>OZ023233.1:24847298-24915426 GCA_964006365.1 Trididemnum miniatum
AAATGCTGGGTCTGAAGGAAACTTTAGATAAAATGGCTAAAGCGAATGGAGTAAGATGGTATGGACATGTGGTTAGGAGGGATGATGAGAGCATTTTGAAGAAGGCAATGATGTTTGAAGTGAATGGACCACGAAAGCGAGGACGGCCGAAGCAAACATGGAAGAAACAAGTCGAGGAGAATATAAAGAAGATTGGGTTGAGGGTGGAGGAAGCTACAGATCGCGCGAGATGGAGAGAGGGAGTGGAAGCGATTGCTGAAGGAATGAGGTGCATCCGGCCACCCTCGGACACGAGGAAAAACCGGATTAAAACTGGACGATGATGATGACGGATGTGGTAATATTAACGAGGGACTTGAACCCAAGTTCGGCCGAAATCTGTGCAAAGAGCAAATATAAAAGATCTTCACCCAGCAACACAGAGATCTGAGCCTAGCTGGAAGCTTACCAATTTTTATCCCTATTATCGTTTAAAGTACTAAAGTACTCCAAACCATGCACAAAATCAGATTTCTGCTGAGTCAGGGGTGGTGGGTGTGGCCAGGGTTAGGGGGTAAAGAGGGTAAAATCGTTGAGCTGGCACAACAAGTTACTTACCCTATAAAAGTAGTTTTAGTCGTTTATGGTCGCAGTAGAGCTCTCATTTTTGGCTTTAACAAAAGAAGAAAAAATACAAAATGTATCTGACAAAAAAATTTCAAGTTTATTTTATTATGACGTCATCATAATTGAGCTTGAACTTGATTTAGCTCAATTTGTTTGTGGTCGGGGTGCATAACTTTAGCCATAGCATCTAAGTTTATTGAAGCAGGTTGATAAAACTTGTTCCAGTAGGAAAGTAGTTTCCTACCCACAAAATGAAACTATTTGGACGCTTTTTATGATGAACACAGACAAAATATCGCGCTAATATACAAAGACGCATGGTTAGTTTCAGACGCTTTTTCACACAATGCGAGTTCCGCATGATTGATTTCTCTATGAAATTGCATGGCGTTTGGGCTATTTTATGTTGAAATAAGTTTCTTTCGCTGTATTCTATGGGGCGCCGTTTAGAAAAAAACTATTTGTTTTGTAACCCATGTTTTTTGAGCTTATGTAGACCAAAATTTGTCCGATATACATATCGGAAATATCCTACTTATATATCCGACAAAATGTATGCTAAGTTGGACCAAAATACACGCGCAAAATAAGTCGGACAAAATAGTATTTTTCCAAACGGCGCGCCACAAGCCGTTCGAAAAAAAAACTATTTTGTGACCCATGTTTTTTGAGCTTATTCAGATCATCATTTGTCCAATATATATATCGGAAATATCCGACTTATATATCAGACAAATTGTTCTCTAAGTCGGACCAAAAAACACGCGCAAAATAAGTCAGATATTGCCGACATGTATATCGGACAAATTATGCACAAAGTCGGACCAAAAAACACGCGCAAAACAAGTCGGATATTTCCGACTTATATATCCGACAAAATGTATGCGAAGTCGGACCAAAATACACGCACAAAATAAGTCGGACAAAACTGTTTTGTCTGACTTCTTCGTGTCCGATATGGTTCCTATGAGCTATCTCAGACAAATCGAAAAGTGGGATCGATGTGTCCGAAAAAGCAATTTTAACAGAAGTGCAGGTGCTCTAGACACTGCCAATAAAGAAGTGGGCAGAGGCAGAAATTTTTCATGGTTTATGAGAGTGTGGTGTGGCACACAATAAAAACAAAAAGACCAATGGCGTCTAAAACCCTTTTGTACATATGCCCTTAATCCAAACTCCTCTCTCTTCTTTAATTGGTTGACTTTTGAAGCTGATTGCCTGTTTTGTAGCTCCGGCTCTATAAAAAAATGTCTGGCTCTAGGATGTTTTTGAAAAGATTTTAAACAATTTACCTTTAAAAAAATTTAAATGCAAACATAAAGGTTTAGCTTAACAACCACGGTACACTGGTACATAACAATATCAAACATAACATGCAGAGTAAGTAAAAAATGAACAAAATAAAACTGTTAAAGTAAGAGATTGATCGATTTCTTCATTTGTATCCTCCTGTCATGAGAAAGCGACGGAGGAGCTATCCATAGGACAAATCCAGACTTGCATAGGAGTTGCCTTTGTTTTAGAGTTTTTCGTTTGAGGGTTGCTTCTGACTTTGCTAATTTGCTACTTGTCATATTCCATCAAGCAAAGAAAATAAAGATAATTTTTCACGATAATTAACCACTGCGCCATGCTGCTGATTGTACATACGAAAAGTTGAGCATTTACTAGCCATACTTTAAGAGTAAATTAATATTAGGAATCATCTTTTTAATACAGAATACTGGGTATCTAAAATCACTTTGAAATATTCAGCATTTCAGTAGTCTGGAACTTACCTATTTGTTAATGCTTGACTTAAAGTTTTGCATCAATGCAGTAACTTGCACAAACTGGGTACAGAACATGACCTCTTTATCTAGTCTTTTTGTACCATTGTGTACCTCTGCTCTGCATCTGGCTAGTTTTTTCGCACAATGCAGCAAAATGTTTTAGATACAGTTTAGCCGGCTAGAGGGTAGGATCAGCCGTCAGTATGTACAGTGTTGGTTATGATGACATCATATTATTATTATTGGCATAATTTAACAATAGTTTAAAAATGAACTAATCTAGGCCCGCAAATTCAGTTTAATCGGTTTTACGTTTGGCATTTATGGACATTGCAACGCTCTGCAGTGCTGCTAGTCAAGCACTCACACTGACTACAGTTAATCAGTTCAAAATTCATGATTGATTCTTTTCACTCGTTTATCACGAAAGTCACGTGATACTTTTCGATTTGTCTGAGTAGCTCATAGGAACCATATCGGACGCGAAGAAGTCAGACAAAAAAGTTTTGTCCGACTTATTTTGTGCGTGTATTTTGGTCCGACTTCGCATACATTTTGTCGGTTATATAAGTCGGAAATATCCGACTTGTTTTGCGCGTGTTGTTTGGTCCGACTTAGTGCATAATTTGTCCGATATATATGTCGGAAATATCTGACTTATTTTGTGCGTGTTTTTTGGTCCGACTTAAAGAACAATTTGTCTGATATATAAGTCGGATATTTCCGATATATATATTGGACAAATGATGGTCTGAATAAGCTCGAAAAACATGGGTCACAAAATAGTTTTTTTTTCAAACGGCTTGTGGCGCGCCGTTTGGAAATATATTATTTTGTCCGACTTATTTTGCGCGTGTATTTTGGTCCGACTTAGCATACATTTTGTCGGATACATAAGTAGGATATTTCCGATATGTATATCGGACAAATTTTGGTCTAAATAAGCTCAAAAAACATGGGTCACAAAACGAATAGTTTTTTTCCAAACGGCGCCCCATTGTGTTGATCAACAGACCTGCTGTTGCTTGGCTGTTTTTAAAATAAGTGATGGAGTTAAGTCCTAATGTTTGGAACCAAGACCGAGACTTGAAAAAATTTGCGAGACCAAAACTTCTAAGAAAATTTATTCGTATGTTATCACCTAACAACTTTCATGGTCTTTTTCGCCTAAAAAGCTTCTTCCAATCACCCCAGAAAATCTTCGCGTCCTCCCGAATTCGTCGCTCATGTTTGGGGATCAATTCCCGAGCCGATCAAATCGGACACAGTGCCGCCAACGGTTAGCCACCGCTGCGACGTTTTTCAGAGGGTGTTGCCCTGGCGCTAAGCCGCAGAGATGGGGCTCACCACTCTTTTCACGCTTCGGCGTAATAACGCGAATATAATGAAGATTTAATTTTTGGTTCATACTTCATGCGATTTAAATCTTCGCTGACTCTTTAACGTTATTGTTACCGGTACTCTTAGATGTTTTTAAAATAAGTTTCAAAGGCAGGTGTTGGTAGGAAAAGATTCATTACTGTGAGTCTGCAATCTCATCTGTAGCGTACTACAGCAGATTTTCTTTGCCAATAAAAAAATTACTGGAAAGCTGACGGAATGAGATACCAAATCAAAAAACTCTTATTTTCGGACTTTTCTTAAAATCCACCCAATTTGCCACGAGTTATTAATGTGGTAAAGAATACAACAGTTACTGTTTTAAAAATTCTGAAACTTTTGAAGCATCACTCATCTTTTTAACACATTTAGAACATGAAATATGTAAAAATTTGCATTTTCGGGAGGTCCGAACCCCTCCATTATAAAAACGTAACGGGTGCGAGCATGAAAGTTTGCCTGATTTTCTTTAATTTTTTTTGATGGGTTTTTACATGGCAGAGAACGTATGGCATTGTTGTAATACGTTTTCGACAATGTTTTAATTTTATGCTCACATCCAATAAATTCAAAGTTTTTTTAGTCCTACAACCTAAAATTTTGAATCTCCAGACTTCTCGCATTTCAAGACTGTAATTTTACGAGACTCGAGATCTAGACTTGTAGTTCAAGACCGAGATGAGACTTTGAAAATTGTGTCTCGAGACCCGAGACTTGTCTCGAAAACTCTGTCACTACTTCCCACAAGAGCTCGCCTAATGTTGAAACAAATCGGGTTACTAGTAGTAGTTTATTTTTTCTTTCCATAAAGTAACGCACAAAAAACAAATCCTTACATTCGGAAAGAAACAAGGAGCATCGAATAACCCTGAAATTTTCTAGTCGAGATGCCCCTTGTTTAAAGACACAATTAGCGTTAACACAAAGGCCTACTAATAGCTGTAAAATAATTTGCACTCATATAAACATAGCGCGCAGTACAAACAATGTCGATCAGCGCTAACAATATAGTCAGCACACTCTTATCAAATTTTCTTTAAACTAATTTTCAAACGAATTGAAGGGTTTATTTTTTAAGTTTTCGCAAATTTCGTTTCACAGTTTAACACCCCGGAATTCAACCTTCTTTTGCCCAGTAGATTCAGAAACTCGAGGTAAAAAATAATTAGATCTGCTTGGTCTCCTGGTTTCATAATCATGAGTTCTTTCAATCGTTGAGAAATCATAATTGCATGAATTAGGTAGCTTGTTTTTGAAAAGCTTATGCATGAATTGAGCAAGCTCTAATTTGTACACATCATGTAATTTTAGAAAGTCTAATTTCTTGTTCACAAGTTGTTTAACTTATGGTCACAAGCTGCTTAACTTATCTTTCACAAGTTGCTTAACTTATGGACTATCTTACATAAAAAGTCTGGTCAACTATAGGCTTAATTATGCAATACCAGTTGTCTCGAGTAGAGATGGGCATTTATCGAGAAAATTTTTCGGCGATAATTTATTATCGATTATCGCTCAAAATACTTTTGATTTATCGATTACCGATATAGCTTTTGAAATATATTTTGTTATCGCCAATAACTTATAGCGATAATTCTTCATGCACACAGGGTTCAAAATTAGTGAGTTAGCGTTATGGCAAAATACATGGTGTCCATAAATTCTTCTTCCAATTTAAAAAATTGCTCTTCGTTTTGTTTAATTCCACGGCAGAGTAGAGATGGCACGGTCTGACTTTTTTGCAGCCCGTACCGCTCATGGCCCGGAACCTCCTGCCCAACATCCCCAAAATAAAGCCCGGTCCACCCAAAGCCCATTCTTTTATGAATCTTCAGCCACATTTAAAAGAAAACTGAAAGTTGAAAGGGAGTTCAAAAATTGGTAGCGGCTCGTCAGCGGCCCAATTAGAAACAAAAGATAGAACTGGGCCGTTAGCGGACCTTTAAAAATACCGGTTGACGGCTCGTTGACGGGTCTCTTAGCGGCCCACGCCATTTCTACGGCAGAATCCGTGAACCGCTCTCTTTTCTTGAAAAATCTAGAAAAACATTTTTGCAATTTGACGTATTAAAAAACAAACTTCGTCAAACACATGAAAATTTATCGCAACATTTATCGGAAAAATTTATCGGCGATAGTTTATCGAATACCGATATCGCTTCAAGAAATTGAGATTTATCGATCATCGTTATCGCCCATGGCTTTTTTAAAATTATCGATTATTGTTGTCGCTTCAGTACAGAAAGGTTTATCCCTTAAAATTACAGACCCTCTCTAATGCGTCGTTACTATTTTGTATGAAATTTGTGTGCGTTGATCTACTCTGCAACCGCCCTCCCCCCTTTTTTTTATTACCCATAACATTCGTCACAGTATTTTAACATCCCCCTATCCGCCTTTTTACTATATAGCACCGTATTCCGGCCACGCTTTTTATTTTCTTCGAATGTTTCTAGACTAGCTTGTGACTTGCTCGCTTGAGCACTGAGCTGTTCGCAGCGGAGACTACCCTCCTTCTATGGTTCACGTCAGGTTTTTAGTGCAGTAAGCGTAGTTTATCAATATTACTATCAGTTATTCACTACCAGACTAACTTTAAACCCTAATTTAGATACCTCCTGATGGTCCGCTGAGGTGAAACAGTCTGTAGAGGTTTTTACTTTTTTACTTTGTGTTTTTAAATAAATATATATGCTCTGACCTTGGTCACTGAGCCCTTTTGTTACTGGAAGCAACCATTTCCCGTAATTGTGTTATTGTTGTATAAAAAACAAGAGCAAACACATCCAGCTTCGCGCAACGGCGACTACAGTGAGCACTGCTCACTGTAGTCTACTGTAGCTCGATATCGATGCAGAGTGGAGAAACTCTCTTCTCAGGAAATCTTTCGACTTGAAGAGATCTCCTGGTATCTGGTATGTATGTCATTGGTTGGATGGATAGAAAAAGCAGCTAGATCAGCTCGTGTTTTTTTTTTTAAGGCGTTTTGAAAAACCGAAATGGTCTCCCACAATTGTCGCGCGGTCTTGCAAAATCTGCTTCTGCAATAGTGTACAAAGCCATGTTCTACGTTATAAATTCAATTGGCGGTCTTTCAAAATTGCTTAATAGTTTCACAAGCCAAAACTTAAAAAACACTGAGCTGGATATATGAATGCATGAGCCAAAATTCAGATAAAGCCACGAAGATAATTGAGCTAGCCGTCTGGCTACTGCAATCTGCCGCTGCACACGGTTGATACGACGCGCTCAGAGGCTGTTCAATCAAGCGTGAAATGCTAGCGCAAAATCGTAGTTGTGAGTCTATTATAGTAAGAAGTCAATGGTTTAATCTTCTTAATTTGATGGCAAACTCATACTGAGTTTGTTGTGTAGCTCTTTGTTGTCAGCTATCCATTGTGAGCCACAGAGGAACAGACATTTATGACCAAACAAAAAGCCTGCATTTACTACATGGCAGCATGGTGGCAGGCGTCTTACGAAATCTTTTTTCTATTTTTCTCTCCAATTGTAGCTCGAGCTATTTCTCGAGGGCCCGAGTTCCACAAACAAGTTAAGGAAAGAGTACTTTTTTAAAATCGTTATCGGTAACATCGATACGTTTAAAAATGCAGCGTTTTTGGTCCTGTCGTCACTGTTGGGGTCAGATTATAGACTAGGCTAGGTTAAAATTATATTATGTATAGGTTAGTTTACGGCTGACAGAAAGAAAAAGCGTGGTGGCTAATACTGGACATTACCCAAATTTCGTGTAGACCTATGTATTAGTATGTACAGCTGCACAACTACCGGTATGTAGGCTACAGGTACTTGCAACTTAAAAGACAAATATTAAATCGTTACCACTGCCATCTGTGAACAGAGAAATTCGACTGAATCCATTATCCAGTGATACCGGGTGTGAGTTTTTCAAAAGGCAAAACTTGCAGGTTATTAAGAAATGTATATAATATAATGCTTTTAGCCATACTGATATATATAGACTGTTGTGATATGGATGTACAGTTGCAAAGATACTTGATTAATTACTTAATTGCTGCTTATAATTACCAACACCGGTACCTGTTCCGTATGCCTTTGTAAAGATACTTTATTTACAAGATTAATTACTTTAAACTGCGTAATTCTGAACACCGCTCAATTATTTGCTATTGATGTGCCATCCTGGAGCTTACCTCATTCAACCTTGGAACTTATTCACTGTGCGATTTTTTCGTAATGTAATGAGGTTGGATGATGACTATGTATTCACTTTGACGCTCTTCCTTAAACGCGCAGGAAACGAGCTGAGATATATATATACACCGCGCAGGAAGTAAACTGATATATATGCAGGGATCTTTTAACCTTATTTTTATTATATGCCTATGAGTATGTGTTATTATTATATACTTGATAACTTGCTACATGGTAATAAAAACTGATAAACCAGTGCGTCTGTGTCTGTGTTTGGAGTCAGACCGTCCGCTACATTGGTGACATAACTTGGAGTCAGATCCTCATCTCTACAAGACTATGACTCTGGTATAACTCAAATGGAGTCCAGTACCGGTACCGCTATAGTCTATACTGTTTTCAAACAATGTATTTTATCTTTTAACTGTATTGGGTATTGTTTGATGTGTTGCCCAAAACATTTAATACCAGCAACAATTGGATCATGTCGATTATCACTTAGCTACTACGATGATAGAGTACCGTACTGGTAGGTCAACATGGAAATCATCAGCATTTCGGAGAATTTTTTTATCATATATATGAAATAATCTGTAAAGTCGTAGAAGACAAAATTTTTGCAACTTCTAAAATGAAAAATTAATTGAAAACGTTCAGAGCACCTTTACATCAATTTGAGAATGAATTCACTACAGGTGAATGCAATTTATATATAGGGGAATATAAAAAAAATACCCAACACACAATTTAACCAGAAAAAAGTAATTTTTTGTTTGAAAAGTACCGGTAGGCTACCAAAAATTGGTCCCGGAACCAAGTATTGTTATCATTACTTTTTCAGTTTTTGAAAAATGTGCCATTATCGGTACAGGTACTGACGATACTTTTTTAGCAAAATATTGTTATCGATATCACCTTACTTTGAAATATTAGTACTAACTGCCCATCTCTGGACCTGTTTTGAAAACAGTTGACTTGCACAGAGCTTATTAGCCTATGCAGGGTGGCCCAAAAGTAGGTATGTGTACGTACCATGCGCGGTGTTGTGTGATGTGAATAAATACTTCTGTTCTGTTCTGATATGTTTATTTAGACAGTTTTGACTTTTGACCAAAGACTTTACCTTAACATTTATAGGTTCTTTAAGTTTATATATAATGGCTTTCAATGAACTTTTGATTGAGGAAGTAAAGCAGTATCCGTGTTTATACAACACCCAAAGCCCTCATTTTCGGGACAAGCACCGGAGAACAAAGGCATGGGAGGAGATAGCATTGAAACTGAAGTTCCCCGGTTGGTAATTGTTTGTTTCTTGCATTATGTTGTAATCTTTAAATCAATAATGTTAATCTGCTTGTGGATATAACATATCAACTTAATACTACATTGGCTTCATACGGTTTTCCAATGCAACAACCAAGCATCTTGTCTACAAGAGTTTGTCTCATCAGCAGTTACGTGCAAACGTTGTCTTTCAAACAAATTGATATATACATCTCTGGGATGTAGTTTTTTATTGCAACTGTGTAGTTTCTTATTGCAACTGCATCTGAATTAGTTAGTTAAGGAGTATGACAAATTATGCACTGAACACGTTAGGTTGTGATGTAAATCCTGGTCAAACCATAATCCTAGCTCAAAGTTCCAAATTTTGCAGTATCGAAATCCAAATTACTGGCTTTGCCTGAACCCGAGCACCGAATTTAGCTATTTGCGAGATTGTTTTCAGATATCAAGTGCTTGCAGAGCATAATTACCTAGTTAAGAGGTGACTTCTTATGATGGCCTTCTGGAAACACACTGTCAGCTATTTTGTCCAGTCAGCATCCTCCGTTGGTCTGACACATGCATATTGTTTAATGTTTTTTCTGTAGTTTAAAGAACAGTTATATACAATACATTAAGAAATAATATGCTCAAACGATGCATGGTGGACTGGTAATGCTTGTTCGCAATTTGCAAATTGACTGGCAAACACAATGTGCTTTAATGTTTTTGTCAAAAGATCTGATATAAAAGTTGATTAATGGAGAGACGTTTCTATTTCAATTTGCTTAGCTACCTGTACTTGGAAGCTAATAATGCTGTAAATGTTAATGCATGTGCCATTGCTCACTAAATAGTATCTTCATCTATAGTGAAAACATGTATGTCCAAGTGGAGCAGTTTACGTGATCGATATGGAAGGGAAAAGAAAAAAGTTGAAAGTGCTCAATATAGTGGTGCCCCTGCCATAAGTTCTGCTGTTTGGGACCATTTTGATTCGATGACCTTTTTGAAAGATCATGTAAAACATCGAATGTGAGTTTGCACAATGGTTTCATCAATTTCAGTATGGCTATATTTGCTGATGTATATTTCATGATTTTTAATACTTGCAGCACGTACAGCAACCTATCAAACCAGCTCTCTCAAGAAGTGCATTCACCTAGCCCTTTCTTCGATGATGAAGTGTTGGACATTGTGGATGCAAATTCATTATCTTCACCACCCCCCACAGAGGATAGTACAAGTACATCCATATTGAGCGACCTTGCACCCGAATCTTCTTTTCAGCAGGCATCATCAGCAGAAGGTATGTATGGCCTTTGCAAAGTTTGTATGCAGGATCCTGTATAACTCAAACGTTGATGTAAGTGTCAGGATTTGGATGGGGTTTGAGATTTTTGAGAAAAGTTACAAAAACA
Organism: Trididemnum miniatum; assembly: GCA_964006365.1. NCBI lineage: Eukaryota > Metazoa > Chordata > Ascidiacea > Aplousobranchia > Didemnidae > Trididemnum > Trididemnum miniatum. The sequence continues at coordinate 24,857,920 of OZ023233.1, forward strand.
CTTACGAAAACGCTACTTAAAGTTTATATACATTTCGCGTCGAATCGCTCACGTCAAGTTTGTTGGGTCAAATCATCCGCCTCAAATTGTCATGTACCGGTAGCCGCTTATTGGTGCCACTTGTTATGTATATGTGACTACAGCTTTATGCTGTTACTTTATATTTACCAGCGTTATTGCTGCTTCGAGCCTGCACGTTTTGTTTTCTCAACATACTTAGCTTGATTTTTTGAAAAAAAATGATTTTTTTTTTTGAAAAATATATGCTAAGCCTACTGGCAGCTTGTTTGCGTTCATTGTTGGATGTGATTCACCAAGCTACATCAAACTTCGAAATCTTGTGATGCTTCGTTCGCTGCTCTCGCTACATTATCGACTTGTGCTACTTTTTATTCATTAAGTTGTTTTGATGATTTGTTTGGATTATTGACTTTTATATTAAGCTTATCCTAAGCATACCTCTAGCCTTCAAATTTCGAAGTGCTAACGATAGTGGTGCCTGATCTCAAGATTTCAAATGCTTATAAAAAAAACATGTGTTTTGTAATCCAATAAATGTTGATTTTCGTGCGCTTATTTTATGACCGTAAGGTCGTTTTGCTTTTAACTTCCTTCGTGTGTGCTTCAACATACAATATTTGTGGTGACCTTACACAAACCGATTTTCTGGCTCACTGTTGTTTGTGTATTACAAGTTACTTTTCCGTTAAACAAATTAGCCCAATCCTGACTTATGACATTGCATAGCTTAATGTGATTCACGAAATTCATTTTGAGACTTAAAAATTCAATAATGGCATAATCACGTCATGTTCATTTTTAAAGCAATGGTAAGTTTTTTGCTTACAGCGTTATTAGTTCGCATGACCTACTATAATTATGTTAATGTACAGCTGTTCAGCAACCACTACAAACATTACCCTTACTATTTTGGTTGTATTTTGTAAGTAAAGTTACTGTGAGTAGTGTTTATTCAAAATGCGTAGCATCTGTGTTCTAATTTTTAGAGCAACGAAGTGCAAAGAAAAGGAAGAAAAACATGGATAGTGTAAAAGTAAGATCATGATTATGATGTTTAGTTATTTCCGTAGCAAAGTCGATTGAAGACAGCAGTAAAATTTCGGTTGTTATTGCAGGATAGTATTTTGCACACTGTTCAACAAGTGAGCCGCAGCAGTGAGGTGTTGGTTGGTGCTTTGAAGAACCAACCATCAGCAGCCAATCAATATGTTGCTTTCGGCAACATGGTTTCTGCAAGACTTCAATCAATTGAAGCTGCAAGCGCAGAACGAGTTATGGCAAGAATAAGTGCTATAATTTTTGAAAGTTGAGAGTGTTAATAGTTACTTTAAAGGAAATTGACGTTTCGTTCTCCATTTCTTTCAGTATTTTATCAACGCCAAAGTTGACTGCCCTAATTTTGTTTCAAAGATATTGCTGCCCTTATGCTCCAGGGTGACCTCTAGATTTGGAAATATAAATAGGAAAAAATCAGTGTTTCGAAAACTGAGCTGTAGGAAGGAAATATCTTGTTCAATTATTAGAAATGCAGGTTTGTTTCTTGTAAAGGCTTGTTTGCGCTGTCTTTGAAGAAAAGAAGATTTTGTTTTTAACCTGTAGCTTTTTCTTTTTTTTCGAAACGGCGTACTTCAGCCAAAAAATGTAATATTCGAAACAGTAGTTACAGTATTTTTGAAAACGACTTCTTATTCGACGACGACAACGCTAGCAAACCTTTCAGTAGCAGATAAGGAAACCGTATTTTTATTTGGCACAATAAATTTGCAACTTGCAAGTTGTACTCCCAAAAATTTTGGCCGCTCCGGAATACCAAGACGGCTATATTTTTGAAATGAAATTATTGCAGTCGACTTCGTTGTTGATTTGTTCCCTGTAAATCGTATGAACCAGGGTTTTTCAAGAAAATACTAAAGTTTATACGATCATGTTTTAAATCAAAGTACCCGGGGTGGGATAAGATGAAATTTGGGGAAAAATGTGAGAATCAAATGTTTTTCTACTTTAACGTCATTTTCATTTTCTGCACATAAGCGGAAATATTGGTGGTAAAAGTTGGCACGAATGTGACATGACTCCGGAGTAACTGCTTGACCTAGCAAAACAAAATTGGTGTTAAAAGTATGGAAAAGCTGAAGTTTTCTTTATGCGCTGAAAATATCAACAACAGAAAAAAATAAAAATTGGAAAGAAACTGTTGCCTACACGTTTTGGTGTTGTTTTAAGCGTTTAATTCGCTAAATTTTGCTCAATTAGAAAAGAGTCAACAAAACATTTAATGATGAAATCTCACTTAAAATGTATGAAAATACTCGACGCGTGCATATTCATAATGACGTCTTAACCAAAAATTCGTTCTTGCTCTATTTCTTCCTAAACCACACCTTATTGCATCTCTGTCACTTTTAATATCACAAAGTGAAACATGCTACGTTTCATAATTCAGTCACTTTCAATTTTTTAAGTATGATAGTTGGAATGACTTTTGATTTTATGTTATCAAGCTTTTGATATATTATATTACGAAGCAACGTAGAAAAATGTAGAGATATTATTTTTTTAATTTTTTTTTCATTTAGTTGCATATTTATCCTCCTATCACGAGAAAGCGATCAATGCGCTATACGAGCTCGCTTAGGAGTTGCCAGCCATCTGTCTACCACACCAAGATGGGGGAATCCCGCTAAATGCCTTTCCCAACAGCACAACAAGTAAACTTGCCGGCTTGTTCTCCACCCTGTCCCTTTAATGCTGAGCGTCAAGCAGGGAAGCTGTGAATACCAATTTTAAAGTCATTGGTTTGACCCGACTCGGAATCAAACCCAAGTCTACAGCTCCCGAGGCGGACGCTCTACCACTCGGCCATCTGAGCTGTTTAAACTATAATAATATTAAACTACAAGAATAACCATTTCCTTTTTAGTTTTTTATCATCAACGTTTTCGCCTCAACTAAATTGCTTGTGCGTGTTTGAATAACTTGGTTTATAGCTTTTATTTAAGAAATGACCGGTAAGGAAGATGTACCAGTGGGACAGTGAACAACTGAACATCTGCGAAGAAGAATTATAGTAAATAGTCCTAGTTTAAGGTCAATTTACATAGTATCCGCACCTGCGTTTTTATGCGTATTTTTATATAGGTAAAACCTAACCGTGATGTTGTCTCCAATCGGACAAAAATATGTGGGTACTATTCTGTCGTAGTTAAAAAAGCCAACATGCGAATACTGTTAGGTCTACATCAAAATCCGTTGTAAAATGCGCGTAAAAACTGTAAAATGCGGATACTGTTGAAATCGTCCTTCTGCAGTTCAATCAATCAATCAATTTTCTGGACCCGCTTATCCTTGGGGGGTCGCGGGGGCAGCAGCTCAAGTTGGAGCCTCCAAGCATCTCGATCCTCTGCAACAAAGGATAGATGCTCTGCTGGGATGCCAAGGCGAGACCAACTAAGATCTTCTACGTAATCTCGCCATCGAGTTCTGGGACGGCCTCTAGGCCTTCGACCAATCGGTGTTGAACAGAGCAGTTTTTTGACTGTTCTTTCCTGGGGCATTCGTCTCACATGTCCATACCAACGCAGTTGCGATCTTTCTAGTCGGAGAAGCAGCGATTCGATGTTTAGAGATTCACGAATATCTGCACTTTTAACCTTGTCCAACAAGATCAAACCGCTAATTCTTCGCAAGAATCCCATTTCGGCTGCTTGAACTCGAGACCTCACTTTCTCATTCATGATCCAACACTCATGGCCATAAGTCAAAATAGGAACATAGACCGATCTGAAAATGGATAGCTTTGCCTTGGTGCAAAGCTCCCGTTTCAGTACCACAGATCGGTGGAGCTGGCGCATTACTGCACTTGCTTTTCCGATGCGGATATCCAATTCGCTATTTTGTCTGCCGTCCCTTGTGAATGAGACGCCGAGGTACTTGAATTTCTCTGACTGTTTTAGTGGTACTCCATCAATTTGGAGAGAGCACTGCTTTGGTTGTCTGGACAGGCACATGGTTTCTGTTTTTGTTGTACTGATTTTCATTCCGGCAACAGAGCATGCATCCGAAAACCTGTCAAGAGCTTGCTGGAGACCATTTTGGGTAGAGTCGAGTAGCACGAGATCATCTGCAAATAACAGACGTTGTACAGTGCATTCACCGATCTTTACTCCGCCACAAGACTCACTGTTCTTAACTATTCTATCCATATAAATAAGGAACAGAATAGGTGAAAGAGAGCAGCCTTGCCGTAGTCCCACACTTACTCTGAAAGGTTTTGTCGTTGCACTGTTAACACGAACACAGATCTCGGAATGCATGTACAGCGACTTAATGGCAGTTAGTAACTGGCCATCAATGCCATACTGCAACAGCACCGCCCAAAGCTTGTCTCTAGGAATGCGATCATATGCTTTTTCAAGATCAACAAAACATGCATTGACCTCTTTTGCATATTCCCACGACTTCTCAAAGATTTGCTGCAAGGCAAAGATCTGATCCATTGTGCTTCGGCCAGGACGAAATCCACACTGAGCATCTGTTAGCTTAGGCTCGACTATTTCACGGCATTTCTTTTCAAGGCATTTGGCATAGACCTTACCCGGGACACTGATGAGAGATATGCCCCTATAATTGGTGCATTTTCTCTTGTCTCCTTTCTTGTGGATAGGTATTATCACACTAGTTTGCCATTGCTTTGGTGCTTGCCCAGTACTACACGCCACCTTACAAACACGAGTCAGCCAACGAACACCATGTATGTTCATTGCTTTTAACATTTCAGGTCTGATATCATCCTCACCAGGTGCTTTTCCAGTTTTCAATGATTTGATTACTGCATTCACATCTGCTTCGGTTATCTGAATATCTTCCCCAACCTGTTCTTCGTGAATTTGTATCGGTGTAGCATCAACTGGGTTTAAAAGATCACTAAAGTACTCTCTCCACCGATTCAAAATAGCATCTTGATCTTTCAGAGTCACACCATTTGAATCTTCGATAAAGAGAGCGGCTCGAGATCTTTTTCCACGCAAACGGCGAATGGTCTGCCAGAACACTTTGTTTGCCGTTTTGAAATCATCGTCTAACCTTTCTCCAAATTCCTTCCAGGCCCTTTCCTTAGACAGTTTAACTTTTGTGGCTGCCGTCTTACGTGCTTCAGAGTACTGCGAACGAAGTTCAAGTGATGACTTATTTGCAAGCCAGGCCTTATAGGCCACTTTTTTCGCACGAATAGCTTCTTTAACTTCTTGGTTCCACCAAGGAGTTCTTTTCTCGCTACTCTTCGTCCCTCCAACACGCTTACGTCCACAACAGTTACTAGCGGACGTAATGACTGCTGTTCGAAACAAACACCACTCAGTTTCAATGTCTTCAGTAGAGGTCGGAAGTTCTTTGAACTTAGATGCAATGTTGTCTGCAAATGCAGTTCGTACCTCTTTGTCAGCCAATGATTCCCATTTGATTCGATAAGTTTCTCGTGGTCGAAAAGTCTTTCGTTTTTTCAAGGGTTTCAAAGCTTTCAAAGTGCAGACAACTAGGTGGTGATCAGTTGACAACTCAGCCCCTCTTTTAACACGGACATCAGACACGGTAGAAAACAAGTCCGCCGAAACGATACAAAAATCAATCAGGGAGCGTTGTCCCAGAGAGTCTCTGTACCAGGTGTACTTATGAATTCTTTTGTGCTGAAAAAATGTGTTCATTATGCACAGCCCATTGGTGGCACAGAACTGCAATAAACACCTTCCGTTCTTGTTAATGTCAGGGTCACCATGTTGCCCAATAACACCTTTCCAGGTTGCATTGTCGATGCCCACATGTGCATTGAAATCGCCCAAAAGGACAAGGGATTCTGATGAAGTTGCTTTTCCCAATGCAACCTCAACTTCCTCCAGAAAGGCTTCGTACTGTGATTCTATGTTAGGTGCGTACACCTGCAATATACACAGAGATCGCTCCTGCAGCCTTAGCTTTAGAAGACAAACCCTTCCTCCTAGTGGTACCCAGTCAACGACACATTCAGCTATGTTGGGGCTCACAAGTAAGCCAACACCAGCTTGAGCAGACATTGCTGCATCAACACCTGAGTAGAAAATTTTCCACCCATCGTTCAACTCGACAGTTCCAGAACCCCGGCGCTTTGTTGATGAAATTCCCACAACATCAAGGCGATACTGTTGGGCTTCGCAAACAAGCTCCTGCTCTTTTCCTGTCAGTGACGAAACGTTCCAGTTCCCGATAGCTAGATCCCGGCAGTTTGGTCCAACTCGAGTACGTTTTCTGTGCGCTGCCCCCATTTGCCTCCCCAAACGCTTAGCGACTGCGTTGGTGGGTTTCCGGTGACGGTCAGCTTGTGGGGGAGACTGTAGCTTATTTTTCGAACGAGTCCCTCTGCCTAAAACTCGAACGCGGACCTTTTTATCCTGCGCGCCGTCCGATGCAGCATGAAGATTGTTATTACAACTTTCCATTTAGCTACAGCATTGGATTGCTACTTGGTCTGTTTCTCTCCTTCGACCTTACCGCCATGGGTGACCCTGATGGAAGTGATTAAACACTACCGACGGCGTTGCTCTAAGGATCATTGAAAACTCAAACCTCCCCACCACGTTAAGGTGGCAATCCATAGGAGAGGCCTTCTGCAGTTCTTTGGTTGATAATAAATTAGGAATGTGGTTGAGGTGTTACGCTAAGTGACCTTATGCCAAGCTCAAAGTGTGAGGAGTAATTTTATGTGTGTTGTTCTGCATAAACCGTTACAATCTGTGATATCGTTGGCCTTGGTATAAGGTAAATTTTGACACAAGTTTTGTACGTTACACATGTAGCTTTGTTTCATTGTGGAATGCTTCTTGCCATTACTTTGAAAGGATTCCGATTTTTTATTTAATGACTTAAAACTTTTGTCCGTATATATAGTTCAACATTTTCCTACTGCTGCTTGTTATGCAAATTCGTTGTGTTTTCATACATACCTTTATGATAATTGCATTTTTTTTGTATTCGTTCAGTTTATTAAATCTTATTTTTCTCGTAAGTAGTTTTTATTAGTATGAATGATAGGCATGAAGTTTGTATTGTAAATAGTAAGTTGTTCGTATGAATATCCAACGTAGTTAGGCCTACTAACAAAACAGAAGACAGTAAAAGCAAATCGAACAACTGTTCAGTGACACAAAAGCGTTCAGTTCAGTGATAAGTTAACAAGTTCATGAGCGATTTACTACTACACTTTGCCATGGAAGCTGTCCTCTAGCAGATACAAAGTAATTTTTAAGTTTTTCTCTAATCATGGCTGCTTCTTTTGCGTAAGCATTGGTACTTGTTCGACCTAAAGGCCTTAAGCCAGACTGATCTTTAGCACTTGAGCGCCACCGGCCGTTCGATAGGTTTCCACGACGATCTTCGTGATCCGTGTATCCTGGAGGGCAGTAGTACTGCTCCTCGGCAACTAATGTCTTGTTTTTCAGCAGTAAGTAGTTGTGCAAACAGCATGCAGCTTTTGTAATAGCGGCAGCTTTCTCTGGATGACCAACGATTGGACGACGAAAAATACGCCATTTAGTTGACAAAATGCCAAAAGCATTTTCTATTACCCGTCTTGCTCTCGATAGTCTGTAGTTGAAAATTCGCTCGTCTTCGTTTAAGTGCTTTCCGGGATATGGTCTCATAATATTTGCTTTCAGCGGAAAAGCAGCATCTGCTACTAGACAAAAAGGCATTACTTCTCCAATTCCTATATCCTCAGGAGGAGGCAGGCCCAAACTTTGGGAAAGAAGTTGTTTTCCAAACGTAGAATTCGCAAATATTCCGCCATCACTATGACGACCAGCGTCACCAACATCGATCAATGTGAAGCAATATTGTGCGTCGCACACAGCCAGCAGAACGATGCTGTGATATCCTTTATAATTGTAAAACTCAGAACCTGCGTTCGATGGAGCTTGAATCATTACGTGCTTGCCATCCATTGCTCCTACGCACATGGGAAAATTCCACATTTGAAAAAACTCCAAAGCTATACTTCTCCACTGAGTTTGTGTTGAAGGTGCTTTCAGTACTCGAGGCATTAGTACTTCTCATATAGCTGAGCATGTCTCCTGAATGATGGTGCTTACTGTGGACTTACCCACACGATAACTATAAGCGATTGATGCCTGACTGTCACCAGAAGCCAAATACCTAAAAAAGAAATGAGTTTAGTAGAAATAACTCAAAAGAAGCAGAATTTTTTTTAGCCAACACCTACATTGCTCTTGCTCAAAAACACAGTGTCGAGATTTTTTTGGGATGCACAAAATCACGATAAATCGATGCCGACACGCTATGCACTAATGAAACGCTTAATCGACATAAAGGATATCGGTACCGGTACTGCCATCTCTGGTAGTTAGTAGGCTACCATACCTGAGAGTCATAGAAAATCGTTCCGCTGGAGAAATAGACGGTCTCCAGTTGGTGTTCATTTTTTGAAGGAAGGGTTGTATATCTTGTAACAGCGCGTGGTAAGAGGAGCGACTCATGCGAAAATAATTTGTGAAGCTAGATTCGTCAACGATAAACATAGACTTCACCAAATTAAATTCTCCCAGTTGATCTCTTTCTTGAAGAATGGGGCGCACCCAGTGCTCCCTAAAAAATTAAATCACGTGATGTGTGAGATAGAGCTCAAAAACTTTACAAAGCTTGCCAGGCATCGGCTTGCTCTTACCTGCGCTTTTCATCCAGTAGTAACCACAACAACAACAGCAATTTCTGTTGCTCCAGCAGATGAGCCGCAATTAGTCCGTCAGTAAAATCCATTTAAAAAAGATGTTTTTTAATGAACTTGATATTCTAAATTAGGCTAACGGTAAGCAAATGATATCGTGACCAAAAAATAAGCTTTCAGTAGGCCTAGCCTATTAGCAAACTTCTAACATCACCACATCCTATTCTAGTCAAATGGCTCGATAGTGTTCAAAGCTCGAAACAGATTTGAAAGCAATTTTAACTCATTGCATGCCTAGGTCTATGCTCTTCCCTTCTCAACTCAAGAAAGATTTCCACACACACATCAGTGGCGAGGTTACTACACTGCTCGAGACTGGCACTGTTTCCTTTCCCGCATATGTGTGAACACTTTAACGTAAGTACAAGCACATAGTTGCGTTTTCCCGTAAACGCATCGTTAGCGGTAGCGTTGACGTAAACGTGGACGGGCTCTGTGTGAATCCACCTTTATGTGAAACAACGTAACAAACGTTTGCATTGTCTGACTCAGGCCAATGCGATCGAGCCCGAGTAAGATGTAATAAGGAAAAAGGCTTTTGTCTCGTTTGTCTCTTTCTTTTCTCCGCAATGCGGCTCGGGCTATTTTCCTCTAGCCAGAGCTTATGGCTAGACAAACTTTTTAAAATTTAAATGATAACAAGCCTTCCATCATTTCGTAACTTAGGCTCAGCCCGAGTAGCCCGAGTGCCGGAGTCGCCTCTGCATCATTTTGTAACTCGGGCTCAGCCCGAGTAGCCCGAGTGCCGGAATCGCCACTGATCCTCGCACTACTTTATTTTACTCATCCGAGCTACGACACACAAATCGGTATCAAACACTTTTAAATTGCAATAAGTAACGAACAAGGCATAACAAGCACATTATAGGCGCTTACGCAATTATTCTCGTTATTTCACGATACCCTAAGGCCGACCGCTTACATCTCTATAACCTTTTAAAGTTAGTTTACACTAAAAATGTCTGCATTTTATTGTTATTTTCAACCGATCCCCCATTCCCTCTGATAATATATTGCAACACAGTTCCACAATAACTTTCAAATATATCTAAGTTACATTTATTTTTGCTCGTTTTTAATTTTTTGTAAGGTTGTTTGGGGGGAGGACCATCGCCCTTTATCCCCCCCCCCTAAATACGCAAGAGTACGTCACTATGAAAAAATTCATATAAAAAAGAATATTCGCAATAAGTTTCGAGACTAAGTAATAAAAGGACTATATGGTTTATCATTGCTATCAAACTTTTAAAAACTTGACGCCAAAATTGACGCTGACGCAGTCAATTATAAAAGTTTTGACGCTGACGCTGACGGCGCTAACATTTTAGGCAATTAACGCTGACGTCGTCAATTTTTTTTTCGTTGACACGCACATCACTGCATAGCCTACCAGTAAGCACTAGGCAACCTCAGAATGATGGGTTAATATTTATCTGTTTACACTGCACAAGTTACCCACCGCAGTACCGTATGGTAAGTCTGTACTGTCTGGCAATACCAGTAATCTAGTAGCTTTTAGAACTATGAATACAATTTGCAGAAAAATAAACAGTAAATAAGTTTGGTAACCGTAAATTTCCGGTGAAATAGAAGTTTCCTAAAAGCCAATCGAACGTTTAAAATGGAGAATTGGAGATGCAGGAGAACTGAGTTGAGAGAATTCTAATTCTGACTTCTCGAGGGGCTAACCCAGACATGGGCAAACTACGGCCCTCGGGCCAAATCCGGTTCGTCGGTCCATTTATTCTGGCCCGCCGGCACTTACACAAACTTAAATTCCCACCGTGAGTTGAGCGGAAGATCTTTTTTTTTAGAGATTATAGATGGCAGTGATTTTCAAAGAAATAAGTCTCAACGGCAGTGTCGTAAGCAGGATTTTTCACTGGGGGGTTCAGTGACGTCACATCGTGATGACGTAAAAATACTACGTAATACTACGTCATCACGATGTGACGTCACTGGCAGTATCAATTTAAATTTTTAACGTTTATAATAATTTTTTATCAAACCGGACGGTTATAGCGTAATGTTAAAGATGTCGCTATCAATGCGCAAGATTTGGGGTTCAATTCCCAGGACGGTCAAATCGAACACAGCGTAGCCAACGGCTCGCCACCGCTGCGATGCTTCTGCGGATTTGTAGTGCAAGCGCCAAGACGCGGGGTTGGACCCCACTACTCGCTACTACACTTCGGTACTACAGCGAGTTTTAATGAAACGACTAGGCTACACTAGTACAGCGAAGACTTGATTTGACTAAAAAAAAAGAAATTTGTGAGCAGCCATAGTTACTGCAGAGACACCGTATTTAAGGAAACTCCTACTTACCAACTGCTTCACAGCAGCAGCATCAATGACAAAAATGCAATTCAAGCAAAACACACCAGAGAAGTTGGACTACCGGTAGGCCTATTGTTGCTTATCGCATCGCAATGAAAGTTTCTCAAGATTAAATTAGAAAGTTGGACAGAACAGAAAAAACATGATAGCAATTTCGGCAAGCTTTGCTCGAAGAAAAATCGGTTTGTTTCAAAATTAAAAAATATTTCACTTTTTCTGCGATCGTCAAGAGGGGGTTGATTCCCGGTCCCCTCTCTTGCACACGCCACTAGGGGTCATCTCCGCGACTTAGCGACTGGGTAACATAAAAACGTCGCAGCGGTGGTGAGCTGTTGGCGAAAATGTGCCAATTTAACCGGCCTGGCAATCAAGCCCCAGACCTTCCGCACCGATAGTCTGTGCGCTTGACCACTAAGCTAACGGCCGGTACCGGCCCAGAAATTAAACCCAAAACCTCCCGCCCCGATAGCGATGTCTTTGGTTAACCCCAAACTGGCAGGTTTGATTAACTCAAAAATATGACATCGCAAGCGGAACATCTGCCTGCGTTGCAACCATTCTCTTCCAAGAATACCTCCTGCGGTGGAACGTTGTGGCTGTACAGCCATGAAAGCCGTTGAAAACAATCGCATGATGACATTTTTTCAATGTTCGTAAAAACCCTTTGACAATACCCATCATTAACTTTAACAATATCCAAATTGACTATGTCCTAGCTTGCATTTTGCGTTGGTCGTTGTTGTTGGTTCAAGCGCAACGCACCAAAAAAGTTTGAGTACCGGAATTATTGCATCACAATGAAAGTTTCTCGCGATTAATAAGCAAGTTGGATTGCTCAGAAAAACATGCAGTGGTGTAAAGTAACGACGTAGTTTTACTTAAGTAAACTACTTAAGTAATATTGCTTGGTAACTAGTACTTGCTTGAGTGATTTAAATTTCGACTACATCTACTAACGTAGTTCAATCAGAATGTAACGCTACTTACGTGGCTTTAAAAATGATAAGTAGTTAATATTAAGCAATGTATCACGCAAATGATAAATAATCATGCTTGATGATAAAATTGGCAACATTAGTATTAGGTAGGCCTATTGTTTTATTTCATTATATAAGTTTCACAATTTCGTGATATTAAATGGTCTTTTGTTGTTTGTGTTTGGCGTGGACACTGAGGTTGCATTTTGCAGATCATGACACACTTCACTTTTTTATTTTCGTCAAATGAATATGCTAATTATCCTAAATTAGTTACGCATCGGCAAAATGTATGTCAAGTTTGGAAGTGAGCAAATGATCTTTTGCCACAGTTCAGCTTAATGGCCTTGGTTTTGCAAACGCTACTTTTTACTTAAGTAGCTTTAAATTGCTGGTACTTTTTACTTCTACTTGGTTACTTTTTACATCCTCTACTTTCTACTTTACTTCAAGTGGCTTCCGCCATCAGTAACAATAGGCTACTTTTACTTAACTAGATTTCTGGACTACTTTTTACACTACTGAAAACATGACAGCAATTTCGGCAAACTCTGTATGAAAAAAGGCGGATTGTTTCAAAAAGAGGGAGTTTTTTTTTTTTTAAATCGTCAATGGAAGGGTTTTGACCCCCCCAACCCCCTCTCCTCAGTGCAAACGCCACTGCTCAACGGTGCAAAATTGGAACATAACACGAGAAAAACGAGGTGAAACCTTTTATTTTGGAGATCACATTCATACGTGGACTGTGATCTCCAAAAAAAGGTCTTCACCTTGTTTTCCAATCAGCGTGCGGCCCGCGGCTTCAACAGTTTTTCCAAATCTGGCCCTTCAAGTGAAATGCTTGCCCTCTTCTGGGCTAACCGCATATATTTCCTTTCCAGAAAGCAAAAATATCTCGATTCGGTAATGTAATAAAATCTAGGCTGCTACCAAGTTATAAATTATCACCTCCGTTTAGAAAGTATTTTAAAAGTTAGACTCCGGCTCCATCCGACTCGTTTTTTTTCAGTTGGCACCAGAGTTCTCTCAATCAGAGTTGTCCGACTCTTTCTCATTTTTGTTTTTTTATTGTAATGGTCACGCTTCATTACTAATAGATCAATTGTCTCAAAGAAACGTTCCAGTGCATGAATTACAGTAGCAGCAGCAGAATAACGCAGCAATGCAGTCTTATAGCTTGCAGCAGCATTAATTTTTTTCATTTGGTTTGAAATCATGAAAAAAATGCATGAATTTGTTTTAAAAACTTAGTACCAATCTACTACCAAAACTTTGCTACTACGCTAAAGAAAAGGTAACTTGCAGCCTACTCTGATATTTAACCACTACTTTTCTTGGCATATTCAGCGAAAAATGCTTTACGCAGGCAGGCTTATTATAGACAGTGGCGTAAAAGAAAGTACCCACAAACTTTTACACGAAAAGCTTTTTCGAAAACGAGTAGGCCTAGCATTTTCGATAACGAGTATATTTAGCATGAAGTAACGCTAATACGCTACCCGAGCAGTTTTTATTGCAAAAAGCTAAAAAGTAATTTAGTTTCAAATTTTCAACCGCAATGTTAGGCCTTGTTACGCTATCACAAAAAACGCCTAGAAAATGGATTTCGTGATACCCACCGAAGAACTAGATGAAACTTCGTAAATTTGAAGATTAAGAAATGCTGAATTTAAATCTCGTGTCTTCCGTGTCCAACAGGTGCCGTTACGTCATAATGACGTCATAAAGACAAAACTAGCTCTTTTAAAGATGCAGAAATTCCACACACTTAAAAGCCTCTAAATTTTTTTGTGGTTGATGTAAACGCATCAGACCACTTTCAAAGTAATCTTTGGTTGACAGACTATGTCCATCCCAAACTGTGACGTCATAAGTTGATGACGTCATAACCTACAAGTAAAAGATTTTGTAAAAACAATTATTTTTTCTGGATGGGGTGTATACAGTTCCTTGTAATTTCGGTTGTAGTACGTTTAACAAGCTAAAAATTGGTGTGAAAAATCTAAATATACATATTACCACATCTGCAAAATTTCGACCAGTTTTATTCAGTAGTTTTTTAGCTATTGACCTACAATGATTACATGTTAACCATTAGCTTAAACCGCAACCACACCAGAAAATAAATAGTCATATTGAGTAATTGCTTCCAACTTCATGTGTTAGTAATACAAACACCTTAAAATAGTTTGGAGACATCTCTAGTCAATAATTTGCTACTATTTCAAATACTGACGTCATAAGTTGATGACGTCATAACTCACAAGTAAGATTTTGCAAAAAATATATTTTTGCTAGACAGGGTATATATACAGTTCCTTATAACTTCATATATAGTAAGTTTAAAAAGCTGAAGTTTGGCATGGAAAATCTAAGTATACATATTAACACATCTGCAAAACTTTGACTAGTTTTATGGAGCATTTTTTTTTTCTTCTATAGACGTACAACAATTAGTTATTTACCGCTAGCTTAACATGCAATCATACAAGATAGTAAATAATTGTATCGAGTAATTGCTGCAAACACTTAAAAATAGTTTGGGACATTTTCAGTCAATAATTTGCGCTTGTGCCGAACACTGACGTCATAAGTTGATGACGTCATATCACCCACAAGTAAAAACTTTCTCTGAACAGAGTGTACATAAATTGTTCATATACATAATGATCTGAGCTAATAATTCTGCGAAGAGGTGATGAGTCTTTTTGGATGTTATGGCCAAAAGGATTAATCATAGCTTCAACAACATCAATAACGCTATCGACCCCAGCTGCGTCTCGAGCACGACGTGAAGGATCAAGGATCTTTTCCACACCGATTTGCTGCATCTTGATCAGCGTATTTTTGACACAGCTGTGTCATAGCTAATCGCTGTGACTGAGAAAGAATCGATTAAGCAACAGCATTAGGTCGCGTTATAATTCCAACTAATCCACCAGCTAATTTATTGTCTCTGTTAACAGTCTGCTCAATCACTTGATCTGCGGCTGTTGCGAAAAATCCGTATCGCTCTTGTTACTGAATTGCAAATTCACCAGCACGTAAATGCTCAAGAGCAAATGGGTGTGCTTTTTCAAATTCACGCATTTCATGCAAATAGACAGGAACGTAGCGAGAATAATTCACACAATCGTAGGCAAGCAGCCAAGGAGTTATCTTCTCTAAAGTATTTAAATGACCTTCCCAATCTAATCTACGGGTACAGCTAATAAAGTGTAATAAAGTAGACACCAAATGGCTGCAACAGGGCAGAAGTAGGGAAAGCAGAGGCTTGCGTAACACAGAACATGTCGTAATTGCTTACAAAATATTGAAAGACATCTTCCTGAAGTGGATGGAAAAGCAGAGATCATCGCCTCTGTCAAGTCACTAATTTCTTTTTTTTTTTCACAAATGTTGAATGAACTTGATGACCGCAACGCTTGTATGGACAAACTTTCAATTCTTTCAGGAGAATCATCTTCTGGGAATTTTCTTTTAGAATTCGAACATACGCGCCTTTCAATACTTCTTTCATTGATAAATCGAAAATAGCATTATTGATGAAAACCATGTCTATGGGCGCTCGGTGACAGATCAGTTAATGAATTTATATCCCATAATTGTAAATTTTTAGCAGCAATAACTTTTTCAGTACAATCCAAACTCAGCCATTTATAAGCACATTACTTTGGAGTGCTGAAACTTGTTGCAGTAAACTTTTTTGAATCACTTTCATAGACGTCATCATAGTGAACAATTATGCATTTCATCAAATCAAAATCAAATCTTCATTATACTCGCGGTATTACGCCGAAGCGTGTAACGAGTTGCGGGGCCCATCTCCGCGGCTTAGCGCCTGGGCGACACAGCTCCTAAGAAACGTCGCAGCGATGGCGAGCCGTTGGCGACACTGTGCCGATTTGACCGGTTCGGGAATCGAACCCCAGACCTCCCGCACCGAGAGCGTGCGCTTGACAACTGAGCTAACGGCCATTGATTCTCTAAATTATTACTCACCGATAAATGAAAATGATAAGCGCCAAGCTGAATGAGATCTATTGGCACCAATAGCATTGGTAGAGTGTTTTTGTATTTAGTCGCATATTTATCCTCGTATCACGAGAAAGCGATCAATGCGCTATACGAGCTCGCTGAGGAGTTGCCGGCCATCTGTCAACAACACCAAGATGGGGGAATCCCGCTAAGAGCATTTCCAAACGGCACAACAAGTAAACTTGCCGGCTTGTTCTCCACACTGTCCGTATAATGCTGTACGTCAAGCAGGGAAGCTGTGAATACCATTTTTATAGTCATTGGTTTGACCCGACCTGGAATCAAACCCAAGTCTACAGCTCCTGAGGCGGACGCTCTAATCACTCGCCCATCTGAGCAGTATGGAGAACTAGTCTGTCCGTAGGAATTGCACCCAGATACTGGATTACCACAAAAAGCACGCAACTGTAACCTGACTTTTTATCATCATTTCCTCACAAACCTATCCAGCAACAGAGTATACAGATACGTAGGTTATATGACGTTTCTGCAAGTAAACCTATAAGTCATTTCGATAAGCTAGGCTAATTAACTTTTAAAAAGGTATAATAATACCGCTTCAACTTTTTAATTTTATCTATCTCTACGCTTCAGCAGCTAAACCTACCTAAGTTCGTGCCACTAGCACTTGTAGACTGCCAGTTCCACTTTTGTTGTTTTACCTTGATCAGCTGTTTGGCGTAACTATGACGAAACAGCTGAGAAGAACATGTTTCCAAATTTTAACTTGCATAAGTTAATTTTTTATGAGTTAGATGCTGTCACTTCATTTAAAAAGTATACAAAAATAATTAAATTCAGCTTACAATTTAACTTAAAAATCAATATGTTAGATATTTTTTTCTACTTCAGTTTATAATGTTATCGAACAATGAGCAAAAAACATTTAGAAACTGTACACGGCAACACCTAATGACGAAAAAGCAGTGATGCGCATTAAGCGCATTAGTATTCATCCGCTGAAATTTTTCAATATTCAAACGGTTATATCTCAAAAACGGCACTTGCTTGCACGGGAAGACACTCCAGTTTCGATCTACTACCATAATTATATTTACAGACAATTTTTTACATAGTTCTTCGTTAGGTATCACGAGACGACAAGATAAAGCACAGTGCAACAAGGCCTATGTCGATTCCCTTGGTTAAAAGAAAAAAAAAATTACGCTGGGTAATTTTGAGATTTTAGAAAGCTTGCACAGCGCACAATATTAATATTTGACGAGCGCGTCACGAAAAGCTTCCGGGATGCAACAGCTTTTTTCAAAGCTATCAAGAATATTGATGATTGAGCTTTTTCCAAATGCGAAAAGCAGGGAGTGAACGGAAGCCGAACCGGAGTTTTATAAACTGGTTTTACGCTATTTTTGTCGAACCTCATCCGAACCTGAACCGTATTTTTCGAAATCGCAGAGAGCGAATCGGAACTGAACCGAATAATTTGAGTACTTGCGAACCTTAACCGAACCGATTGAAAAGGCGGCTCGCTCCGTGAGGTTACACCCGTCACTTTGATCGGCGTAACCGATTGACACTTTGATGGTCGCTTATATTCAAAGAAATACTGTACTTGCACAGCACTAACTTACAAGCTGTACATTGGCCCGTCAATGTGACGATATGTTTCTTTATCAAAGATTAGGCCGTCGGTGTCGGAGCATAGAAGCAATTTAATTATTTCGAAATTGGCTATAGGCTACTTCAAGTATTTTATGCATGATAGTGGCCTGTCAATGCGAAGAAACATTGCTTTGTACGTTTCATTTTTTAAATTGTGTCACTAGAATTATACCATTTTTTACTGCGAACTTGAACCGGAACTTTATAAACTGGTTTTGGAATATTTTTACTGGAGCGAACCCAAACCGGAGCGTTTCAATTTATTTGCACCTTAACCGGAACTGAACCGAAATTTAAAACCGCTGTTAAACCCAAACCGAACCTGAACGGTAAAAATGAAACGGTTTAACTCCCTGGCGAAAACATCTTTTTCAAAGCTATTCTGATGTTCTGTACCGATAACCCATTGTTCAAATACTAGACTAATTTTTTATTTGCACTGGCGGTGATGGACACGACAACATTTTCTGTACTTAAGCAATAACGATAACCGATAATTTCAAAAAATCCCTGGGCGATACCGATTATAATCGATAAATTTTAATTTCTTAAGGTGATATCGGTAATCGATAAATTTTTCCGATATATGTTGCTTTAAATTTTCGATGTGTTTGACGAAGTTTTTTTGGAGGTCAAATTGCAAAAATACTTTTCTAGATTTTTAAGGAAAGAGAGCAGATCACGGACTCTGCCGTGGTAACAAAACAAAGAAACATTTTTTTAAATTGCTACAAGACTTAATAGACACAAGAATTTTTCCATAGCGCCAACTCCCTAACTTTAAACGCTGTGTGCATGAAAAATCAGCGCTGTTTCGGGCTTCTAGCCCTCATCAGCCACCCTCAGGTAAGATGCATTCATCCTCAAGAACGAATGATCTTGCCAGGATCACTCATCCTTTTGGATGAATATATCCTAAAGAATTTAACCTTTGTGGTACGTATCCACTCGTGTGGTTACGTCACCGCGCTGGTCAAATTCTTTACGTGGCCCGGGTGAAGAGCAATAACTAAAAAAGCAATGTCCTTCCTGGCCTGTCCCGCTCTACGGTACGTTTGACTGGAGTGCTTTGCACTGTTGGCGATGGAGAGCTGTTACTAGCCTCCGACCCAACAAGAGAAAGTCGTCATGACTTTCGCCAGTAGGCCAGGAAGGACATTGCTTTTTTAGTTATTGCTCTTCACCCTGGCCATGTAAAGAATTTGACCAGCGCGGTGACGTAACCACGCGAGTGGATACGTACCACAAAGGTTAAATTTTTAGGATATATTTATCCGAAGGGATGAGCAATCCTGGCAAGATCATTCGTTCTGGAAGATGAATGTATCTTACTTGAGGGCGGCTGATAAGGGCTGGTAGCCCGAAGCAGCGCTGTTCCGCTCTACGGTGCAGATAAACCTCGCCCCTTTGTGATTAAATTCAAAAGTAAAAAAAATGAAATGGGAAGTTCTGAAGGCAGCTAAGGGGGTTGCCAGAACTTTCGTCTCACTATAGCCTACATCTACGAGTCCTGCTATGTATCCCGGTAGTTTGCTTTCACATTCTGGTCATATTTTTGGGTCGATTCCGATCATCACGCTATAATTGCATGCATCTGCGTTTGGTAATTGGTTAGCAGGTTAAAGTTAGGTTCAGACTGTTAGGTTAAGGTTAAGTTCAGTTAGGGTTAGCTTTGGTTAGGTGTGGGTTTGGTTTGGTTGGGGTTAAGTGCGGTTAGTTAGGGTTAAGTTCAGTTATGTTCGGTTAGGGTTAAGTTCGATTAGGGTTAGGTTGGGACATTCAGCTAGGGTTTGGTTCGGGTTATCATAGATCAGGGTTAAGTGACAAAGCAGGGACATTGGAATTGATCATAAAGTATGCCCGAGATAAAACAAGAAACACCCGGGAGTCCCACTGGCTTCGTCGAACTGTGTTGTGACAAAAGTTGTGGCAACCGCTAAGGGACTTGAGTTATTCAAAAAAAATCAATGTTGGTCCATTTTTGTATCTTTGGATCGCACAGTGATGGAAAGAGAGAAGAGGTGAAAACTCATTGCTGAGTTAAATGAAAGAAGAAGCAAAGGTGAATCAAATTTGATTATCAAAAGCAGCAAAATTACAAATAAAGCTGTTAACCAGCTCTTTCGATATTCAGCCTGGGAATTCTGGGCCAAGGTTTTTAAGAGAAGAGAGTGACGCTAACCATTCAGAATCAAGTTCAGACTCCAAATGCTAATATATCTTCCTTAAAAATTGCTTATTTTAATGCCCGATCATTTGTAAACAAGCTAAACATACTAAACAGTTTTTTTTGTGATCCTTACAATGATGTAGATTTAGTATTCATCACCAAGTCCTGGCTTCACTGTAATATTTCAGATTCTTTGATAGATGGTCAAGGTTTTAATGTCTTTCGTGATGATAGAAGTTACAGTAAACTGGTAAAGGAGGTGGTTTGTTATTATCGCATAAATGCTCTTTGAAAGTAATTGAGCGTATAGCTTATTCCACCTACAACAAATGTTTTTAATATCTTTGTAGTGATGTGCTTGGCTTAAAATCCTGTGTTTGTCTATCCTGTTTCTACATACCTCCCAGCGCTACTGACTCTCTTTCAACTTTTACTACTGCCTGCAGTTCCCTTGTTGAGTGCCATATCACTAAACACCCTCATTTTATTTGTGATTTTAATCTTCCAAACATCAACTGGTCCCTTCCAGTAATTCTTGGTGGTCTTTTGTCCGATTTTTTCATCAGCTTATGCAGATGCCTCAATCTGATGCACTGTGTAAATTACAACCTACTTGCAATACTGGTCATATTCTTGACCTGCTTCTTTGCAATGTTTTCTCATTCTCTAAGCTTATATCTCTTGAAATCTGTCCTCCCCTTGCCCACACATGTTATCACTCTGGATTAATATTTGATGTAAATTTGGTTACTTTCACTGCCTCAGAAAAAGCAGCCCTTTTACCTGATTTCAAAAATGCCTGTTATGAACTGTGTATGCTGAGCTTTTTGCCATTGATTGGAGCTCTGTGATATCTTCTTGCAACAACAATGTGCAAAGTTTGTATGGTGCTCTTATCCAACACCTAGTTATTGACCATACTGTCCCTCTCAAATCTCCAAATATTTATCCTAAACGTCTACCTCAGATACGAATGCTACCGGTACTTATAGAAAAAAAGAAACTTTATCCTCTATGCAAGCTCAATTCGTCAGCTAAAGAAGATTACAACACAATTTCGAAAAACTATGACCAAGCTGTCACACATTGGTATAATAAAATTGAAAATTCCATCTGTGAAAACCCAATTCGTCCAAATTATATGGCTTTGCTAATCGCAAGCTCAAAGCCAACTTCGCTATTCCTTACCTAATAACAGAATCTGGCAGCATTGCTCAAAATGATGAAGATTAGGCTAATTTGTTAAATGCCCTTTTTCATAAAGTTTTTCGAAATGATAATGGCCATGAGCTTTGCCTTGACAGTATTACTTCTCCACGATTCTTCTTGTCCAACCTTGACATAACTGCAGAAAAAATCTCTCAAGCTAGTTATGCATTGAGTCCCTAATAAGCTTTCTCGACCCCCTGATTGCATTCCAGCTCTTTTCTGGAAAAGATCTTTATCTCGGTTCTGCAAGTTATTCAGCTCAGATGGCCGAGTGGTATAGAGCGTAGACCTGTCTCTTGAGCTGTAGACTCTGGTTTGATTCCGAGTCGGATCAAACCAATGACTTTAACATTGGTATTCACAGCTTCCCTGCTTGACGTTCAGCATTGAAGGGACAGTGTGGAGAACAAGCCAGCAAGTTTACTTGTTGTGCCGTTGGGAAAGGCACTTAGCAGGATTCCCCCATCTTGGTGTGGTAGACAGATGGCCGGCAACTCCTAAGCGAGCTCGTATAGCGCATTGATCACTTTCTTGTGATAGGAAGATAAATATGCAACTAAACTAAATAAAACAAATATTCTATTTCTTTTGAAGCTCTCTTTTTCTCAAGGAGCTATTCCCCATCAATGGAAGTCTGCCATTGTTGTCCCTATTTTTAAAAAAATCTCCAAGTATTCTCCTAAAAACTGTTATCCCATTTCTCTAAATTGCGTACTTCGTCATGTTTTTGAATATATTGCGTCAAAATCTCTGTTACACCACTTCATGAGTTGCAATCTTCTTAGTCTTTACCAATTTGGATTTTTGCCAGGTCGCTCTTCTTGTTCTCAACTTCTCAGTGCTATCAACCATTGGTTTACTTCTTTTGATGATTGTAAATCTATACATGTTGCTTACACCGACATCGCTAAAGCCTTTGACACTGTCAGCCAACCCAAACTACTTTTCGTCCTTTCTTCTCTGGGTGTTTCTGGTAAGGTTCTTAGATGGATCAAATGTTTTATCTATGACCGTGTTCAGTGTGTTTGTGTAAACAATCTTTTTTCATCCTACTTACCTGTTCTTAGTGGAGTTCCCCAAGGCAGTAAGTATAGGGTGGTGTGTGGTGAAATGAGCTGTGGGGTGGAATGAGTATATGTCACAAAAAAAATAATAACTTTTAAGAGGATGTATCCTTTCTTTGTTTATTTTAATATGTTGATATTAACCACATGTTCTTTCAATATGGAGACTGCCATATATACAGGGTGACCCAAAAAAAACGGGCCCCGTGTATTTAGAATAATTAGAATTGGGGCCCGTTTTTTTTTTGGGTCGCCCTGTATAGCTTTCATAATTATAAAATTATCTCAATTTAAATTTACAATTGTGAAACATCATAATTTTTGGTCCTGAAAAATCTCTCTGAGTTTCATTTGTAAAGAGGCACCCAAAACCCATTCAAAGTGGAAATCAGTTACTCATAGCATGAGGCATTATGATGCATCAACGTTCGTTTGTTAGACTTTCTTCAAAAAATTTTAGAATGATTTTTTTGAAATGAGGTGAAATGGTGATACAAAAGTTAAAGTGTGTGGAGAAGTGGGTATACTTTAAAAAATCAACGTAAAAATGACAGAGGCTGTATTGGCACAGCTATAATGGTTCAAACTATTCTTTTAACTGTACACCAGCTTTGCAGCTTGCCATAGTGGATTATTACTACATTGCTATTAAAAAAATTGCTTAATTCCACAAGTTGCTATTAATCGATTAGTAATGCTAATGGCTGTTAATTCTTGAGCTTTAAAAACAAAACTGTTTCCCCACCAAAAGTATTTATGAGAAACGAGATTTTACTCAAATGGGTATTGTTGTTGACTACTAATATCTAAAACTTGCTTTGCTACCTAAAACAATGATCCTTCTGTTTAAATGCTCTGCTTTACTTTAATACTTAAATGCTCTCACCTGTGGTGAGTAACAGAGTATTTAAAAAACGTGTTTTTTTGTTGTCATTGAACGGTTCAAGTGATTTCAGTTAATTATTTCTTCATGTTCGTTTAAAGTAAAGTGAGCTGTTTTTCACTTTTAAAATTAAAAGTATTCTTGTAATTCAATGCAGTGTGAAGGATTTATTAAATCATTCAAAATACTCAGTTCAGCAGCCTCAGCAGCAAGGTTGATCCCAAGTTAATTATTTTTTTTATGCTCCAGTATACCCATTTTACTATCTCATGGGCATGGAATGGGTATAATGTGGGTTTTAATGGAGTTACTATGGAGTATGTAAATGCAACCATTTCACCCCGTCAGTTGGGGTGAAATGGGTATGCAAAAATTCAAAAGAAATATTTAAACACCATTAGTTAGTTAGTGTTTTTTTATTTCCGTACCGTCAACACAAGAATAATATACAAAAATAATATACGGTATAATTGGACAGCACGAGAAAAGGGAAGAAGCAACAAAATGATAAACGTTGTAACATGCAAGGGGAGAATAGAAGATCAAGAAAAGTAACATGAGAAGCATGGTTGCAGCACCCGACAATAGAGATTTATCAAATAAAGAAAAAGAGCGCACTCACACATACAGCACAGAAAGAAAAAAAAAAACGACGGTCAGATAAAAAAGATAGCAAAGAGAAACCAAAAGCTCAAGAATGTAATACATCTTATCACTGAATGGAAAAAACTTACAACAGTATATAATTCACCTCAAAGTTTGGAAAAAATGAAGTGCATTTGGGAATTTAGTAAAAGTTTGTAAAAATACACTCATTTCACCCCACATCACCCTACTTGGTCCCTTACTGTTTGTTGCTTGTATTGATGAAGGTGTTAAAATATCTATTATAACTTCAATGGTACTGATAATGGTATATATCTTTTTGCTGATGATGCTAAACTCTTTAGCAGTAATGTTGACAACCTTCAATCGGCACTAAATAGACTTTCTGCTTGGCTTTGCTCTCGTCAACTAAATCTTGCTCCCACAAAGTGTGAGCATTTGCACATTTCTCGATTCAGCAATTCTTCAGACCAAAGCTTTCAAGTTTGTTTCCACAATAATAATGCAGTTGGACTTGTCAAAGATTTTGGTATTTTTATTTTTTCTAATCTTAAATGGTCCCAACATATCCATCACATTTACTCTATAGCCTTTGTATGTTCTTATCAGATCTTACGAGCTTTCTCTTCTAAAAATGTTTGGACTCTACTTTAAGCTTTTATCACTTACGTTCGTCCCAAATTTGAATATGATTCTCCAGCATGGAATTCGTATTTAAAAAAAGACATACTTCTGTTGGAATCAGCACAAAAAAAAGCTTACTGGTATGATAATATATTTTTGCACTGCAATATGCCTTTTGACTCCTTTGCTGATCGTTTAAATAAATTAGCTATTAAGTCACTGGAATATCGTAGATTAGAATTTGATATTCTCATGTTTAAAATCGTATATAATATATAATATTTTTGCACTGCAATATACCTTTCGACTCCTATGCTGATCATAGGTATTAAGTCACTAGAATACCGTAGATTAGAATTTGATATTATTCTCATGTTTAAAACACCTTTCTGATTTGATCATTTGCCTTTTGACATTTATTTTAAACACTGTGATAAAACGTACATTCGTTCTCATGACTTTAAAATTAAATCCAAACTTTGTGCCAATACTGACCAATATCGCAATTTCTTCTTCATCCATATTATTGAAGTTTGGAATAATCTACCTCATGACTTAGTTTCTGCACCCAATATTGTTATATTCAGAAAGCGTTTGAAAAACTTGAACCTTTCCTCTATTGCGTCTCTTACTTTTTAATTTATAGTATTTCAAAAAGCTTATGAGCTTTCTGCATCATAATCAAATTTTTGATATCATAGTCTAATTGAAAAAAGTAGTTATGACGTCAAATATCTAATAGTGATGCAGAAAGCTTGTGGGCTTTTGGCCCACTTAATATGGAAATGTGGACAGGGTAAATACTGGTATGTACCGGTACCAATATTGGGTCTTATCTAGAGTAAGCCGTCCGCGTCTTTCATCACCTTACGCTGTTATGCAAATGAGCTATTCTAGGCGCAAGCGGCTTGCTCTAGATGAGACCCCCAGTATTTGCTGGTACTAAGGTTTTAATAGTTTTTTTAGCTGAACATTTGAATGTGGTAGGCTATTCAATAAATTATTGGCCAATAACTGTATAAACTAGAAAGCTTGTTTCATTTAATGCAGAATCGTATCGGTAGTAAATTATTGAAATTTTAGTTTTTTGTGTGAACCTGAAGTGAAAAAGATTTCTAAACTTTCACAACCACAATTAGTCGCTAATTATTTGCTTGTAGATGAATTGCAATGCTGTTAAGTGACAGATATGTCCAACTTACTCAGTTGTTTACTGGTATATTAGTACCGTAGGAATGCTGTCGTACCAGTATATACCAAATTTCAGTTAATATGCAAAGAGCAATTTTCAAATCATAAATTTGTGATTAAACAGAGTTGTCATTTTTATGTCCACCCTATCATGTACCCATGTACCGGTAAGATACAAAGTAGTAGTTTAATTAGGTTAACTCTGACCTTCTAAATTCTTATGGTGTATTTAGGTATTATCGTACATTTTGTTTAGGCAATGTTTAGAGCGATTGCAGCCATTTTCTTTTGAAATTGCTCTTTGTACACACCAACCCTAAGTTACATTAACTTAGGTCTCTTACCCTATTGGTATCCCCAATCTCCCCCCTCGCCCCTAACTGTACTCTAATACCGTACCCCTAATCATGTAATACAAAGTTTCAAGTTACTCTGTACTGCTCATGACGTCATGTCGGCGTTACACTATCGTCGTGTAAATAATGAAACAAACAAGCAGTCCAGTGCAGCGGTGTTTTGATGATAGAAATTGGTGCTTTAAACTCTTCCTTTTGTGTATTTGAACTTGCTTCTTGTGCTAACGGTATACTGGTGTGCAATGTGTGTGATAAGATTTCAGGCACTTGCATTGCTTTTGTCACAAAACTTTTATCTTTTAAACTATATCGAGTTTTCTTTACAGTTTATACTTGGGATGCAGGATATTAGTCAAAGCGTGCATCTAGTGGTGGGGTGACTGGGGCCCATACGTGCTGTGTGTGGTTAGGTGCCAGGGCAGCACAGCTCCAGAGAAACACTGTAGCAATTGCATATCGTTGGCAACACTGTATATGAGTTGACCAGGCTGGGTAGTAAACCCTTTATTTTCTGCTCTGATAGTATCATATACAAGGTGTGTCCGAAAAGTAATGGGACTGTTGTTATAAAAAGTTTATTGAAAAATACTGAAATAAACCAAAGTCAAAGTCCTTCAAAGTAATCCCCATCTACTCGTAAACGCTTGTGCATTCGCTTTTTCCATAATTCAATACATTCTTGGAAGGCATTTTCTGGGATCTTCTTAAGCTCCGTCGTCACGACCTTTTTGATGGAATCGATGTCAGAAAAATGGGTTCCTTCAGAACAGATTTAGTTTTGGGAAAGAGGAAAAAGTCACATGGGGCCAGATCAGTTGACGATCTGCACGTGCGAGTTGTTTCACATGATCGATCTTGCTATCAGTCCTGCTTGTCACTGGGCTGCCAGATCTTTGATCGTACTCACATTCTTTTCGACCCTCTCAGAATCGTTTGTGCCATTCAATTAGACCATTGGTCAATTATATAATTGCAGTGCAGTATGCTATGTAATTTTAAAAATTCTAATTTATCTCAAAAGGATGCAAATCTCTGAATCTTAAAAGTTTTTAATTATTATGTCTCAAATAAGATTACTTCATTTTTTAAAAAACTTTAAAGGTAACCTAGTTATATTTTTTCCATTTTAAAGCTAAGCTTTTACCGAGTCCTGAACTTCTATCCAATTCTCAAGTTAATTAACATTATTTTAAAATGGATTGTGTATTATAGGCCTAATAAAAATAATTAAAAAATAGATGGTGAGCATAGCTAAGCCTAGCGTTTTTATTCTGTGATTTTAAACAAATTTTATTCACTAGGCTTGCAGTAAGCATACTGTAATGCAGGTACATAGTTTAAATTTTTTTTTCTCTGCTTGTGTAGCAGTATACTATCTGCTGCATTGTGTCTACTGTCTATTCATTATGCTATGCATTGCTTTTAGATATTTTTTCTTGTATAATTAGATTGAAATTATGTAGAAAAACATTGCTTTGCACAATACAATTGTTCAAATTTACGGGTCCCTTTTTATGATTTTATTGTCACAAAATATCTCCTAAAGTTCTGAAACCAGTGCACTGTATATCTTCAACGGTTTTAATATTCATGATGTCTGCTGAACCGGTTGTGTTGCCTGTGACTGATGGTAAGTTTTAAAGATAGTATCATGTAATTAATAAAATTTGATATCTTATATGCGTCTGGTTTTGTGGTCATAAATTCATATATATTTCACGGTACTGTATCTTACTCTACATAATGGTTGGTGGCCTGGTGGGGTAATGATTCATATTGTTTGACTGCCTTGTTATGTTATGGCGTCTCTCATAACATTTGTCTCTACTGATTAGCACCTGCTAGGTCATTGCTCTTCAACATGAGCTCATGAAAGCTTCTTTAACCCAATAATGTATGCATCATAACAGTATGGCATACGGCTTAACAGGGTCTTGTATGGATTATTCCACCTCTCATAGAATGCCCACTTTAAAGCAGGACTTCCTTGTACATAACATGTCATTGCGTAAAGCCAATTGCTCGGCTGGGAAGTCTCGCTTTAAAGTGGACATTCTTCAAGAGACGGCTTAATTCAAACTATTTAGCGATAATATACCCCTGCATAGCCTTATTTTTTTAAAACTTTTTTCGCTGATATCAGATAATAGCTTAAATCTTTTTTCGCTAAAAAACATTTGAATTGGTTGGCATTGAATGAGATCATTCCTAAGAATGCCTCTCAGTGTTTTTTGTGTGGTTATTGATGAATTTACTTTGCCTTTTATTTATGCAAACGCTATAGGATATATATGTTGAGTTTGCCAACGGTTTTTCTTTTAGTTAGCTAAGTTTGCAAACCATCGTATGGTTCCAGTAATACATCACTTGCATCAGTAGTTTAAAAATCAAAATTGGCCTCCCATTGTATTTTCTTGCCAGATGGTACTGTAAAGTTTGAACATTTACCCGTTCAATGTTTCCAAATAAAATTTAGCTGCTTATTTTTCTAGATTCGCTTATCTTAAGGGGTTGTGGGGGCAGCTGCTCAAGTTGGAGCCTCCAGGCGTGTCAATCCCCTGCAACTAGTGATAGATGCTCTAGTGGCCCACGCACTCTTTCTGCATCACAATTAAGTTTTTAGTGCCTTAATCTAAAGAAATTTGTATCATGTTTATTAAGAAGTCTCAAACACTGTATGAAACAGAAAATGCCAAAAATATTAGAAATTTCTTTCGGTTACTATGACCAAATTGGCCTAAAAAATTTGGTCATAAAAATAATAAATAAGTAATTAATAAAAAAATGGAGTTTGGTATAGTTTTAATTTTTAATATTTCTTTACTACAAAGTTGGTATTAATGACCCTAAACTTTTCGTTATTTCAGTTTTTAGAATTTTGATAGTAATTGTTCGTAAGAATTGATATTTTGGTAGTAATTAAGAAGCTCAATGTGTCTTCTAGTAAAAAAAAATAGCTGCAAATGTTTCCAGCAAAGTAGTGTACTGTTTTGTCAATACCGAAAGCATAACCAGACTTCTTCAACTTTTTAAATATATTATATATAGCTCATTAAAATTACCGTAGTATTTTTGCTTAATTAAAAGCTACCGGCATCTATTACAAAGTTTAAGCTTGCAATAAATCCTTTAAATCATGTTCACTGGTATAATAATTACTGCCAGATGTTACGTTACAAACAAACTCTCATACTACTTCATTGGTATTTTAAGAAACGATTTATTGTTTGCTTAGTAGCAGTAGTACAAAGTCAATACATGTCCTATCATGTATAAATTATGATAGCTATATTTTCCTTTGTGTAATTCGATTTGCATGGTTTTGAATGCTGATATTGAGAGAGTACCAGTTATTTTTCCCTATTAATGGATTGCATTTACATTTAGTTCAATAGGCTTGCATGTAGCAAATCTTAATGTCATGTTATATGTTTTTACAGCTAATTTGACAGGACATGTTGAAAAAGTTGGTCGAGAAAGTTTTGCGCTTTTAAAGGTTTTGGGAACTGGAGGTAAGCTTTGGCGTAGTTTTGTGATATTTTTATTGGTATATACGTATTTAACACTTTTTGTTGTCACAGCTTATGGAAAAGTGTTTCTTGTTCAAAAAATCTGTGGTCACGATCAAGGTCGATTGTATGCCATGAAAGTTTTGAAGAAAGCCAGCATTGTGGCTAAGCCAAAGACGGCGGAACACACAATGACGGAAAGACAGGTGAACGAGCACAGTAGTGTAACTTTTTGCATCCTTGCCAAACGCTACTTATGCATCAATGAATGGAGTGAAAAGCGTTCAAAAGATAACTGCTCATTGCTCTGTTGAAATACACATTTTCAGCTTTTACGGTTGATTTTAAATCAAGTCTTTCAAGATTGCGCTAAATGCAATTCATTGTGGCCATGATCGATACATATATTTCAAGTGTTATGACACGACCATGTCGCTAAGAATCGCTAGCCTCTCTCTTAGTTACAAGCAATGCATTACTGCTTTGAACAAAAATCTACTGCAATTTTATGTTTAAAAAGATAGAGTATCCACTCTAGATCAAGTGCAAACAACTTCATAGACCGGGGGACGAGGGTCAATATAATATGCTTTGCCACCCCAGGTTGTAGCACTGACCGTTGCTAACAATCCACCAGTACTACAAATGCAGCTTTCCTTGTATGTATTGTATTTCAACTGCGACTTCTGCTTTATAATTTCATATAGTAACGACTAGCTTGTTCAAAATGCATTATTGCCCTTTATCAAATCTTTTAAACAGGTTTTGGAGGCTGTTCGACAATCTCCTTTCCTGGTAACTCTCCATTATGCTTTTCAAACTAATTCAAGATTGCATCTTATCATGGGTGAGACATAACTGTAGTATCTATGCCAGTAGATAATGCATAATAACGTGTATTGCATCTGATAAGGCAAGATGCTTTGCCTGATATCAAGATTTGTGCTGTTGAGGATGTTTATTGTTTATTATGTTCCAACAAACCGCAATTGTGCACACTGCCCGGGCTGTGCTCATCTTGATGAGAAGTATCAAAAATAATGATATAGCTTCACTGTCGTAATGCATTTGCTTGTTTAGTCCCATGGTCAATAAACTTGCTCAAATATAATCCGTCTGTGTTTCATCGTAAAAAACTGTTTTTGCAATGAAAAGAGAAAGACAAGTTTCCCGCAAGTGGATCAAATCCTTGTTTCATTAATTGAACTTTTGAGCGAAACCCTAATGTTTTGAATCATATGAAAAGCATTGCAAATCCACGTGTTTTTTGTTTTGTGGATAATTCGCATTATCTCTCATCGTTTATTTGTGTGTAGACGGTTGGTAGAAAACTACTGTTAGTTGAGTTTGTTAAATAAAAGGACGGGACATGCAAAAAGCAATTATTTTGTTTTGTGCGACGGCTAGGAAAGTTAAAAAACGCTTAGCAGCTTATGGCCATGTAAAAAAAAGTTGTACCGGTGCTCATTTGTTCGCTCAAAAGTGACATAAGTTTTTCAAATGCCTAACATGCTCATACCGGTATCCGATTACGAAACTCTCGTTCTTGTGGTCCCGAACTGGTTTTTCTTAGCTCGTCTATTGCAAATGTTAATGCTTTTCATTTGATTTTTAACTATTGCAGTTAGCTATATAGTTTTCTTTTTGTCTTTCTGTTTTTTGTCGAAAGATACTACAGTATTTAGTTGACGTCAAGCTGGTTACGCTGCATTTGGGGGTTGAAGTTCGGAGCTACCCGAGAAGGAAATTGGAATTATTGTTATTGCTTCAACATTGGTTAAACTACCCTTAAAGTTTTTTTTATTGGACGTCAGGGGCCTAGAGGTTGATAGTCTTGTTGAAGGGTTGTTTGTTGATGGATAAACGTGAAAATTTACAATCTATGAAAATTGCGTTTGTTTTTTTTTTTTTTTTTTTTTCTTTTCTTTTTTGAAACTGAATGTTATTTTTTATTAAAATTGTATATTATTTTTATTACATTTTTCTGTGTGTTTGTTTTCAGATTATGTTAATGGTGGAGAACTTTTCACTCACTTAAACATTCGAGAAAAGTTTAGCTCATCTGAAGTCCAACTATTTAGTGCTGAAATCCTCTTGGCTTTGGAGCATTTGCATAAAGTAAGTACCTTAGCCGCGCGGTCACCTGATTATATTGCTTTTGGTCACAATGCTTTCTTCGTATTGATAAGGTTTTTGTTTTGATGGAAGTTCTAAATAAATTTAATAATTCAAAATTACCATTAATGGATCAGCGAATTATACGGTTAATGCTTATGATCGCAGTACACCATGCCTATATTCCCCAACAAGATGTTTGTGTAAAAAAACTGCTGGTTTTCTGTGAACGTACGTAACTGTCAATCCCTTGAAATTCAACGTTTTTAGCGTATTTAGTGTGGAAGCTACAATATGAGATTATGAGTCACTGGGCTGAAATTTTTTTTCCTGTAACAGTTTAGGCTAATAGTTACTAGTCACAAGGTCACGCATCCTTGTTTTGTGAGAATTGCTGAGCACTGTAGCCGTGGTTGTTTTTTTACTGATTTTCACTTGTAAATAACTGCAAATGATCAGCGCATGTACACCACTTTCAAATAAAATGCATTAAAATATAAAATTCGTGCACCCATCAGTCTGTTTCACCCGAAACCAGGATCATCAAATGTGTCTAACACATCAGAGAAGTGTCTAGCTGATAAAAACAACTACTCCAGTCTGAACAAAACAAACAAACAACACAAATCAGTCTCGTAAAAAACACGTGACGCGTAACCACCGTGAAAAAAAAAGAATGCTAGTTTTCTGCATCCGCAAAAGCATGGAACAAGTGCACGTAATGGGAATAGCGGCTCGATTCTGGATGGAGTCGCGATGTGAGAGACAAGGTTACAAACCAACTGTAGTAGTGTGAATTAGCACAAGATACGCAGGCAGCTGTTACGGAGACGGTACGTGATAGATTTACAGGGCTTCAATTTTTCATTGTTAACATCAAAAGTTAACGCAGATGTGTAAAGGATAAAACTTTATCACAAACAGATATAATAGGAAGCAGAAGTTAACATGGAAATAGAATAAAAAATTAGAAGCCTGTTTGCTCCACTCTTCATATTACCTGCTTTGATCTGGTAAGCCAGCCTTCTCGGCTGTAGAAGCTGTAAATCTTCAGATATAAGGATAGGGCTATGCTTTACTTTTTTGCGAAATGTAGATTACTTTATTCAGGTAATTTGGAATTGCAGGAAGTGACACAGTTTGATTTGTTTTAGCTTGGGATTATATACCGTGACATCAAACTTGAAAATATTCTTCTGGATTCTGATGGTCATATTGTTCTCACTGATTTTGGATTAAGCAAAGAAATCGATAATGAGGTAAGCAAAGTATTGAAATATGCTTGCCTCTGTTTTGCAACAATGGATATCGCATAGCCACTCTTGTTCCTATATCAAAATCAAATCTTCATTATACTCGCGGTAGTACACCGAAGCGTGTGACGAATGGCAAGGTCCATCTCAGCGGCTCGGCAGTACAGCTTCCAAGAAACGTCGCAATAGTGGCAAGCCACTTATGACATTGTGCCGCTTTGACCGGCCCGGGAATCGAACCCCAGATCTACCGCACGGATATCGCGTGTTCAGCAACTGAGCTAACTAGACGGTTTGTTCCTATGTGTGTGAAGTAAATCGCTTGCAAATGCTTGTTGCTTTGAGGTTCTTAGCTGATACATTTTTAGATGTATGTGTTAGATCTCTACTTATCTTTGTTTTAAAGCGGAATGCTTTCGCTCTTGTTTTGTATGCCAAGGTGAAATTAAGTTTTCAATGTCGTATCTACTGTTTTGTGCATTTTTTCAAAAACGTTTGGTGACGTTTTTACATAATTATTATACGTATTGATGTGGAATATTTGCAGTAATACGGTATTTGTCGCTGTGATAAACTTAAATTTTTTCTGGTTACACCAAGCTCTCTCTGTATCTAGGTCAAATTTCGGTGACTCATTGTATTAGCATAGTCTGGCTGGCGTTTAATCATTAAATAGTTTTTCAAACACCTTCCTAGTAACTTAAGTCTAATAGGCGTGCAATTTATTCATACACCGGTAAATTAAAATGGACAGTTTACTTCCGGTGATGATTTGATTTGAGCGTTGTTTGAACATCCACCTCTGCAAAATCGGTTTGCGGATGTGCGTGGGAACACGTTGATTATGCAAGACTGCATGGAATGATCAGTGCACTGTAGCTTCCTTCTCAAATCCTTCATCATTTTTAAAGTGTCAAGAGAGTTTGTCAATATTCATGCAACGCAAAAGACTTTACGAGTAGAAAAGCGCGAGTACGATAGAAATAGGAGGTTAACTGCAAATCCAAACCAAACACTGATATTCCTTCAATTTTTACTACGGGTTTCGTTTAGATAAAGAATTTCGCTGCTTGTTAAATCATTAACAGGTTTGATATCAATTGAGAATTAGCATGTGAAGATATTTTTGTGCTTTTAAAATGCATAAAATATTTTGTTCCTTAACCAGAAAAGACAAATTGCTGTTGTAGGTGCACTTTTAAGTTATTCACGAAAATCGCTTTTGAATTGAAATTACTACTTGTGTTTGTGTCATTCACGTTAAGCTTTGTTGTGGCCGATGTAGTCAGTGTTAAGATGTATAAAAGGATTGTCATAGATGTGAATGCGACGGACAAATACTTCGTTTGCATTCTGAAGGCATTTTATTTGTGAATTAAAAATCTCCATTGCATATGCAATTATGCATTCTCATAAGATTTTTTCAACCCTGTTCGATTCATCTTACCGACTTGTTTCTTTGGCTTTGATCTCCAGCCAACCACTAATCATCCTTAGTTAGTGTATAGTATTAAGAAGTTAACGTTTTTTGCAATCGTTTTAATTTTGTGATGTTTTGTTAAGGGTGAGAGAGCGTATTCTTTTTGTGGAACCATCGAATATATGGCTCCAGAAGTAATTAAAAGCAATGGCAGTGGTCATGACCAAGCTGTTGATTTTTGGAGTCTTGGTGTTTTGATTTATGAATTACTAACTGGTGCATCTCCTTTTACAGTCGAAGGAGAAAAAAATTCTCAAAGCGAAGTTTCAAAGTAAGTCCTTATTTGTACTTTGTGGTCGTCCTTGCTTTTTTGTTATAAGTATTGATAAATGACGATTTGGCAAAACATGAGCAAGATATAGCATTTAATTTAAGCATTTACTGCTCCAGACGGTTTGCAGTTTTCATAACCCACCCCTACATAGATAGAAAGGGGTGGCTTACCTGAGGCGGAATGCTACTGAGCCACTGACTTTCTTTTTCAGAGGACTTCTCTAAATATTAGTAAAATTTCGAAATATTTTGCTGGAGGGGCGGATATGAATTGAATTTAAATAAATTTGGCGGCTAAAGAGAAAGGTTGTTCACCTCTGGTGTGGATGAGCTGTTGTGCACAGCTTGCGCTCGATGTGGCAAGAAGTGTTCAGCTGGCGATATCATTCGTGAAGGTTTCAAATGCGATTTTACGCCGCTGTAACTAGCTGCATGATAGCAAGTTTGCGAAATGTGCGAACCGTGCTACATTCTGAACCAATTTTTTGACTGAGCTTCTTTTCGCAGCTAGCTAACCACGCGTGAGACCGGTTTGGCGTTTTTTGTTGGTTCCATGCCAACTATTTGCAATGCAATTAGATTACAGTCAGTTAAGATTTTTGCAAAGTGGCGAAAGTGCATTGGGCTGACATAAAAATAACTCAGGATTGGTCGAGCTATTTCATCCACTTTCACATAATTGCTTTGACATCTTGTTGAAGAAATATCCTTTTTTGTTCAGGCTTTTGACAATACTGTTTTTGACACCTTTCTTTGGCAGTTGCAATGCGAAAAGCTGTGTTTCTGCTCTATGTATGAGTGCTTTTCTGTGGGCATAGAGCTGCTACAAGCCAAGTTTCGCTTATCCCTTTTCACAATTTTAACAGATAGTTTTTACCTTGATCAATTGGTTTGATTGCAAATGCTGTCGGGTTTTCTGATTGTTAATTGACGTGAGGTTGATTGAAGTGACTCGCCTAAAGTTATGCCGGGCGAAGTTTATAAAGCTTGCCATTTTCGCTATTCGTTTGCTGATGTCGTTGATATGATAAATTGCCAAAAAGATCTTATTCTCTCGAGCGTAACTTTGATAAAGTGGTCATACCATACTTATATCTTTGCATGACAGTACTGCCTGTGGGCTGAGACTTTAGATTACGTTGCTTTGTTAGCTTCAAAAAATGTTTTCATTCATTTTTCGAAGAAGAAAGTAACAGCAAGTTAGTAGGCTGTGTATGTTATGTTGATGATATGTGCATTATTACTTTCGAAATTCTACGGTTGAGTTAGTGTGATTAAGCTGAGAAAATTTTTATGGGAGGCTCGTGGAACAATTCTTGCGCCATTGATTCAGTTGAATTGCTCTTATTCAAAACGTGATATATTAATCTGCGCAAAAGCGATATGCTTTTAATATGCATAACACGCG
Organism: Trididemnum miniatum; assembly: GCA_964006365.1. Taxonomy (NCBI): domain Eukaryota; kingdom Metazoa; phylum Chordata; class Ascidiacea; order Aplousobranchia; family Didemnidae; genus Trididemnum; species Trididemnum miniatum. Next base: position 24,893,824 of record OZ023233.1, read on the forward strand.
TGTTTGTGCAGTAATTTGTTATACGCTAAAATGCTTCTGTCGTTAAAATACAACACAGTTTAAGTAGCCGAATGAGGCTAAAAAAGCTTTTTCGCGATTACATTGCTGTATTATATTCGTTTGCCGATTTACCGTAACTTTTTCCACTGTTTGATTTTTAGTTTATTGAAAAGCTGTTAGTTCTTAAAATTCCTTTTCATACAGTCAGTGGCTTTTCATCAGCTGTGCAATGATTGCGTATTTTACGATTTTTATGTTCAGGTAGACCAGGGGTTCTTAATCTTTTTTGTCTCGTTTACCCCTTGCCGAAAGAAAAAACTGTAACTTATCCCCAGTGTACCACTACTGCTTTTTCAACACTGAAAATTAATGTTTTCTTTTCTCTTTAATTCAGAAAATTTACCTTCGCAGTAGGTAAAATTTACCCCGGTCAAGAACCCCTGAGGTTGACTAATCCCATAATTCCCTTTAAACCTAATTTTTGCATCTTGGGAAGTTCTTCGAATGAGTTACATGTTGTTGTGTATATATGTTCTATTGGCAAGTCTTGTAGTTATACTGGGCCATCACCACGGGTAGACATCAGGCCATATCTCAGTGTAAAGATTCGAGAGCACTACTTACGTTAAATGCGTGCAATCTGTAACTTTACTTCTGTAAATTAAATTGCACGCTTGCTGCCATTATTAAAGCATTCAACCAGTTGAATTGTATTTATCATTAAGGGGCGGTGGTGCCAGTTAGACTAACAAAGGTTCAATCTTTTCTGGCACATTATGTAGGCCAATATTCAGCCCATTACAAGTTTTACCGCTTTCTATGGTATGGATGATTGGCTGTACTCAGAGAGTGCGCTGAATTGTTAAAAGATGCATCAAAAACGTGTTTGTTTGTAACATTTTAGAGTGATGTTAAGCTGAATTCGAAATTTACTTGCCTCCTGGTGATTTACTCAACGATTATAATTATAGCTATCATATATATTTCAAGAATTTTGTTTTTCTCATATTGGTGCAGTTGATAATAACAATGGGAATCAGTGTCTCAAAAAGTGCTCGATAACTGAGTTCAGTTAGAGCAAATATACGAATAATGCAGTTGATGTGAATCGAAAAAAAAATTAATGTTTATTTCATGCTAGTATTTTTTAAATACTTAGTTTGCAAATTGCAGTGGTATGGTTTATCATTGTCATTGCTTCTGTAGTATGTTATTGTCAGTTTGCTAGTTGGCACCTTTCGCTTTCTTGCTGAAACCGGTTGGAAATATTGCAATGAAGCCATAAATTTTAGCTTAGCTTTTCCACAAGTAATTGCTGGTTTGCCTTATCTAGCCAAAAAACGTCTAGTATTTTCATACAGATAATTATGTAGTTAATTATGTAGATAATTATGTAGTTAACGTCAGTTGAGCCATTGCTGCGGAACTAATATTTATTTGCACTTCTACGATTGCTTTTTGTTCGTTTGTTAAGTATAGTTTGCTTAACGTAATTGCGCTATATCGTGTATGATGTTGAAATTTGTTTCAGCTGAACTTTGGTTTGTCAGATGGACAAGACGTGCGTTGAATATTTTTTGCGTAAGACTTTCTGATTTTGGTTGTACAGTATTTGCTTTTTGTCACTGTAGAAATTCTTATCCAATAGAATAGATAAGAGTAAAATTTTAAGTGAATTGTATAGCTATAAAGTTATTAAAAATTGGTGGTCAAAGCTATGGTGTCTTTGTAATCAGTTATTTCAAGATTATTATTTGTTTCATAGGAATCTTTGATTGCGAGTGAGAAAGTTGTAAAGTTAATGCGTGGTATTAATGAAGATTTTCACCAACTAAGCTGTTTGTTTGTTTGTTCTTGATTAACAAATGGTCTGCACGGTTTACAATGATACAGAAGTGTTGGTAATGCAAAGAAATGTACGCTTAATTAATAAACGAGAATTAAACAAATCGCCTCGCTTTTTTCTAATTTTTTTTTTTTTTTGCATATTTATCCTCCTATCACGAGGAAGCGTTCAATGCGCTATGCGAGCGCGTTTAGGAGTTGCCAGCCATCTGTCTACCACACAGGGATGGGGGAATCCTGCTAAGTGCCTTTCCCAACGGCACAACAAATATACTTGCCAGCTTGTTCTCCACACTGTCCTTTTAATGCTGAGCGTCAAGCAGGGAAGCTGTGAATACCAATTTTAAAGTCATTGGTTTGACCCGAATCAGAATCAAACCGAAGTCTACAGCTCCCGAGGAGGACGCTGTTACCACTCGTCCATCTGAGCTGATGTATTTTGACTTTCAATAGGGTCACACCAATTGTTCTAGCTCGTGTAAGGGTCTAACACTGTTATTGTTTTTTGACTTGCCAATCCCTCGTTTATTTATATTCACTTAGATTACGTATCAAACGTAAAACTTTAACAAAATCAAATCTTCATTATATCCGCGGTATTACGCCAAAGCGTGTAACGAGTGGCGGCGTTCATGTCCGTAACTTAGCGCCTGAGCTACGCATCTCCAAAGAAACGTCACAGCGGTGGCGAGCCTTTGGCGACACTGTGCCGATTTGATCGGCCCGGGAATCGAATCTTGACCTCCCGTACCGATAGCGTGTGCGGGTAACAACTTGAGCTAACGACCGGTATGCTGTAGAACATGTATTTTTAAAAATTAGCTCAAGCTGTTCCAGCTCTTGAGTTGCCATGATTAACATTTGCTTTTTTTACTCCGAATTTTTTATTTTTATGCTTAATAAGTGTAGCTTCATAGATCAACACAAAAAACTGTTAATTTTCACTTTGAGTCGAATCCTTATAATTTTTTAGATTTTTGACTTCGTTAAATGTTTGTCACTTGAACAACGTAAATACTTTTTGCATAATTCATAGCATTGGTAAGTTCAGACTTGGTTGATGAGCCAGACCATCAGATAAACTTAGAGAAGTGGAGTACCGGCGTTTTATGTTGCTTTTTTAAATTATCAAAAACAAACATTTATGAGGTAGCATCAAAACAAGTGAAGCTACTACTTAATTTGGTTTTGGATTTTAAAATTGTACTTTCGTTGATAACATAGTTTATTCATGGAACTTTAAATGTTTTCACCATTCAAAAAGTTGTTTTTTTCTAGACGTATATTGTACAAAGAACCTCCCATTCCGCACAGAATTTCGTCGACTGCTCTGGACTTGATCTTAAGATTATTAGACAAAAATCCGCAGAAACGACTTGGATGCGGTGACAATGGAATCATGGAAATTAAAAATCATGCGTTTTACAAGGTAACAATTGAATCAAACCAATTAGTTGGCTTAGAAACAAAGCATGCCACACGAGAAGTTATGCACCAAATACCTGCTATGATCATAGTTTCGATTTTTTGAACTTTTTAGACGAAGTTTTTGCCAACAAGGATCATGTTTTCGAAACAAAGCATTGTTGTGATGCTTAATTCAAAAATATCTCGCATAATTGTGCCCGTGGAATAGTTTTTTATGGAATATGATGTTGCATTGAACTGTGAGTGCATTACACAGTAGGTGGGCATAAAACATAGACAATTTTCAACTTACTATTTTTTGCCGCGGTTATTGAGTTTACAGTGAAGATAGATTCGTTTATGCTGCAAATATAACCATGTTGCGCTTAGCTCAAGTTTTGGCGTTTGCCAAAAAAAAAAAAAAAAGTGTAACGAATGACATTTTTAGCATCGCTGTTTAAAAAACCAAATATTGACTTGAGAATGTTTTTAACAACTTGATCTTAAAGATACTTAATCGCTAGTGGCTTGCGACTTTAGAAATTATACCATGTCTGACTTAACCCTTTCATTTTTTGTGCAGAAGTTTGAAAGCGGTGGTGAATTAATTAGCCTAGTTGCTACTTTCATTGCAAATCGCGTTAGCTGCTTATTTCCTGCGCTAATTTTGCTCGCCCGGTCACCGCTCTATAATTAAGTGCTATAATATATAACGTATTAGGATGTGTATGTAATTATTAAGCGCATTTGACGCTCTGGTTGTCTGGAAGTCTTTTATTTAATGATTTTTTTCAACTCATAATTTGGAGTAATAATGTAACGTCTAAAACCGATCAATTGTGACTCATTTAGATCTCAAAGTGGGCTTTTTATTATTGATTTACATACTGCTTGAATGTTTCATAACTCATATGCAACATGCTTTTGCATGTAAATTCAATCATCGTATTGACGTTACTTTGGTGCCTTCACGACGTGAAATGCCGCAATGAAAATCATAAGTTCACGAACAAATTTATCGTGGTTTATCTTACGTTTAAGGATATTAAGGTCATGAATTGTGGTTTGAGTTTTGTTCAGGTTATTTTTTCGGTGTGACTTTTTGATGTTTTTGTACCAAAAAACTGAAAAATTTTCTAATTGACTCACCATTATGGCATGGTTAGGGCGTGGGTTTGAAATGGCCCAAGGGTCGGGGTTGCGATACGTGTTTCAACGCCCAGTTGTCTCGCCGCATTTGTGCGTAGCAGCACACTTTTTGAGATCGTACCCTCAATTGATGGATTTAGAAGGACGAGCACTTTTATATTTTATTCAGAAACTCTAATCTGATTTTCTTCGACTCTTTTATATGCGTGATGATGCAATGGTAAGTTTATCAACAGTCAAATCTTCATTGCACTCGCCGTATTACGCCGAAGCGAGTAACGAGTGGCGGGGCCCATCTCGAGGCTTGGCGCTCGTGCAACACAGTTCCGAAGAAACGTCGCAGCGGTGGCGAGCTGTTGGCGACACTGTGCTGATTTGACCAACCGGGGGTTCGAACCGCCGACTTCCCGAACCGATAGCGTGCGCTTAGCAATTGAGCTAAAATTTAATGGCCTATTACGGTTAGTTCATTTTGTATGATGCTCATGCATTGTGCTAGTTACTGTTGCGGCTTGTAATTCAGAGTATAATGAAAGGGCGTTCCGCGCATAGATATTCAATCAATTATATCCATGAATTAATTATCGTAATGTTCTTGTTGGTGGTTTTCTTTTTCTTGTTAATTCAAATTCCTTTGATCTGTGAGCTTGGCTTAGGTTGAAAACGTGTCTTTAGTTCTTACATTACTATCAATTTAAATTTTGTGATAATAATGACAGTTCATTTTTGAGATCGATCAGTTTAATTTGGTTTGTTTAATTGCGTAATTGTTTTAATCTTGTTATTATGTTTCTATGCAATTTATTATAATTGTCCTATGGCATGTGCTTCTTTCACCGTACTTCGTATAATTTCTTTATTTGTGGATTTAAGTCTGATCATTTATAATCGATTAAATTAACCAAATCTGGCGCTGCTTAATTTTCAGTTCATTAAATCAGCAGTAATTGCGTAATCGCAGTGCTTCAATAATTTGCTAACCAAGTGATTTTGTTCTTGTCCTGTTAATCGAAGGGCGAAGGCCACTGAAAAAATCTTTTTTGTTGAGACCTTATCCTGTAGAGCAGGAGTGACGAACCTATTTTTGCTATCGCGGGCCACTTTGCCATTTACCAATGAGCAAGCGGGCCGCATAATATAAAACCTGTTAAAAACGAAAAAATTGTTCATCAGCAAGAACGAACTACCGGAAGTATTTACCATCAAAATCCATCTACAATCGTTAGTTTCTTTACTGAAGACATCGAAATAAACGGCCAACTAAATATTGATTGAAAAACAGAATAACAAGCATGTACCTTAAACAGCTGTAAAATTTGCATGTATGGTACTACAAGCTCACCAATTCATTTCTGCAAACTTACATAATCCCTACTACTGTAAGGCAAGCTTGGCTCTCACTCAAATAGTTACTCCTATGCTACAGTGCTGCACTATACTGAAGCTGCGACGGACCACGAGTCATGTTATTATTATGACAATATTACTTAACAATGGATGAACTGCTGAATCCTAAAACAGATGAAAGGCTCGTACTGTACGTTTGCACGATTCCTGTGCGATACGCGAGTGGTTCAATCGGGGACTCAGCTTTTAATATCGCACCGCAAGGATTATACGGGGAAAAGAAACTTCAAGAGTACTGATCTCGCCAGAATGTTCGCGGGCCGCATGTTCCTCACCACTGCTGTAGAGTAAAGTCAAAAACATGAAAGTGTTGTTACAGATCATTTCTTGCAAGCTTTTCAATATTTTTTAAATTCTGTCATGAGTTCACTGCTTTGTTGGCTACTGGCAGCTGATAATGTGCAGGCGCTTGTGGGCTTTAGTTTTAACTCAAGTTATCAAAATTCTCTCTGCTGCATCGTAGAGATTAATCTTAATTTCGAAAGAAGGACATAATGGGAGCTTGCAATCGTTAGCTTACGGTTACTTTGCTGGAATCTGTGAGGGTTAAGACAACTCAAAATATGCGTGGGTGTGAAGCAATATCATTGCTGATTGCATACTATTGTGTTGGACTGTAGGTCACAAACTTTTGTCCCATTCAAAAGTTTTCGTGTAGCAATTATTTAATTTATATAATGTGTATAACTTTTTTTGAAACTTTTCTGGCGGAATGTGTGATTTGTTTCCAAAATGTTGCAAATGCGACAATCAACAGAAGTAATTGCAACTTTTTTGCGCAGGGTCTCGATTGGGAAAAAGTTTCTCGCAAAGCTATTCCTGCTCCTTTCAAGCCTGCCATTGCTGACGATCTGGACACTAGCAACTTCTCAGAAGAGTTTACGTTGATGCCAGCCGATTATTCGCCAGCACCCACCCCCGCCGCCAACATGCCCTGCCCATTCAAGGTAATGTACTTAAAATTTTCACTTCCATTGATAGCTTTGCGCAAATGCACATGTCCTTATAATCTTAGTTAGATTGTAAGTTCAGTAAAGTGTTTACATATTGACACGATTGTCTGGCTGTGACATTGTGCTTGCGTCAATAATCATAAGCACGATAAACAGGCTGCTGCTGAGTGTAAGCAGGTTTGAAAAACAAAATAGTTAATTAGTGGACGATGTATATAATGTCAAAATTCACGAAAAGGAAATGATTTTTAAGAAAAAGTTGTTGAAAGTTGGTTCTGCCCCGTGGTGGAAAATCAAATTCTGCCCATATTATTCAGAGCAGTCTTCAATTATATTTCACTTGAATTGTTTACCAAAAGCGTAAAAATTCCCGCGCATGTAAAAAATTTCCCGTTCTCTATAAGTTGTAGTTATTTGCAATTGCTTCTGAGTTGTTATGTAGCTCTTGTACATTCGATTAAGATTTGGGATATATACACATTTGCTTGCAAGATTTCAAACTGATAATATCTAAAATATTATCAGGAAAGTAGTGTATGGTAGTGAAACACTTTGTCTTATCAGATTGCGCACACGTGTTGCTCCGTAGATATCCTGTTTCATACGCGTGATGCAAATAAAACGAAAAATTTCAATCAAAAATCTTAACTAATTATTTCGTTGTGCGGTTAGTAGCAAAAAATCTCACATTTCTGGCAGTTACTTTTCCGTCGTCTTGTTTGTTTGTTGTTTTTTTGCTCGAATCAGTGTAAGTTTTTGAATAATGCTCTTGAATTGTTATTGTGGCATGGTATTGGTCAAAGTATTGTTTATTTATGTAATTTCTTAATGTAAATTTAATGAAAATAGCAACGGCAGTACAAAGGTTGTAATCGACTACTACTTCCGGTAATTGCTTTTTGTGAATTACACGCCGGATGCGTTTGCGTCACTGCCTCCAATTACTTTAAAAACATGTTATACGGCCTTAGTATCAAAAAATGGTTCTTGTGATAATAATTCACAACTTTTTCATGCGATGACTCTTTGCTTAAACTACCCGTTTTAAATAACCGTATTGATAGTATAATATTGATACGAAGATTTTTCTGTGAAAACACGCACTAGTTATTCGTAAAATGCTGTGGATGGTTTTGTGAGCTTGCCTTTTTATTTCCAACCTTGGACTGACCCTGATGGTTTTAAGTCATCGTAAGTAACCTTCATCCACTCAACGAATCAAAATTTCACCTCCGATTATCTCTTTAGGGTTATGACACCCTCAGACCTGCATTTCTTTATTAATTTTAATAACATGCTGCAAGATGGATGAAACGAAGTAAAACTAACGAACTCCTCTATACACCGCTGTATGTAGGATTGTTGGATCGAAGTAAAGCGTTCTTTGTTTTTTCAAACGTGTCAAGTTATTATCAATTATGAGTGTGTCATCGATTTAATCGTCGGATTTGGTAGAAGTTTTTTGCTGCTACTGTGTTTGTTAGAGAGAACACAAGCAATTCTTATGATTGCAAACATGATTTGAATGTGTTATTTAACGGTACACGTGTTGAATGGCAGTTTCGTGGACTTAGTTCCGGTTTTAGATTTTCAAAATCAACCTAAGCTAAGATTTGATTTCTATTTTGCTTTTGGATGATTTTATTGCGGTGTTGGCGGTTGAAATGTACCGTAGCACATATGCTTAAACGTAACTCTTAGCTCTGCTTTGCTGTGTGCTAGCATTGTTTTTTTGAATCAATGTTTGTGTGAAATGTTCAAGTAAAATGTATGGGAAGGTAGTTTTTAATTTAAATTAAGTGATAGTATTGGTGCATTGAACAGCAAAGGTTCTGTGCTTTGAATTATATTCAGATTATTTTCTTCAAATGGTTTGATTGAAGATGTGATAAAAAAAGAGAGTACGAGCGCTTAACTTGACCTCGCTTTTTGTTTATGTTCGGTTACTGATTGGTTAAGCGTAGCTTGATCCAGGTTTACCTTGCGATGATGCTGTGTAAAATTCTTCGACTTTTTACTAGGCCAACAAGCATTTTTGCAGCAGCTTTGCGGCAATGATTGTGTCAAAAACAAAGGTTGTGCGTGGCTAAATGAAATTCGCGATTTTGTGTAGAAATTGCTTATAGCAGCACTATAGCAATGATAGCCCTATTTTATCTAACGTAATTCGTTATACAGTTTGCTTTTTAAGGTCTTCAGCAAAACTTGGTGTTCTTGTAGCTTGGAGAAACATTGCATTTGTTGTCCCTTGTTTTCACAATACGTTGATTGCATGGTACTACACTTATCGATGCATAGTCTCCGTATTATCTTCCGGGTGATATGTGATAAGATTGCGGTTGGTTTTAAAATCATTAAACAGCAGTGGCATTTTTTCGGTTATTCATCAGTTAACCTTTTAATTATTTTGTTAATTTATCAGCTTCCTTTATTGAATAGACTTGATTACATTTAAGGTGTAATCGCCTTGTAAGCACGCTGTAAGGCGCTTGTTGATTCGCACAAATAAGCTTATGATGTGAAGAAGACGAACACGGACAACTGACCGCGAGTCAACTCACCGCCGGGACAACTCACCGCCATGCAAACTGACCGCCAAAAACAGCTTTGTGCGCTATATAATTTGACAAGGCTCAAAAACAGGCTCACAGCGGGGAGTAATAAGGCTCGAAAACAATTCCAGTTCCGTTCGCTGTATAATTTGACAAGGCTATTAACATCCTGGGCAAATTTTTCAATCAATTCCGATGTGTAAGTTAGGGTTTAGAGATCGAAATTCGAAGCCTCAATTCTGAAGTTAGAGTTATAGGTTAGGTTAGGGTTAGGTTCGGTTAGGGCTAGGTTCAGTTAGGATTAGGTTCGGTTTGGTTAGGTTCGGTTAGGGCTAGGTTCGGTTAGGATTAGGTTCGGTTAGGGTAAGTTAGTTAGAGTTCGGTTCGGGTTAGGTTTGGTTACTTGAGTAAGGTTCGGTTAGAATTTGGTGCGGTTAGGGTTAGAGACGGGTTATGTTCGGTCAGGGTTAGGTCAGGATTTGTTGTAGTTCCTCTTGATAAAAGTTCTTGCTGATAAATTGGGCGTTTTTGGCGGTCAGTTTGCATGACGGTCAGTTGTCTTGGCGGTCAGTTTGCGGCGGTCAGTTTGTGGTGGTCAGTTGTCGTGTACCGTAAAGAAGATGCTTATAAAATATCAGCATATACTTAAAAGCCGTAGTTGTTATTGTGCAGTGCTTGTGAAATTTTAAGGGTTAATTTTAGCTTCATATCTCCTGCATCTGTTTGGATGTTTCATATTTGTAACTATGATTCACTACTCCATAAGTTTGCCTGCCTCGTGCAACACTTCATAGTCGAGTGATTGCTAATGTGAATGTAAAGTTTTCTCTGATTTTCGTTGCTTTTATGGTATACTGTATCTGCGTGCAAAAATGTTTCCGGTGCTTTTGTGTTATTGTGTTTTGTTAACAATTTCGAAATTTTGCTATTAGCAGAGCTAATTGTTTACGTACGTTCCGGTAGAGACATAACTTATGATTTCTCGCTGCAACTTTCTCATGTGTTTATCGCTGACTTCCTGCCCAGTTTATTTACTGGCAATTATATGTTGCGTAAGTTCGGCAAAACGTGATGCCCATTTCAATTCGTCAATGCATTACGCCAGCTTGAAATAAGATGCATCCTGCTAATGTCAAATGACTTGTTTTATAGCCAATTAAAATTGATTAGTTAAAGCTTAAAGCCACTTCTTTTGCGTTATAAGCTCTTCCATCTTCAATACAATGTAAATAAACTTAACCTTTTGTTTTTTCATTTAGGGATATTCTTTCGTGGCCCCTTCGGTAGTGTTTGGGCGGCAGCATGTTCTTACTGATGATTTATTGCGCCCTCAACGCAACAGTGGAAGGCCCTCTCCGGGGTATTTGAGTCGACTTGCCGATAGCGGAGAAAGTGAATTTTTCTCTCTCTATCAACTTGATTTAAACAGCCCAGCACTTGGCGACGGGAGCTTTTCTATCTGCAGGCGATGCATTGAAAAAGAAACAGGGAAAGAATTCGCTGTGAAAATAATGAGCCGCCGGTTAGTAGATTATAACAGTCGTGGTGATTTTACTACATGTGTACTGAGGCATGGTGTTCTGTTGTGGCTGTCTAATATGCAAATTTAGCTGTGTGATTTAGCGCATTTGTCTTGTAATTGCTTTCAACAAAGAATTGCTGGTACTGTATCTAGCTTGCAACTGTGTTAATCATTGTTGTATCCATGCTATTTGAAGCGTTCATTGTGATGAAAAGAATTCCTTTCGTTTTTCTTTTTCGTTAGGAGCTAATTTTCTCGCTTATTTAGCAATATGCAGCATTAAATTACGATTAATGTGGTTCTATTTCACACATGACACATGTTTTTGAAACTTCTGTCTTCACGTTGTCTGTTTCGCAGGTGGGAGATGAGGCTGATGCATGAACTGCGTACTTTGTCTTTGTGTCAGGGACATCAAAATATCGTCAAACTCTGCAGTGTTCATCATGATAAAGTGAGTGATATATTGTATAGGAACTTTAAGATCAAATGCCTTATTGTGGTAGTTGCACAAGCGGTGATTAATTAATCTCCGTAGACTGGTTTTGTGGATGACCTTGGTCTCCTTGTGATTGTGTGGTCACGAAATCATGGCAATCAGAAACTCAAAAAATGCAATGGTATTCCTCTTTGTGCATTTGTGTATTTAGCTGTACCAAAGAGCTACATGCCCAATGCTCATAATATGCAGTCATAGATGATTCTTGAAGGGTCCTATATTAAGATTCTGTATGAACCAGTGGCACACCTAAGGGGGGTTTGGGGGTCCCCCCCCCCATTTTGAAACCGAACCCTTGTTTTTATAGTGAAGTGTCCAAACTGTGCTAGTGCAGTAGCCTACGTGCTGTTATTTCAAAACAGCTTTGACACATTGAAGGCAAATCGGCTGGTTGGGTAGTGGTATAAAACATTGTTATCAGTGCGGGCAGGGACGGATCTAGAGGGTATATGGAGGATGCTTCCCCCACCTTTTATTTTCCAACACGTTTTTGATGAATACAGTTTTTCCATAATTTCGAATCTTTTTTATAACATTACGCCTTACGCTTTTAACCCCTGAGCATGCATAATCGAAAATGTACGAACAAATTGCATCAACATTTCGTTGAAACACTCAGATTTAGGGGCGACAAATTTAAACAAAATTTGCCTAAAAATTGTTCAAAAAGTACTAAAATGGCCACTACAGTATGTAAATTTTCAAAAATTTTACAGGGGAGCATGCCCCCGGACCCCCCTAGAGCTTTTTTCATTCTCAATATGCTTCAAAATAATTCTGCCGGAAAGCAACTACGCTTGAAAATATGTCAAAATTTGGTGCCCCTTTCCTGGAAAAATTTCTGATAACGCCGCAGACGTAAAAACATTTTTCAAAGGGCTTTTACGTCTTTTTTGGGTCTAACGTCTTTGTATTTAGTTAACGTTCAACCTAATTCAAAATTTCATCCCCCCCCCACCAAAATTTTTTGGATCCGCTCCTGAGTGCGGGATCGAGTTTTTTTTTTTTTTTTTTTTTCAAAATCCCCCTCCTCTCCCTTTGAAATATGCTGGGTGCACCCCTGGTATAAAATGGAAGGTAGGAATTTTGACGTTGTTGAAAAATCCAGAATAGCACTTAGCTTGTATTTGTTTCTTTTGTCATTGGTTATTTTTTGCCCCTTGCATTCTTTAGATGGCCACTTCTTTTGCGTTAGTGCTTCATTAGTGCATCAAGCCGCAGTCCTTTTTTAACAGAAAGTTCCAAGCAAGTACTTATCCAGGTAGATTCGCTTTTAAATCACTTGTACTAAATGTGTGATATCTGTGATTGTAGCATTACTCCTACTTGGTTATGGAACTGTTACGTGGCGGAGAGCTTTTGTCAATGATTCGTAAACGATCCAAATTCACTGAGGCAGAGGCCAGTGTGATTATGAAGCAGATAGTTGCAGCTGTACATCACATGCATTCGAAAGGTGTGGTGCACAGAGATTTGAAGCCAGAGGTAAGTTGGTAGTTCTTTTTTTTTTTTTTTTCAACCCGACCCGTCTTGAAGGGCGCGTTTGCGATTTAGCGCTGACTGAGGCTGAACATATTCACGCGAGCTGATGATTTTGATGTTATTTATTGATTGCATAACGTCTTCGTTCACCATCTATGCAATTTATCCAAGATTAAAGTAGATATGCACGTGGTATTCCTTTTCATGAAATTATATTTTTTTATGTGTGCTATGTTATTTCTTCAATCTCAGCATTTTTGCTGTTTTTTTTTGCGTTCTTTATACTTTCATGCTATTTCAATCGCCCTCAGCTTTGATTACTTACTTACGTAGTTGTTTCGTGTTTTATGGAAACAAAAAAGGTTTAGGAGTCACTGAAGGACGGGCGTGTATCATTGCTTTGTGCCACCTACATTTTGCGTTGTTACCTAAAATGATTTCGTTCGTCTCTTTTTGATCATACATTAACCGCTGCTGATGTTCTGATGAGTCATTAACTTTTGTAGAATCTTATTTTTGTCAATGAATGGGATGATGATGACGTCAATAACAATAATTACAACGTCACTGATGACGATTACAAACAACTTCATTTAAAAATTGTCGATTTTGGATTTGCGCGATGCAAACCTCAAACAGGGGTCGCGATGTCGCTCAAAACTCCTGTTTTCACATTGCAATATGCAGCCCCGGAGGTTCTAGATATTGCGGGCTTTTGCGGTTCTGCAGGACCTGGTTATGATGAGTCCTGCGATTTATGGAGTATTGGAGTTATATTAGTGAGTGGAGGCTTTCTTGTTTAATACGCAACGATTTATATGTTAGCATTTGAGTAAATATAGCTAGTGACCAATTTTAATTTTCGTAGTTATTTTTTTCCTCATTTGGTTGTATGCGATTTGGTATATTTGGTACATAATTAAGTGATAGCTTGTTCATCTAACCCTTTTAGCGGTATGGGGTTATAAGGTTTCCAATTTTATTGCAAGTGCTTAAACGTGAACAGCTCTGTGTTTATTAATGAAACTGCTAAAAAGCGATATAATGTGAAAACATTATTGTAATCAGGATATTTTTGATTTCAGTACGCCATGTTGTCGGGGGAAGTCCCGTTTGTTCGCAATGGGCGAAGTCTTCATGCAGCGGAGATTATGAACAGGATAAAGAAAGGAGATTTTTCATTTCACTCCCCGTCTTGGTCAAACGTATCCGAGGAAGCTAGACAACTTGTTCATGGTGAGTCATATTCACAACTCACCTGTTACGCATTTCGCAGCTGTGTTTTGCAATGAATGAGTGTTTACTCTTCGATGCCTGTTTCACCGTTTTGTCCTCGATAGTAAGGCTTGTTTTTTTTATTAAGGTAGTCTATACTCTGGGGTGTCTACTTCTTGATTCGTTTGATTTAATTCTCCAGATTGCATCATGATCGCAAGTTATCATTTCAAATTAAATGTATTCCCAGGGCAGATATGAACCTATTACCTTACAGTTGTTGTTGTTTTAGGCTTGTTGACTGTAGACCCCAAAGAGCGTTTAAAAATCTGTGATCTGCGCGAAAATTTATGGGTGAAAGGAGCTTGTGTGCCCACAACGCCCCTGCTAAGCCCTAAAGTTCTATCTCCGGGACCCCGTCTACCTACTTCGTTCAATGCTACCATGAAAGCTTTTCACATGGCCACGAAAGAAGGATTTCAGTTATCTGCTGTCAATAACGCTCCACTTGCTCAACGCCGAAATAAAAAGCGAGCTCGCAAGCGAAGTGCCAGCACCAGCTCGGACACTAGAAGCAGTAGTAGCTCGACCAGCAGCGTCATTATTACTTCAGCAGGCACATCATTGACGTCAGCTAGCTCCACTCCTACCACACCGACAGTGGACCCCGAAGCAGCCAGCGATGTTCCGCCAAGTCCATACGAAAGTGTGGAAGTTGTATCTTCACCTGTGGCAAAGCAACCTCGCCTCTCTCTCCCTGATCACTTTCCTGTTTTTCCTGGGAGTTTAAGTAGTTCTTGGGACCCAGCCAAGAAACCGACCATAGTTGAATTTAACGATTCTATTCACGCTGCCGACTGCTCGGCACTTTCAAGCAGTATTACTTCCTTCGGCCCTTCGAGTCAATCATCCACCGATAGTGCGGCTGCAGTTTCCCGCCAATCATCTCGCGCCGAGTCGGGATATGCGACGAATACTGGCTCCGATTCAAGTCCGCCCTTTGGCCTCAAGGCAAGCAATTTGCATAATCAATCCGAGTTAATCAAAGATACGAACTTGCTTTAACTTTAATTTGGCTATACTCTGAAGTGATATATTGATAATTAATCAATATAATTGCTGCCAGAATGTTTATTGTTTCGAGTTTGGTGTCGTCACAGACAATAGTGTTAAAGTGAAAGGTGACGTAATATTCTACAATCTTAAAAATAAAAAGTTGCCATTTAATTCAAAGCTAAGGTGTCAGAAATTGTCATAGAAATTTTCGTCAGTGTTTTGCGTATCGAAGGCCAAGTTTATTACTCTCATGAAATGAAGTTTATGAAACTCAATGCTAAATCATTATGGCCTAGATCGGTCGCCTCGCGCCACGACTTCGTGAGTAGTTGAGATTGTTGTTGGCAATGTGAATAAAAACCGAATTTTGTGATCTGAATTTTGTTGTGTTGATTGCACGTGAGTGATACTGATCAGAGCAATTGTAGGATTTGGGCAAAATGCTTTGTATTTAAACCCCAGACCAGTGTTGTGTTAAGGTACTTGATATCGTTGTCCTTTCGATTTCCTGACAAATAACCAGCTCAGTATTAAATGCCGACCGTATCACGTGACAAAGTGATAGTTTAAATTTTTTATTTTGTTAATTGCACTTTCTTCTTTACCATCTTCCACTACCAGTGATCTGATTTTGTTCCGTATTTGCGTGATTTAACCTAGGTTTGTGTTTGCTTCTAGTAGTTCCTCTGTGACCAGCTACGAACTGGTTTACACAGAACAAATCTTCGAAGAAGTTGTCTATGTTTGTTTTTACGTCCAAGTTCTGACTTAAAATATGGTTCTATTGGTGAATCAAATATTTTTTCGGTATTGTTTCTTTTTTGCCGTTTTTTTTTTTTTTTTTTTTTTCGACAAGTTGACCTGATTGAATTGTGTGGATGTAATTTACTTGTTCTACTGCCAAGACAATTGAATAAATGCAGTTTAGCCAAGTTTTAAGGCACATATTCTGTACTAGTAACTTCATTGAATGTTTTCAGAATACAGATCATGGTTGTTGATAACAGTTTCCTGACAATGTAGCAAGCATTTCACTCAGTTATTGTAATAATTTTTTAAGCTAATCTAATATTACATTGTTAAGTACGTATCATAATTGCTAAAGTTAGGATGATGTTAATATTGTTGTTACAAAGCTATGTAAAAAACTCTTGATTTAAGTGTTGCAGTTTTCGTGCCTATCAACTCAACGCACTCTTTGGGCTACTGTAACTGTTGTATACGTGAAGTTTCCAAATTTTGTCGAAAGTAATAATGTCCTGATTTGTATGCTACGTCTGCTGATATACTCGATCTGATGAGAATTTCCGCTTTTGTTTTGGTGGTTTGTACATTTTTGAAGCAGGAACCTTGTATTTTATTAGTTTTTTAAATTAAACTGTATATGTGTTTTTTTATGTGTATTGTTGGTAGAAGTCGATTTATCACGAGAAAATTATAACCTTAGTTTAGGATACGAGTAACTTTCAATAGTGAAGTGTTTTTTTGCAAACGTGCGGGCGAAAGTCCAGTTGTTTGTAGATATGTAACGTGATTTTGGCGATACATATTTGCATGACATTAGCAGTTACCGAGCAAATTTGCTCGTACAACCTCCTGATAAAGTGCCTTTCGTGATTAAACTTTGGTGAAGTTCATGGGTGTAACCGTAGGTTGTGTTAGTGAATACAATTGGTTAATATTTACGTGACAAACTTTTTCTCGATTTTTATGTGATGTTTTTTACTGTCGATGTGCAATTTTTGAATTTGCTCTTGTGATTAGATATACAAATGTTACCTGTTTGATTAAGCCGTGTTGCTAGATAGGAAATTTCTCATTTTGCATAACTAAGACTTTATCGATTTTTAAAAGTCGTATGTAGGTCTGCAGAATATGGCAAGTTGTTCAGTACTTTGTAACAGTTTCTACGAGTAAGTCTTGTGAACTTGTCATTTATTGGTAGGTACCCTTCGTTATTCGTAAAATGGAGTAATGAAAAATTGTTGGACAAAAATAACGTGATAAATACAGGTCATGCGCATTTGCTACAGCAAATAGTCTACCCAACAAACTATATAGTAGGGTGTTCGGTTTTTTCAGTTTTGTTTCTGATCCCTTAGTTTATACGATTTCTAGCGCAGAAATCGTCACCTAACAATTTTTTGCCAAAAAATTGGCGTCTTGATACGTTATGGGGGGTGCAAAAGGTTTTCGCGGGGGGCAAATACCGGTTTTTCTCGTAACTCAAAAAGTACAGCCTCTAGAGCAATAATTTTTGTACCAAGCGATTAAGAAAAACAGGCTTTCTCGTCTTTGATACATTATAGAACTCTTTAACTGCTTTCTTTTTTAAAGTTATCGTTAAAGAACTGATTTTTGAGTTTTCCATGTTAATTTAATCTGAAATAGCGCTGATTATTATGCACTATACTAGAGATGCATATTGCGTAAAATATATTTCGCACAAACTGATCTAGCATGACGTTGTTATGTCTAAATAATACCTCCTACTGTTACATAGAATTATGGGAACTTTGGGAAAATTCCATTAGAATGTCAGTTGTCAGTGTGTAGTTTGAGCTAGACTTGAAGTATGCTTGAGCTAAACCAGTGTGGTCCTACTCAATTACTTTGGGGGCATAAAAAGCTGTTTTCTTATCCTGCACGCCAATGTTTAATGTAAGATGTTGCTACTTGCTAATGGATCACGATAATTAGTAGTTACTGTTGTTATGAATTTAGATTTTGGAAGTAATTTTCTCAGCTAGTCAATGCCCTGGGCTTCGCGGACAGGACTTTAAGTTCTTTTAGTCATTCGACTCTGTAGGCCTACGACTCTTATTTCTGGCACCTTGGAATCTTGTCATACACCACTCGGAAACTGAAAATCTTCAGTATTATTTTCATTAAAAACAATTTAACTTGATTCTTGGTAAACATACGTTGAACAGATTTGAACTTGAAACTAACTGAGGATTGCTCGCAATTTCAAAATTAAAGCTGGAAAATAAAACGCTGTGAATCCTTTAAACGATAATTTCATACTGAATTTGAACTAGAATTCTTCAAACAATTTTGCCGATTTCGCAATCCTTATATCACGCAGAGCTGGGCACCGCACACGAATTTGGTGTTCCGCACAGCGCACCTCCGCTCCATCTGGAGGTGAGTTCCGCACCTCCGCTCCGTTTTTGGGATTCGGTGTTCCGCTCCTTCAATTCCGCTCCTCGGCACCATAATTTAAATAAATAAATGATTTCTTAAAAAAAATTTTTCAAGCGTTACCACATTCGCCTATTTGGCCTGGATGTACGGACAGTAGGCTACTATTCATATTCTTAAGTAACATTGTAGCAAAACATACACGAAGAAAAAGGTGCTGATACAGCCGTTTGTTTTCTATTTTGTTTTACTTTTGTTTTTATTTTGTTTTCTTCGGGACTGCAGCACAAATTTGTCCATCGACTTCGAGGTACTGATAGGTCAGGTATTACGCTACCGAATTACTGTGATACCGTACGCTATAATAAAATTACGCTAGTTTTTTTATACTTTCGAGACTGCAAAATATTGTCTTTCAGAGATGCAACACATACAACTGCAGCCAACTTTACAAAACTAGAATGAGAAGCCTATCCTATAGTTTGAATTTGAAGGAACTCAGATTAGACCCAAAGTTATTTCTTGAACTTATCGATTATCGTGTCCTATTTATATTTATCGTAAAAAGTCATAAAATTGCGTCCTATTTATCGTAAAAAGTTAAATTTAAAAACAGTAATATGCTACCTATCTTCCATTCGTAGTCCTGACTCCTTAGTGTTGCTTTCGGCGCACTAAACTGTGGTTAAAATTAAAACATTTTACTAGGAATTAACTGTCTAACTCGCTTTTTAGTAACAGTTCACCACTCTCTATACCTTAAAAATTAAAACTAAACTAGCGAAGCTTTATCGCGAGCAAGCGATCTTGCAATCCATCTGCACTCTGCAGCTTTGCGCAGTGTCAGTGAATTGGCGAGTCGGCGACGTCAAAAAGCGTAGCGAAATCGCGATATTCCGTGCGACAGCAGATTTCGCACGTCTGGAAACAATAGAACACAACATCACACCATAGATTATTCTATGATCACACCTTCAACAGAGATAAACAATTAGCTTTTATTGATTGAAATGCAAGATTCGAAAACTGAGATGGCCATTTTCTCGAATTGCTTCGAACACAAAGTTGTATTTGTTGAATAGCTGTATGCAAAATAACCTGCCGCAGTTTAGTGGTGCGGAGGAGCGGAAGTTATTTTTTGCTGTTCCGCACCTTTCATTCCGCTCCATTTTTTTTAGCATGTTCCGCTCTTTGCATTCCGCTCCGAAACTGATGTTCCGCTCGGAGCGGAGGTGCGGACTCAGGTGCGGAAGTGCCCACCTCTGATATCACGTAATGGGAAACTGTGATTAAATTTTACAAACTTCGTGGCTACACAACAAAAAGGGCTCGAGGGTCAAAGCGCTGATCGCTCACAAGCAATTAAGCCACCTCATCATCGCTGACCAGCGCCATGGCCTAGTGGTTAAGAGCGTTCGCCTTGGACGCTGGTAGACTGGGTTCTATTCTAAGTGGGTTAAACCAAAGACTTTAAAACTGGTATCTGCTGTTACACTTGCTAAACGCTCAGCAATTAAGTGTAGTGCGGAGGATGAAGGAAACTGGGAATAAAAATACGTCAGTGAATTTTTGACAAAGATTTAGACCTGGCGCTGAAGGACGTTAGTAGTTATAAAGCGCCATAAAAAGCCACAAACAACAACACCTCATCGCTGTAGTAAGCTTCGGCATGACGAACGACGCAGGATGGTTCGATTCTCTACAACGCACGCCATTCAGGCGATCGCAGAATAATAATATGCTTGCTGTAACAACTGTATGACGAAAATGAAAAATTTGTCTAGTTTTGACTCCAGTATGTGTCAACGTACATCGCTTGTTGCTGTTTTTTTTTCTGACTGATTGTTGTTTGTTTTGTGTAAACATTCCCTGGAGAGTAGGGTGTCCACCTGTTTCACTTTTTGCGAAAAACTCTTAGTTTATAGGATTTACAGGTTGCAAATCCACACCTAAGTACGGTGCTACAATTTTTTTCAAAAACTTTTTCGTCTTTATACTCCGATGGGCAGCTGAAGATTTTGGGGGGTCAAAAATGAAAAAATTCTGTATCTCGAAAGTACAAAAGCTAGAAAAGAAATTTTTGCTCCTAACGATTCAGATACACAGGTTTCTTATCTGCTTCTGATACATTTACTAGCGCTATCTTAATCAGAAAAAAAGTTATTTTCGAATTCTCAAAAACAATTCTGAAAAAGAATATTTTTGTGCATAATCCGCACTTAACCAAGCCCTTCTTCCACCAACAAATGATGTATCTATCAAAACAGAATCAATTTTCGCTCTTAAAACTAAAAATCACTCAACACCTGCAAGGTCTATCTGTAACAATATTCGTTAGGTTTGCAAATTTGATCTTTGTATCCATAACAAATGCGTCCCTTAATTTTAGCATCCTTTTACTCTACTTCTATCAGCTTCTGTTTCGTAGTCTTGTACTTTCCTATCATTAATGCATCGTGTCATGTGCCCGGTGTATCGTTCACAAGAATGGTTGTGGTAATCTACAGAATTTCAGAAGGCGCTTTTTACTTTCAAGCATGGGCATCTTTTCTGGAAGTACTGTAAAGAATGATCTTAATGGCGCTGTTTTCCAAGCAAGACTAGACGTATCAGCGTGATCTGGAATAAAACTGAGATTCATCCGGCAATGCTTTAGTTGAGATGTAAGATTCTTTGAGTATGCATTCAACGCTACGTTTATTGGATTCATCCATGCATTGAAGTGTTTCACAATTCTTTGCTCCATCAAAATTGTGTCTTCAGAGCCAAAATCTAGAAGAAGATCTCGTAAATACAACATATTGGTAGGGCCTTCAGGAGCCCGAGGATTTAAATGAATTTTAAAAAACATTGGTACCGGTACGCAAAATCAAAACAATGTACAAGGCGATACGGTGCAACTTGGCCTGCTGTGTTTTCGCCATATTCTTTCCAAATAGTAATAACCTCTGGTATCCGTTGGCTGTAGCTAACCATCTGCGTATAAAATTATTTAAAAATGTGATTAAACAAAACAGATAAAATTTGTTCAGCACCTTGCAAAATAAGTGGTTTCTTGCTTGTAAATTTTACAGGTAAAACAAAACGTTTTAGCGTTTGACAAGAATATCAAGGCCTACCGCTTTGCAAGCCAAAAAAGATATCACTAGCCTGAATACCAGAAAGAAGAAAGGTATCAGCAACCTCTTGGCTGCTTGCAAAATGTTGGACATAGCATTCACGTGTTGGAATGTCAGTTTCATGTCAATGAGTTATTGCTACATCACGCTATCAAACTTACCGAAGGCAAGCCAGTCGCTCCAGACCGCTTGGCAGTAGAATCCGTGTACTGCACAACTTAATTCAACATGTTAAGCCGACAGAAAAGTTACA
>OZ023233.1:24915626-25294425 GCA_964006365.1 Trididemnum miniatum
ACATTGTTTTGATTTTGCGTACCGGTACCAATGTTTTTTAAAATTCATTTAAATCCTCGGGCTCCTGAAGGCCCTACCAATATGTTGTATTTACGAGATCTTCTTCTAGATTTTGGCTCTGAAGACACAATTTTGATGGAGCAAAGAATTGTGAAACACTTCAATGCATGGATGAATCCAATAAACGTAGCGTTGAATGCATACTCAAAGAATCTTACATCTCAACTAAAGCATTGCCGGATGAATCTCAGTTTTATTCCAGATCACGCTGATACGTCTAGTCTTGCTTGGAAAACAGCGCCATTAAGATCATTCTTTATAGTACTTCCAGAAAAGATGCCCATGCTTGAAAGTAAAAAGCGCCTTCTGAAATTCTGTAGATTACCACAACCATTCTTGTGAACGATACACCGGGCACATGACACGATGCATTAATGATAGGAAAGTACAAGACTACGAAACAGAAGCTGATAGAAGTAGAGTAAAAGGATGCTAAAATTAAGGGACGCATTTGTAATGGATACAAAGATCAAATTTGCAAACCTAACGAATATTGTTACAGATAGACCTTGCAGGTGTTGAGTGATTTTTAGTTTTAAGGGCGAAAATTGATTCTGTTTTGCAGAGGCGGCTCGTGCACATTTTTAATGGGGGGGCTGCAATTTTCCTGTAGAATAGTACTATTATTTTTCTTGACAACCTATAGTTACAACACTTTAGCGATTTATTATGGATTGAAGGTATCAGAAGTGGCATGGCATTAGCTTAAACGTAGGCCTATTAATACTTTAACTGAAAAAACGACCATCTTTTTTGCACCCAAATCGTAAGAGTCACAGGAATAAAATGAATGCTTATAAAGAAAAATATATTACGCAATTTTACAGTACGACTTTGAAAATTCCACCAAGTATGCTGGGCGATGACGGTATCCTACGTCTTGCAATTTGCTCCAAAGCAGCCATTCTTCGCAGAGATTTAGAAAAAAATGAAGGAATACCGGCCAAACTATAGAAAAATATTCTCACTTTGGAATTTGCAGATGTAGCTTTTTGGAGAATTTAATTTAATTGATGATCATCTCAGTGAATAAAATGAGCTTTTGGATACAAAGCTTTGCTTAACGCCGGTTCAGTTCTTTTTTTTTTTTATTTCAAGCCACTTAATTGCAGCTTAGGATTTTTGTGGTAGTGAAGTACATGCATCATGGAGATGACCTAGTTGAGCATCGAACCCGCGAAGCCAGCTTCGGAGCCCAATGCACCAACCACTCGGCCAACTCCATGCGCTTAACGCCTGTTCATACACCATTTCGAGTACCGCTCAATGCGGTAGCGCCATCATACGTCTGAGGAATAAACTTATCTGGATCATGCCCAACCAAACCCGAAAGTTCTTCCAATAAGATACTGGCCAATGATGGTGCTGTCAGACGAGTGGGCTTAAAAAAGCTCAAAATCCTTTCAACCGGCTCACCACTTTTCTCGTACCGAAATACAACTATCATTTGGCTTTTGTCAAAAACATCAGTTGTTTCATCGCACAAAACTGCAAGGCATTTAGATTTACTTATTTCATCTGTAATTTCTTGTTTACCAATTTCCAAAATTGATTGCAAAAGTTCGTTCCGTACCATTGCATGTGAATGAACCTTTAAAAACTGCCGCTGATACCAAATGCGGTTTTAAGCTTGTATCCAAATTTGTCGTGAAGCCAAGCAATCCTCGAAAAACCCTGGGTTAAGTGAACCTTTACGCTCGTCATGTCCCCTTAATGGTAGTTCAGAGTTACCACAAAATTTTAAACAATTGATAATTTTCGATAAAAGGGTTTTTCTGAACACTCCCATTGTGACGTGCTACAGATAAGGCATGCCCAGTGTTCAAAGCTACTGCAATAATGGCCTGCCCAAGATGAGATAAATTGATGGCACAGTTAATGTGCCAAGAAGATTCCTCGTGCTTTCTAATTTTTTTCTGGAAGTTTTTTTTAGTTAGTATGCCCCATTTTGGTCCAGGCAGTGTCGCCATTATCAAATCCAAATAAGAGGCACGAAAAACAAAACACCCCATTTGTGTATTCGCATTCACATATTCACTCACATCGTTGATAACTATCAGCGTTAAACTGGCTGGTATACATCTTACCTACTGCAGACTTTTGGCAGTTTGGGTAATTTTCAAATTTGTAGTAGACCTTCCCGCTAGCTTGATGTATGATTTTTTTTTTTTTTGTGAAGTTAGAGTACCGGTACAGAATTTTATATGCTGAAGACGCTTTACAGAATAGGAAATGGACATGCTACATTAAGTCTACTCACAGATTAGCGCAAAGCGACTGGCTTCTTCATATAAAACCTCGCACATGTAACTGAGTTTCGTGCGAGGGACTGCAGAAATTTCGGCCTAGATGACGTTTTGCTCTTGAAAAAAGAAACCAAAGTAAGTGAAGCGAAAAACTACCTTTTTTCTATTCTCACGTGTGATGTCATAAAAATATTATTGTATGGTGTGAACATAGACTGCTTGGGTTGAAGACTGCAAACTGGCAGTCCCGCTCGAAGTGTTAAGTTTACGGACTTTGCACTCGCTGCGTTTGCAGTGTTGCCCAATTCCTTCGAAGTTTCGGTTCAAAACTTTTGTGATCAATAATAATTATTATTCTTGTACAAAAGTAAGTTACAGCTGGAATATTTGGGGGGGCTGCAGTCCCACAGTCCCCTTAGGCGAGCCGCCCCTGCTGTTTTGATAGATACATCATTTGTTTGTGGCAGCATAGACTCTCTGTATGGACTGGAAACTCAGCGCGAGAGAAAAAAGCGTGTATAATAGAAGAAACAAACTTTGCTCCCAGACGGAGCCTTTTTTTGCACGCTCGGTCTATTCTGCATACTTAATTCGCTAGCGCTGAATAAGCTCTATAAAACAATAAGTTATACTGCATAATGTACAAAAATAACGATTAAAATTTAACTGATAATGTTAGTATATGGTATTTGTGATGACTGGTGAGTGGAAAAGGTGTGGCAGTGCTGCAAACAGATCGATGTTGCCTAGTTAATCAAAAAATATAACGTTAATTTCTGTTTCGCTCGAAAAGAAAAAAATTTTAAGTAAAGGTAACGCTTATTTACGTTTAAAAATTCCAAGAGTTTTGCAGAAACGTTGGTTTGAAATTGAAAACTTGCTTTAGCTTATTTATTGTATATACCCTTGGTAGGGGTTTTTAAGAAAACTTTAACTGCAATGTTAATACAAAAGGTTTCAATTTCTTTTGCGAATTTAAGCATGTATGGTATTTTTTTGAAAAATTTGCTTGAATATTTCATGTTGTGGTGAACTGTTTGAATTATGTAGGCTAATCTAAAATGTCATAGATGACTTTTTCGCATGTTTGGTGACACATATCCGAAGAGATTTTACAAACCTCTTCATGCGTCACAAAATTTCATGAAGGATAGGCCTTGGCAAACTGTATTTTAAACCCCTCTTGGCCCTCTTTGGCGCCGGCCCTGCTATCATGAATTTACAATATAGATAAATTTTGTAGCTAAGAGAACGGTGGTCATTTTTTTTTTGTTATTATATATTGTAGAGACAAAAAATCAGTGGTAATTACATTGTCGTTGTGTTTATAGAACGAATTCAGATTTGCGAGAAATTTCTGTCATATTCAAGCTTTCTATTAAAGTTCATACAATTCAGATAGCATTTTATGTACAATTCCTGCAGCCCATTTGCAATCGCTCACAAAAAGCTATAGATCATCCAGACATCGCTGTTGACCCAGAACAACTGAAGCGTAAGAGAAAAAAGGCATAATTCTAAGTTTCCAGTTTATCTAATAAAAAGTCTATGGTGGCAGAACGGCTTGATTAAGTGCGGATTATGCACGAAAATATCGTTTTTCTAAAATACCTTTTTTTTCTGATTGAGATAGCGCTAGTAAATGTATCAGAAGCAGATAAGAAACCTGTGTATCTGAATCGTTAGGAGCAAAAATTTCTTTTCTAGCTTTTGTACTTTCGAGATACAGAATTTTTTCATTTTTGACCCCCCAAAATCTTCAGCTGCCCATCGGAGTATAAAGACGAAAAAGTTTTTGAAAAAAATTGTAGCACTGTACTTAGGTGTGGATTTGCAACCTGTAAATCCTATAAACTAAGAGTTTTTCGCAAAAAGTGAAAAAGGTGGACACCCTGCTGGAGATCGAGTCAGAAACAAAATGAACTACTACAATTTACGTTAATTCGGCATTTAGCGAAAAAAATCAAATTTATCAAGTAAAAACCAAATCTTCATAGTCGCTGTTAGCGTATGAACAAGTTAGCGGGGCCCATCTACGCGGCCGTGCAACAAGTTATTTTGAATAAGTGGCGCAGCGATGGTGAGCCGTTGGCAACGCTGTGTCCGCTTTGACCGACCTAGATTTGAATCCCAAACTTTTGCTCTTGAGGCGCGAACGTTAACGACTCGTTCTTCTGGTGTAGATAAACCTACTTTGCATGAAATATAACCATCAACCGCACAAAATAGCTGTCGCTACCTTTTTTCAGTTAGGATAGGCGATTAAAAGCGATCATGAAAGACTCTGTACGACCGAAAGTTTTTAACAAGAGTGTAAAAGCGGAGTGTTTTATCATTTTACTTGTTGGCCCCGGCTCGTCCTCCTTGCTACCGACGTGGACCTGCTCCTCGGCTCCCGCAAGTGCAACAACTTGAAAAGTAATCCCTTGCAATTCGATAAATAAAACGCCACATAAGTTTTGAAGCGAAGCGGTACAGACTGCTCAGAATTGATTTTAAAAAGCAAAAACGTAAGCGCAGTCAAAAACTACAAAAACAAAGATTAAGTAAATATTTTCAGACCTAAACGCTCGAATCAACGCAACTCACTGCGGGCCAAGAAAATTACTTCGCGGGCCTGCAGTTGGACCACACTGAGCTAAACAAACTGCTGAAAAGTGAGGAATATGTTTTGTGAGATGGAGGAATGCAGATTTACTCATGAGATGAAAGAGCATGTGTTGCCAACTAAAAAAGCTGTCATGGGGTACGTATTACTACTATGTGCGGAATTGGCTAGTGTGTAGTAACGAAAAGTAGATGCACAAAAAGAAGGCCAGATTTTAACGATTGCAAATTGCATTCCTAGCTCAAACTACACACTGACTACTGACATTCTAATGGAATTTTCCCAAAGTATCCACCAGATTTTAGCGATTGCAAATTGCACTCCTAGCTCAAACTACACACTGACAACTGACATTCTAATGGAATTTTCCCAAAGTTTCCACAATTCTAAGTAACAGTAGGAGGTATGATTTAGACATAACAACGTCATGCTTGATCAGTTTGTGCTAAATATATTTTATGCAATATGCATCTCTAGTATAGTGCGTAATAATCAGCGCTATTTCAGATTAAATTAATATGGAAAACTCAAAAATCAGTTTTTTAAAGGTAACTTAAAAAAAGAAAGCAGTTAGAGTTGTATAATATATCAAAGACAAGAAAACCTGTTCTTGTTGATCGCTTGGTACAAAAATTATTGCTCTAGAGGCTGTACTTTTTGAGTTACGAGAAAAACCGGTATTTGCCCCCCGCGAAAACCTTTTGCACCCCCCTAAAGTATCAAAATAGCTATTTTTTGGAAAAGAATCGTTGGGTTGTTGGTAAGTGACGATTTTCGCGCTAGAAATCGTATAAACTAAGGAATTAGAAACAAAAATGGGAAAACCGAACACCCTACTACATAGGCCTGCCGGTGATTGTCAAACTGTTTGAAGATACCAGTGTTGGCCCAGCCCAGTAATCAAGTAAAAGCTGAAGTACAAGAAAAAATAAAACCAAAGCAGTTCATGTTCTTGTCGTAACCATCATCAGGTCGTGTTTTCCATTTTCTAGAAATGGTGAGACCAAACCGAAACTTGAAAACCCATTTCAAAGGAACTTTTTGAAACCTGAACTGAAACTAGCACCTCTCCAGCCAAATTTTTGTAAACCTAAACTTGAGCCGAAACCGTTTTTTCTTGAAACGTCAAAGTCGAAACTGAAACTAAAACCTGTTCAAAAGTTTCTATAGTTTTATAAATTATCATCACCATCATTAACGGAACGCACAGTTCGTTTAATGCTGAGCATCAAATTTAAAGCTGTGAATTCTAATTTTTGAGGCTGAGGTTGCACCGGACTTAGAATTAAACCCAAGTCTACTCCTTCTGAAGCAATTGCTGTGCTCACTCGGCCATCTGAGCTGTCACTTATCATAGCAATAAAGCATGATCGCAAATAGAGCACGTTATCTTATTCAAAATAATCATCATTACCAAACCGGACAAGGGCTCAGGAGTGGTCATCTTAAACAAAAATGACTACATTGAAAAGATGAACAACATCTTGCGTGACGAGACTAAATTTGAGTATGTTGGACCAGTCTCGACCTGTGATAACACCGCCGGCATCGAGTCACGTCTTCAGAAGCGGTTGCTTGAATTATTCAAGACTGAGCTGCTACCTGAACACGTGTACCGAACGATGCGCCCTACAGGCTCCCAGAGACCCCGTATGTATGGACTGCCGAAGACGCACAAATCGAATGTACCATTACGTTCCATTTTGTCTATGACCGGTTCACCTCACCATGAACTAAGTAAATGGTTGGCCAGTTTACTACAATCGGTACTAGAGCGTTTTACAGCTCACTGTA
Source organism: Trididemnum miniatum (assembly GCA_964006365.1). Classification (NCBI taxonomy): domain Eukaryota; kingdom Metazoa; phylum Chordata; class Ascidiacea; order Aplousobranchia; family Didemnidae; genus Trididemnum; species Trididemnum miniatum. Next base: position 24,922,335 of record OZ023233.1, read on the forward strand.
TTTCTCACTCTTTCAAGTTTGCCGATTACATTCGACAACTCGATGGACAAGTTGACAGTTTTATGTGCTCGCTCGATGTAAGCAGCTTGTTTACGAATGTTCCCCTGGACGAAACCATCATGATATGTGCAGACGCACTTTATGACAACCCTGACACTCAACCTCAATTTTCGAAAGAAGTATTTGTGGAACTTATGCGCAGTGCCACAAGTACGGTTGAGTTCAGTTTTAATAACATCATGTACAGACAAGTAGACGAAGTGGCCATGGGCTCACCACTTGGGCCTGCTTTAGCTAACATCTTTGTGGGATATTACGAAGAAAAACTTTTTTCTGAAATATCCAAACCTTTTGTGTACCACTTCAGATACGTCGATGACACTTTTGTCATTTTTCAAAATGAAAAAGAGTCGGAGGAATTTCTGACTAGACTTAATGGTCTACATTCCTCGCTTTGGTTTACTTTTGAAAAGGAAAAGAACAACACCCTTCCGTTTCTTGATCTCTTCGTCGAACGCGCAAAGGCTAGCTACGAATTAAATGTCTACCGCAAACCAACGTTCACTGGCCAATACTTACGCTGGGAATCGTTTACACCGATAAAGCGTAAGGCCAGTCTGGTTTCGACACTTGTTCATCGTGCATTGATGATCTGTTCCAAAAGTAAACTGAAAGGAGAAATCAACCGGATAAAGGAAATCTTATCGAACAATGGATACCCTGAAGAATTTGTTCTAAAACAAATATTGAAGAAGATCACGCAGTTTTCTAACCCCAAGCGGTTCGGCCCTGACAAGTGCCCTGTTTACCTCCGGCTCAACTACACTGGAAAGGCGTCACCGACCTAGGAAAAGAACGTCAGAACCGCTGTCGAAAATTGCTATGGCTCTGTGGCCGTTCGGACTGTGTTTATTTCTAGACAAACGTTGCCGACCTGTCGGAAAGATGTCTTACCTGCCCTTCAAAAGAGTTCAGTCATCTACGAATACAAGTGCCACTGTGACAGTCGGTACGTAGGAAGGACATCTCAACGACTTCAAGATCGTATAAAGCAACATATTCCAAACTAACTACGACAACAACTTACTGGCGCCACCAAGCGGACACAACCAGGCCGGGCGTGCAAGCAAAGTCAAGCCACCCCAGAATGTGACTCAGCCATTGGATAACATCTTTTAGAAAACGCCCAATATGCTGCCAACTACAACAAAGATCAATTTTCCATTCTGGACACTGCACGTAACGGATTCCATCTCAGTGTACTCGAAGCTAGCTACATGAGAGAACGGCGACCGATTCTTTGCAAACAGAAAGAGTTTGTCTATACTCTTAATCTGTTCAAATAGAATTCGGGCCTGTCGCGACTTGTCCAATGAGAAGTAGCACGCTATTATCTCTTTGATGATTGGCCAATTTTGCTTCATCGTCGCCTCGCTTTGCCCTCGATTCGTCGACGTCCGAATGTTTTGATTAAAATCTGATCTTGCTTTTCAGTTCTTTCATTGACGCGATTACCCACTGAAGAGTACGTCACGAAAAGCTTCTGGGACTAAACAGCTTTTTTCAAGGCTACTGAAAGAGTTATGAGAGAATGGTTCTTAAAGTCCAATGCGAAAAAAACTTTTTTCAAAGCTATACTCTAAAACACCTTTCTTGGATGAAACTTAAACCAAAACTGCAACCCAAAAGCGTAAACAAAATTGGAACCTATGTTTCAACAGCCGTAAAACAAAACTGAAACTTGGCATCTGCTTTTTACCTCACCGAAATTGACACCGTAACCTCAAATAGACAGGTTTTCACCCTTAGAGATTCGTTTAAGCGCTGTCTGGGCAACCAAACAATGGCAAAGCTTCGCTTCAAATGACTGCATTTTTCAACCAACAAGTCTTTCTCTTTACATCTACGAAATAAATTACGAATTCATACAGCAGTACGAAGACAAGTGGAAGAACTAAGGCTGAGCTAAAACCAGTGGCGACTCCAGCTTTTTATGGCTACTTGGGCTCGACATAAACAGTGTTAAAAAAACGGTAAAAAAATCAGTACCATAACAATTTACACAACCGTTAAATTGTTGCAAAATACTTTCATTTATACATAAAGTTTAATCCTCTTAATTTGATGGCAAACTCATACAAAGTTTGTTGTGTAGCTCTTTGTTATCAGCTATCCATTTTGAGCCAGAGAGCAACAGACATTTATGATAAAACAAAGAGCCTGCATTTACTGCATGGCAGCATGATGTCAGGTGTTCTGCAAAATCTTTTTTCTATTCCTCTTTCCACTTGCAGCTCGGGCTATTCCTCGTGGGCCCGAGTTCCACAAACAAGTTAAGGAAAGAATTGTGTGAAACTACGTAACAAACGTTTGCATTGTCTGACTCAGGCAAATGCGATCGAGCCCGAGTAAGATTTAGGAGGGAAAAAAGCCTTTGTCTCTTTCTTTTCTCCGCAATGCAGCTCGGGCTATTTTTTGCTCTAGCCAGAGCTTCTGAGCTAGACAGATCGTTGAGCGAATAACGCAACTGCCACCGCACACTTCGGTGTTTTTTTACGATGACTGTTTTTTTCAAAGAACTTGATACGAATTAAGTTTTAAAATGGTTTAAGCATATTTTGTAGAATTTAAATGTAACAGGCCTTCCATCATTTCGTAACTTGGGCTCAGCCCGAGTAGCCCGAGTGCCGGAGTCGCCTCTGGCTAAAACAGCAGTTTAAACTTTCTAAAAATGTTTTTGCAGTTTCTGCCAATTTAAATCGGCGTATCACTGAATACCGGTATACCGTACGTTAACGAATTTATCACTCTAGTTTATAACATTTTTTTCATCCCACATTTGTGGCGCACGCTAGGTTCACGATATACCTTGTGATTTTGCACAATGGTTATGGTAAAGCCTACATGCAGTGGCGATTCAAAGGGGGGGCCAGAGAGGGCCATGGCCCCCCAGATTTTTGCCTGGCCCCCGGCTTGGCCCCCCTTCCCAGTTTTAACAAGCTCATGTAGCCTATCACAGGGGATGAAAATGTACTCAGCCCATCGAAGCCCCTCACCATCGCGAGGTCCCACAGACAAAAGTGTTTGTGCCCAAAAAAATACTTTTCATCTCCACGCAGAATTTAAAACCAAAAAAAGGGTTTTAGGTAACAAAAGTGAGCCCCCAAGCAATGGAGTGGGACCCCAGAAACGCGTGCCCCCCTCTCGGTCGGAGGGTAGGGGGGCCGGATGCGCCGGCATTGGTTTTAATACTGCCGTCAGCCGAGTGGGGTTCAAGCTTTTTACGGAGACGCATATTTTCACTGGCTATCCCACAAAACCTATTTATTTTATTTCTGTTATCATTGACTGGCTAGCATAGGCCGTGGGCTAGAAGTTTGTTTTTATTTACCGACCGACAAAACATGGACGGATTAACGCATTTACAATAGCCATGACCAGAAAAAGGTTATAACAACAAAACGATAACCTATGCGTTAATACATGCAGTGAATAGCCCACAAATGATGTTTTGAGAATAAAACAAGGCATGGTAGTTGTACCTGAAGTCTTTCACATTTTAATGCATGTTTGCTATACAAAGTTGAGAAGCCTAATTGAGCAAATACCAGAAACTGCAATTTGCAAAAAATGTTAGTCAATTTTTGCCCCTTAGCCCTGAAAACTAATTGACCCCCTTGACAATGCGATTTGGCTGCGGCCCAGCTTTGCATGTTTTGTTGTTGCTTGACATTTTTGGAGAGTCAGGTTGGCAACAAGTGCTTCACAAGCATAGTACATTAAGTTACACTAAATTATGGAAAGCCATCTGGCTGAATGATTGGTTGAGTGCTTATAACTATCGATTGGTAAGTTTCGCATTATTTTTATCTTCAGTTATTGTTCGTGTATTTAATTTTTACTTCTTTAATTTATTTTTTGGATTATGTTTTTTGATGTGGGGTGATATCGAGTGGTGCAGTAGACCTATTCCTCTTCTGTTCTACGGTTTAGGTTTGAGCTACAGATGTTTAGTTTTGTCCAAGTCTTGTAGTTAAGCGTTTGATCCCGATGCTCGTTTTGCATGTCTATAGTCAGACTGGGCCACCACGAAGGGTAGAATGTAGGTCTCATTACAGTAACTGTTTTCAGTTAAAAATGGAGGAATTACGTTGAGTGCCTTTACCAAGGGTGTTATTATAACAAGCAAACTTGCCGGCTTGTTGTCGATACTATTCCTTTAATGTCGAAGTTGAGCGGATAGCGGGAAAACTGTAAATACTAATTTTTAGGCTAGGCAATCAGTTTGACTCGTCTCGGAGTCTGACCTTGAGTTAACCGCTCCAGAAACAGACGCTCTGACCATTTTGTCATCTTATGTGGAAGTGAATGTTAATCATAAATGTATATAGTTTGTCATATTGCAATATGCTAGGTTGCAAAGTTTGGTTGCAAATCTCTTTAAACTTACCCTTTTCCTCTCAAACACAGTTTTCAGTGGCCCCACTTCAATCTATTTTGGCCTCAAAGTGGCCACCCACTTTTTAAATGCTGGAATCGCCACTGCCTATATGGGCTACTACAGTTTCACCTTCATTATTAAATTACTCACAGATGTTCTTGGGTTCTAGTTGAGGCGGTAAAAATTGTCAAGATTCGCAACAGGTAAGAGCCTATACTTTCCAAAATTGTCAGTACCGGCTGTAGTGGTCTTTCATGAAAATTAGCAACACTTGTACCTGAACATGCTCCTGCAAATCGCTATATTTTGCCCATTTTGCGACATCTCTTTTTACATTGCATTATTCATAATCGTAAAAGTTAAAAAATTTTGGGCTGTCTTGGATTAGAAGTATTTTTAACACTCACTGTGAACACAGAACTTCTCCAAAAATATTGCGGTATCTATTCTGTGGTGGCGGTGGTATCGCAAATAGTAGGTGTAAAGGTATTGCTAAAGAACGGCTTTAACGTATTTGTAGGCGGTTTTGAGGATCTCGGAGGCCTTCACTTTGTAGTTGTCTAAATTTCCTCTTAAGTCTTGCAATCAGACACCCAGGTTTAAATTGTATATTGAACGGAATAGGCCTATATAAAACCAAGGGCAGCAGGCGACAACTCAAAGCAAAAATTAATTAAAATTTTGTCGGGTAAAGGGAACATAAAAAGTCACCTGCGAATCATCTCTAATGAACTCAAACGTAAAACATAAACTGGCTACAGGCTAGTGGCTACTTATTCCAACAATTTCCTAATGTAGGGTTAAACGCAAGACAAAGGTGTACGAAAAACACGTAGTCTGTAAGCTGAAAGCTGTAGCTTGTCACTTCGTTCCGGCTAGCGAGGGGCTAATTATTTTTTCAACAATTATGTACAAAAATGCGTGAATAACTTAAATTTAAAAGTTCTCCACTTAAATTCCTGCAGTATTTTTACAATCTTTCTTTAAATTATGCGGATGAATACAAACATTTTTGTTTTTACCAATGACGTTTTAACGACGTAACAAAGCGCTTGTCCAATGAAATAATGTGCACTTAGGGCGTTTCCCCTTGGTTTCTATGGAACTAGTAATCAACTCGGCTTGCAAAAGTGCAAGAATGTGAAGTCAATTACACTAAGCTTAGGTTGAAAGAAAGCAGAAACGAACTTAAATCAATCAAGGCCACTTTTATGCTGTTTAAAATTAAGAACAAAATAAATACGCAGGAAGACAAGGGAATCCAGGTAGCTAGTGTACCTTGCCTACGAATGATACACTGTGCAACTGCTCTAGACTACGAGCAAGCCAATCATACCGGTACTGGTATAGACTAGTCATTGTTCAGGTGTATTCAGTTAAATCATGCTATTTCTATTAGTAGGTTTATCAAAAAATCACTTTAGTCTTATTCACCATTACCACATCCAACTTTAAACCAGTAGATTTTCCAACTAAATGTGGTGGTGAAAGGCACCTTAAACTGTTAAAGCTGTTAGATAAACTGCCAGCAGTGTTTTTTTAAGGAAGTGTCTAGAGCATTGGAAAACCCTTTATATTTTATATACATATATACCGGCATTTAAGTCACTGGCAAAATAAAAGTTTTGTACGGTACTTGGCTTAGGTACCAGTACTGATTATCAGTTCTTTTGCGGGGTTCATTTTTAATTGTTTAAGGGTATGTTAAATGAAACTGAAAAGTATATACTTTTAAGCTAGTTTACCATATAATGCAAGTGTAAAGCACATTTCAATTGCCGGTACTCCCTACTAGTTGACCATAAGTTTAGTTAGATTGGGTCTCATAGAGTAAGCCGTCCACACCTTTCATCGCCTTACGCAGACGGCTTACTCTAGACAAGACCCGTTATGGTTGTTTAACTCAGATTATTCTATGCTTGCGTGTGGTTTTGGGTGTGGTAATGTGTGTGGTAATGTGATTTTTAAACAGTATCTTGTGTTTAATTACTATTGCAAAATTTTGCTTTGTAACAATGCAACACAGCAATTGTAATCTTCAGTTTAGCCTTATTGGTCAAACGTGCATAGTTCACTATGAGAGTTTAGATACCAGTACAAACAGTGTTGTCAAGGAGCTGACTGCCATTCGGCTGAAAACTTTGAAAACCAAATGTGATGAGTGGAAAAAGTTTAACCTAACGGAAACACAAAAGCAGTGAGTTTTTCAAAATGCTGATGCTTATTTTTCGAACCAAAAGTTTTGCACGATGATATAGTCTAAGAATGAACACCTACTTAAAAGAACGTCTCTTACAAGCGGTTTATTGACAACAAAAGATTACAACAACACAGAAAACAAATTGGAAATGCTGATCCCACTATTTCCCAAATGATATCATCTTCAAGAGAATTAAGATCTAGGAGTAAAATGAAACCTTTTGAACTATTGATGAAGGTTTGTGTGATCAGATTTATTGTTCATTAATTGGAAGTAAACTTAACCTCTGAATTTATTGTGTAGTTTAGCCCAAATGCATTTTTTGATTCTTGCAGTATTTTATAACGACTGATAATTTTTCAGTGCCAGTATTTCATTTTGCAAATGTGTCAGCATCTGCACATGAACCAACATTCTACGTGTCACTTTGGATTCTACTAAATTGCTTTTCTTTCTATGTGTGACAACCAATTTGGCTTTAAAGAAAAGCATGGTACTGACTTGTGTGTTTTTGCTTTAAAACAGGTTGTTGGCCATTATAATGAACGAGTTAGTCCAGTGTTTTCTGTCTTTGTTGATTTGTCGAAAGCTTGGATCGAGTTAGTCACTATATTTAATTTCATAATTCAATTGAACGTAATGCCCCTCTCTGTTTTGTTTGCTTAGTTTTTAGTAGTCACATTACAAATGGTTGTAAAATGGGGAACTTGTTTTTTATCTTTTTTATGCTCAGTAACGTTGCATAAGACGTGGTGGTACTTTGATTCCTTATTTGTATGGTCTACATACTAATAGCCTGTCTTCTGCATTAAATCAGATCAGAGCTGGTTGCTACATTGGTAACCGTATAAATAAATCTCCTAATGTTTGCTGATGACCTTTGTAACTTCTCTTGGGAGTGTTAAGGGACTGCGCAAAATGCTGCAGATGTGCGAAAAATATGCTCTGACTCATGAAATTAAATTTAATCCTGATAAGACTGTGGGTATGCTTTCTTCTTCTCCTTTGCTTACTAGACTTCCAACCTAACATCAAGTTGGATAACTGTGCTATTAAATTTGTTACTGATGTAATTAAAGTATAAAAATGATGCTGACATTACCAGGCAAGCTCCTTATTTATATAGTGCTGCTAACACCATTAGATCTCGATTCCATATATGATCTTAACTAGTAAAAAATGTCATATTTTGCGCGGATATGTACTTAGCTCATTTATAGTGTAATTAATTAAGGTCAAGCAATAACAAGATTCGAGTCGCGTGTAACAATGCTTTTCGTTCATTACACGGTATACCAAGGTATGTCAGCACTAGATTGTGTTAAGTTAATGCCAATATTCCACCTTTGATGCTCATATGCGTAAGAGTGTTTATGGTTCTATCGACGAATTATTGCTAATTCGGATGCGTTATTTCGCTTTAAAATTTTCAGTCACTTTAAAACAATGTTGTGTTTCAGTCACGTTAAATTTGCTTTTGTTATTATTATTACCAGTACCGTATCATTATTTTTTGGGTATGTTTGTGTTCTGTGAATGCATACCGCATCGTTGTGCCTGATTTAAACAAATAAAATACCGTAAATAAATAAAAATTTCAATGTCAAGTAATAGATGTATTTGAACCGAAATGATTTACGTTGATTAAACCTCTTGCGAAAACGCAAGATCCAATCGAGTAAATGCACAGCCATACCTCCGCATCTAGATTTTTGAATTAATGCTTATTGAAGTGCACTTTAAATTTACTACTTAGAACTGAGGTGGTGAAAGGATAGATGTTTGGCCTCAGAGTTGCTGGGACTTGATATGGAATGAACGCTTGGTCAAATAGTAACGACGAACTTCGAAAGATTTGTTTTATCCAACCCCATCAGTATCTTTTCTGTCGCCTACTATGCCCCATATCACTTTTTGAGCTTGAAATAAGTCTTGAAATGTAAGTTATGAAACGGCTTCGAATCAAAATTGATTCCAACCAAATTTGCTTGTCGGCAGCGTGGCGTAGTGGTTCGGAGCGTCGTTTTTACGACGACCATGATCGCAAGGTTGATGGTTCACCTCCCAACCTAGTCTCGTTGTTGCGTCCTTGGATAAGATGCTTCACGATGATTATCTCTGCTTGGTGGAATCTGGCAAGCAGCAAATTAAAGAAGTCAGAAGAAAATTCAAGCGGAAAACTTGGAAACAAAGGCAACTCCTAAGCGAGTCTGGATTCGTCCTACGCATAGCGCCTCAGTCGCTTTCTCGTGATAGGAGGATAAAGATGAAGAAATCAATCAATCAATTAACTTGTACCTATACCTAAGGATTACTATTATCGCCAATTGCTTTGGCGTTTAGTTTCCTTGGAAATATGGGGAATGCCCTAAAGTGTTCTTTTTTTCATTGGATAAGCGTGCTGCACGTTACTCAACTCTAACGTTTGTATTCATGCGCAAGTTTTTGAAAGTTAAATTACTAAAATACTGCAGGATATTTTTTGGAGAACTTTTTACAAAAAGTTTTTGTGATCATACTCTTTAATAATTTTCTTTCGAAAAGTAGCCCCTAGAAATTCGGAACGAACTTCTGTTTCAAAGCTCGTAGAATTTTCAGCTTACAGACTAGGTTGATTCAACGACGCTGCCAAAGGCAAGAAACAAACTTGCTTTTAACAAACACAATTATGAGGCAACAATTATGAGGCAAACACGATTAGCATAGTCATTAACTCCTGGTCTATCGCGCGTAAGTTGCACATTTTTCATTACGGGTTTGATCTTGGTTTGATTCGCGTCTGGAACCGTTTGCATATTTAATTCGGGCGACTACCGATTCGACGAACCTAAGCTCAACTTCGCAATCTCCCTCCATGCACTGTCGAGTTTTCTGCTCGTTAAGTTCAAAATTACTCAAAACTGCCTCCGAACTTTGTCGTTACGCCTTTAATTGCGAAAAAGGATGCCTTTAATAACTCACGATTCTCAAAGAGTCGCTGCTCACCAATTTCCAAATACACAATGAAAAAAAAAACATCCATAAACTACCTAGCTAGAGACTAGTGCAGTGGCGGATCCAGGGGAGTGGGGGATGCATCTCCCTTTACCAGCCAATTTTAACAATATTTCGATGAATAAAATTTTTCCATAATTTCCAACCTATTTGATTCGACAATAATTCTTACCCCTTAAAGTCACTACTCGAGTTGAGGGGGCATGCCATCCCTCCATAAAACATTTTAGGGTAAACCATCCCCCTATAAATAATGATCATCCCTCCTTTGCGTCTTCGTGAAAAGCTTACACCAGGGGTGGGCAAGCTACAGTGAGATCATTTCATATGGCCCGTGGACACTTGCAGAAATATAAACCTCGTTCCTTGCTGATATTGCGTGATATATTTGACATTTGCGGACGTGATGACCTTTTTTTTCTATTCACTTGATTTCGAGTAGAAAATAGGACATCTGCGGTCGTGATGACCAGGGCTGCGAACTCGAACTTGAACTCGATTTCGAAAGAACTCGATCATTTTGCCGAACTCGAACTTAAACTTGAACTCGAAAAAATATTTTTTCTGAACTCGAACTCGCATAAAACTGTTCGAGTTCATTAGAAACATATTAAAATTGTTGAAAAGAAATGAAAGATCACTACGAAATATAGTTTGTTGTTCAAGTAGTCACAATCCGTGTAAATCGAAGTTATGATTTTACCAAAAAAAGCTGCATGTCGTTTATTTGTTCATGCCATTGCGACCTACAAAGTCCAGGGCCGCAAACTCGAACTGGAACTCGGTTAAAAATCGATCGAGTTCGCAGCCCTGTTGACGACCCTTATTACTTTGCTTTTCCAATCAGTGCGGCCCTCGGCTTGCCCACCTCTGGCTTACACCCCCCCCCCCTAAGCAGTGGTGTAGCCAGCCTTCGTTGAAAGGGGAGGTGCAAGCTGGGGCAAGACTTCGGTGAAGGGGGGCAGTTTTTATTTGACAAAAATTACAAATGCTTACCCTGGAAAAATGACTTTCTGGTTTTGACGTAGTTTGACTGAATTGTAACCACTGTCAGCCAATGTTCTCGTTGTCATTACCGGTAATTATATTTTTCACACAGTTTTACCGTTTTAATACCGCTTTAACCAATTTTTTATGGTAAATATTGGTCTAATCCAGTGGTTCTTAACCTTTTGTGATTCAAGGACCCCTAAAACATTTGTTCGAAAGCTATGGACCCCTCTGGGTTGGTAGAACAAACAGACTGTAATATCTTGTGCATACGTAAATGCGCCATTGACCAATCAAGCGAATCCCTTAGAGTATGTATATGAACCCCTAAGGGGAGAGTATAGCGGTCCCAAAAAAATTCCCATGAGGAAAGCTACTCACGAAGCCAACAGCCGTTTCCTCCTTTTTGCTATTCTATTCTCTGAGTAACACTTAGCTTGTATTGTCTGATTGTGGTGGAATAATTCGTCTGTTTTGTCTACGCAATATTGAAATATTAACCCAACAACTTAATTATTGTGTTTAAGTTTAAATCTGAAATTCTTTATAGAGCAACAAATAAAAGACTATTTATCAAATCCGCGAAAATTAAAACTAGGCTACAAGCCAACAGACCTAGAAAAGATATAAAAAATCAAGGACCAGATATGTGTTCATTTAACAACGGAATAAAAAATTTATCCTCATAGAGAGACGGTACTCCTTTTGCCTTTTGGGGCAGAAAACTGAAGACAATCAACGGAAGGAAGTGGTTTATCGGGTAAACAAACAGCTCAGATGGCCGAGTGGTAAACAGCTCAGATGGCCGGGTGGTATGGAGCGTCTGTCTCTTGAGCTGTAGACTCGGGTTTGATTCCAAGTCGGGTCAAACCAATGACTTTAAAATTGGTGTTCACAGCTTCCCTGCTTGACGCTCAGCATTAAAGGGACAGTGTGGAGAACAAGCCGGCAAGTTTACTTGAGTGCCGTTGGGAAAGGCACTTAGCGGGATTACCCCATCTTGGTGGGCTGGCAACTCCTAAGCGAGCTCGTATAGCGCATTGATCGCTTTCTCGTGATAGGAGGATAAATATGCAACAAACTAAGTAACACTTTTGGGCCCTTTAAACGAAAATCAAATCTATGGTTCTACTTCACATTAATTTGCTACCCTGGAAAAGTGTTTGAGAATACCTATTTACCGTAAAATTTAATCAAATGAAAACCTGTGGTAGAGCAAGAGGTACCACTGTACTTACACGTACTTTTAAGACAGAGATAGGTTTAAATTTAAACGATCTAAGAAATTTCCAAAAACCTTGATGGCCTAGCGCAGGGGTCGGCAACCCCTGGTACGCGTGCCAAAAGTGGCACGCCGGAAGGTTTTGCTTGGCACGCGAAGCGATTCCATTTGCAAGCAAATTTTATGCTCTTAAGATTTAACAAACTCACTTTTGACTCTATGAGCGATTTTCAGTGCTGTGGGCTCAAAAGTCACTCAATTTGGTCTTCACCGACATTTTTAGAGGAAAGTGGGGACATGGGGACATCTACAGAAGTGTAGACCTTTTTTTTGCTCTTCACTGATGTTTTCAGAAGGAAATAGAACAAAACAGCACAATCCAAATCAAGTTAGGAAACAAAACCGTTTGGCCCGCGAAAAAGTTTCTATTTTGACACTATCAAAAAATGGCACGCTGTGCTCAAAAGGTTGCCGACCGTGGCCAAGCGGTTACACTTTCTGGCTCTCATGCAATAGGTTTCGGTTTTAATCTAGTCTGAGCCTGTCTGACGATTGGTAGGCCTAATGACCGTGAAATAGCTATAATAGGATCGACTAGAATTGTCGGCATTTCTCTTGTCAGCATAGTGGCCTACCACTATACCACTACCATTTCTTATGTTTATAACTTGATAACCTTACACGGCTAACTCTCCTTGTTACCAAGAAATTTCTGTTACAGCTGCTATAGTTTCGTAAATCTTTCAAACCAATTCATTCTCACTACTAGCATTTTAAAATCGACGCTTTTTTCATTTTATAGCATTTAATATCCTAAATCACTCTAAAAAAAAAACTGCCCTTTCGACCTTTCCCTAATAAACTTTTTAAGAGGTAATGCATGCGAATTGCGATTCGATTGATTGACAACCAGGGCGATTCACGGTCAATAAAGTCAATTTTTTTTGGATGGAGAAAATATTTCTAACAAGGTGGTAACAAAATTTCACGGTCGTAGGATCAGTATTGATGAAGTTATAAAGTCAATAAATGTCAATTTTTTGTTTTTCAGATCAATTTTTTTTTTTTATTAGGTCAATTTTTGCTTTCTTGCTTTTTTTGCGCGATTCTACTTTATACTCAAAAAGAGATGACTCAGATAATTTAGAGATGGAGGTTCGTAACTGTTGGTGATACCAGGGAGGTGTATGCTGTCGCCAGACTGTTACCGGTATTACAGTTTACACATGCTTAATTCATTAATGTAAAGTTTGATGTGATTTGATCGATTTTGATTGCAAAGGTCCGTTCAGACAGCTTTGCAAGATTGCAATCTCAGCAAAATTGGTTTATGAGGAAATAAGCTTTTCGTCGTGTTTTCATTTGTCACATATTTTTGTCGCTATACGTGCCGGTAGTCAAAAACATTAGAATTGAAAAGGCAATGCAGTTATTCGAACATACTTTGATGTTAGAAAGATTGCAATACAGCGAATAGCGAAACATTTGAATTACATGTACGTGCATTATAATCTATATAAGCACTAACTGAAGTGACTTTGGTGTTGTTGTTTTTTTTCTTATGGGCTGGTTCTTTCATTTCATTGTTTCGTTAAGTCAATAATGTCAATTTTTTGATAAAATAAGGTCAATTTTTTGAGATTTTTAGGTCAATAAAAAATCGCCCTATTGACAACGCAACGGTTATAGGTAACAATTCATGACCCTGGCGTTACAGTGGCCAATATGCGTAGTCTTTCAAGGTTTCAAAACTGAAATACTCGGGCCCGTAATGTGATGAGGCCATGAGCGCAGCAAAAACTAACCTACGCGTGGAGGCTTTATATCCGTTTTACTTCTAGGTATGAAAAGAGTAATTGCAGTGTTGTTTCGAAAACAATCGGGAAATTGTTTACGGGGACAGAGGTATTATTAAGGGGGGAAATTGCCTCCCCTGGCTAGCGGTGATGGAGTACTCGAGTACTGCACTCGTACTCGAGTACCACTTTTGGGGTACTAGTACTCGCAACCCCCGGTACTCGATTAGTATTCGTGCTCGAAGGTCAATGTACTCGGTACTCGGTCAAAAAAAGCGCCGCGTACACGAGTACATTTGGCTTTCGCAAGAAGTAACAAACTAACAAACAAGATGAACTTTCGATAGCAAACTACAGCCAATAAAACCCGTAAATATATTGATGCGGCTTCTCAACATCCCAAACACTGAAAAAACGTATTCGCTTATGTTTTTGCGACAAACTTTGAGTTGTTACCATTTAAAAATTGTTCTTGCTAAATTTGTAAAAGTACTCGTACTCGAACTTTTTTACGGTACTCGTACTCGAGTACATTTTTCAATATTAGTACTTGTACTCGTACTCGAAGTTTTTTGCGGTACTCGTACTCGGAAGTTGAGTACTCCACTCCATCACTGCTGGCTAGTGGCTACGCCACTGCCCTTAAGGGCCCTTTCGCACGGGCGACCACTGTCGCGCGTCTTCACTTTTATGAAGAAATTTTTGAAGACGCTCGTCTTTATTAGTTGGTTTGAGTTTATTATTATTTTTGCTCGCTTCAATAAAAAAATGGTTTCACACGAGCGACTGCAGTCGCGCAACCTAAACTTTTCCAGCTAGATAGACTAATTAGTGTGGATTGAACTCATAAATCACGATGGAGGCCGAAGAGAAGATGCAACTGCTATGGTATTCTTTTACTTGCAAAATTGCGGAAAGCTAAGCAAAAAAATCAAAGGAAGCGTTGAATTCATCCGTTACTACATGACTAACCTGAAAAAAAGATTGTTCATCACTCTTTACGCTGATCGACTCCTCATCGATCAATCTGGGGTTGAACCCGGATAAGTTTTTAGCATTTGCACGCATGAGTTTGGCTTTGTTTGATGAGTTTATTCAGAGCTTGAAATTCCATTTAATAAGAAACGATACAACTATGCGTAAGACTCAGTCTACAAAACAACCGGTAGTTTAAACTGCAGTCGCTTTGAAACACGCGTCTCGTGTGAAACGTTCCAATCCATTCATTCACATTCAATTTCATGGTCGCGCGCCCAAACTAGTCGCTTACAAGCAGTGGTGCAACCAGGATTTTCGTAGGGGGGAGGCTAACATATTTTTGTGATTACGATTAGTTCGTTGTATAGCTTGTAATTTTCTGGCATTATGTCCGACTGGCTCGCGAGATGACGTAGGCCTCGTCTATTTCAACAAGGAAAAGCCACGGCTGGTTTTTTGCTTAAATCAATATCTGTGAATTAAAACAGAAGAAAG
This sequence comes from Trididemnum miniatum, assembly GCA_964006365.1. Classification (NCBI taxonomy): domain Eukaryota; kingdom Metazoa; phylum Chordata; class Ascidiacea; order Aplousobranchia; family Didemnidae; genus Trididemnum; species Trididemnum miniatum. The sequence goes on from OZ023233.1 coordinate 24,937,451, forward strand.
CTTAGCGTTATGTCTTAAACTAGTTCCACTAGGCAAGCGAAGTTTTTGTTGAAAATGAAAATTTGTTTTATATAGTATCCAGTGGCGTAGTGAGAAAGTTTAGTGGGGGGGCATAATTTTTACATTATTTTTTTCAAGCGGATTTTTTCGACAGAACAAATTTGAAGCTGATTGAGAAACCAGAAAAGCTGTAGGGGGTCCGGGGGCATGCTCCCCCGGAAAATTTTTGACAATTTACTTGCAGTAATGGCTATTTTCGTGCTTTTTGAATAATTTTCAGGTAAATTTTTGTTAAATTTTTTGACCTTAATTCTGAGTGTTTCGCCAAATATAATTTATTTTTTCGCACATTTTCGACTATGCGTGCTTGGCGTAAGGCTTATTGCTATCGAAGACTCGGAAGAGGTTCAAAATTATGAAAAAATTGTATGGCCTACTCCAAAAACATTTTTGAAAATGGCTGGTGGAAGGATGCATACTCTTCATCCTACTTCCCTGGGTCCGCCCCCTGGCCATAAGCTACAGAAACCTTCAAAAGAGTCTGGCATATTTCAGTTACTTGGCATCATTAGTTTTTCTCTTTTGTACTAAAAGGCAGAGTCAAAGGGGGGGCATGGTCCTATGCCCCCCTAACTACGCTCCTGATACTATCCCAAAGCGGTACACGAATAGTCTTTTAACATTTTTTCAACCAAGGTAAGCCTATCTTGCTATCCATTTCAACGAAAAAAAATTACGCAAATTAGGCTAATTGAAAAAATTTATGCGACAATGTTCAACATGCAAAGTTTCAATTAGGATATGTCTTGGTACTGCAGCAATCTTAGACTCGGTGCTTGTTGTCAACTTCATCAAAGCAAATTTAAACAATAAAATGGGATCTTCCAGCGGCACTTGCGGCATATATATTCATTTAAAACACTTTCTTTATCAGCTGATTGTTCTCAGTGAATCGGTTGCAAAGCGAGACCGGTTAACTGTTGTTCTGACCGGTTAACAATTTTAATTTACAAATGTTTTTAAATTAAAAATACCGGTATCAGCCTTGAGGACTGCCGTTTTGTTGTTTTAACCTTGCTCGTTACCGCAATTAACGATATTCTCGGATATAGAAATTCATTAATTGCTAAAAAAAACCTGAGTGGAACTCATATTTATATTGTCTGTCAGGAGCGGATTGATAAAATTTTGGTGGGGGGATGCTGTTTTGAATTAAGTTGAATATTACTACATACAGAGATATTAGACGTTTAGACCCAGAACAAGGCGTAAATAAACCCTATGAAAACTTTTATGTCAGGGGCGTTTTCAGAATTTTTTTCAGGGACAAGGGCATTAAATTTTGACATTTTTTCAAGAGTAATTTTTACGGCAGGATTAATTCGAAGCAAATTGAGGAACAAAAATGGCTCAAAGGGAACTGGGGGCATGCTTCCCCGAAAAATTTTTAAAAATTTAGGCCTATACTGCAATGGCCATTTCAGTGCTCTTTGAAATTTTTTCGAGCAAATTTTGTTAAAACTTTTTGTTCCTAATTCTGAGTGCCTCACCAATTATGATACATCTGTTGGCACATTTTCCATTATGCGTGCTTAAGGCGTAAGAATTATTGTTATGGAAGAGGTTCGAAATTATGCAAAAATTGTACGTTTTTACTACCCAGAACATTTTTGAAATCGGATGGTGGGGAGATATAGGCCTATCCCCCCTGTTGTCTATTGAATAGCCTATTGATAAATTACGATCACTGGTACTTAAAGCTTTTTTACAGCTGTTTTATCTACAGTCGCTCTAAGGCTAAGGGGGGTGGGGGCTTCAGCCCCCTTAGCCCCCCTGGTTGCGTCTATGCTTACAAGTCGCGTGATCACACTACCAAGATTTCTGTCGCGCGACCAAATGCGCGACCACGTGTGAAAAGCTCCATTTAAAGCAGGGGTGTGCAACATTTCTTGTCGGTGGGTCATATAACCAACTTAGAAATTCAGCTGGGCCACACCGAAAACTTAATTTTTCCATTAACGCTACGAACTAAAATTTTTTCACAATGCAAAATATTATATTTGCGTAACATTTTTGCGGGACTTTTAGAATTTAATGTTCTTGCTCAGTTTGTTAACATTAGCTTTGGCAGAGGTTGTAGCAACCCACTTTTAACTTTTCCCAACGACACAAGCAAACTTGCTGGCTTAATCTCCACACTGTCCATTTATTGCTGATCATCAAGCAGGGAAGCTGTGATCGATAACCTATATTAAAGTTTCTGATTTGACTGGACTTGGAATCAAACCTCAGTCTACAGAGACACACGCTATATCAGCTATCTGAGATCTGAGACCAAACACAAATAACTAATCAAAAAATCAAATCTTTATTATACTCGCCGTATTACGCCGAAGCGTGTAACAAGTGGCGGGGCCCATCTCCGCGGCTCAGCGCCTGGACTACACAGCTCCGAAGGAACGTCGCAACGGTGGCGAGTCGTTGGCGGCACTGTGCCGATGGTTGATTGACCCGGGTGTTTAACCCCACACCTCCCGCACCGATAGCGCGAGCGCTGAGCAACTGAGCTAACGGCCGGTGCTGAATAACAAATGAACTGAAAAAACAAAGGCGGCGAACACTACTTTCTTCCCATTGCAAGTAACACATTGTATCTAACCCAAAATTTCCAGACACAGCTGATAAGTGAACCAGTCTAAACCACAGAGCGAAAGAATGCTTACTTCACGTACTATCATAATCAAATTACTGCGCGAAACCACAAAAAAATACACGAGGTGTAAATCGTAACTCTAATTAAACTGTTGAATGATGATTCTATGCTTTGATGGGGTAAAAATAAGAGTGTTGATGAGGGCCACCCTAAATGGCTTGACGGGCCGGGTAGTGGCCCGCGGGCCGCCTGTTGCACACCCCTGATCAAAAGCAATGCAATGGTCTGGTCGCGCGTCTTCACTCTTTTGCAGTCGCGCAACTGTGGTCGCTCGTGTGAAAGGACCCTAAATGTCTTTACAACTCGAGCACTGTTTAAAGCAGACATGGGCGAACTACGGCCCGCGGGACAAATCCGGCCCGCCGGTCCTTTTCTTCTGGCCCGCCGGCACTTACAGAAACTTAAACTTCCACCACAAATTGAGCGGAAGACCTTTTTTTCCTTTAAAGATCACGGATGGCCGTGATTTTCAAAAAAATAAGCCTCAACGGTGCAAAATTGAAATGAAAAACGAGGTGAAAACTTTTTATTTTGGAGATCATATTCGTACGTGGAGCGTGATTTCCAAAAACAATATAAAATAAAAAGGTCTTCACCTTGTTTTCCAATCAGTGCGGCCCGCGGCTTCAACAGTTTTTCCAAACCTGGCCCTTCGTGTAAAAAGATTGCCCACCCCTGGTTTAAGGTGTGTTTACACAGAATGCGATGCAACTCTTCGTAAGTAAGGTGACGTAGCCACGAAACACTTAGAAGTTATGACGTTAAACTACGTCACTTTGCACGGCATTTTAGAGAACAATCGTAAGGTGCTTTACCAAATAACCGATAAAAAGCAAAATTGTTGGGGTTTCGAGTTGTGTGGAAGAAATTTCCACCAACTTTTTGCGTCAGAAAATGAATAAAATTTCGTTCGACAGCTAATCGGATTAAAATCGCATTTAGTGCAAACAGACCTTTAGCCACGCATGAATTGAAAGTGTGCGAACAAAATGCAATTTGGTGAAGGACTAATTAGGGGCAAAAGAACAAAATTAGCGTTACCAATTGTTCGAAAAGCGCTAAAATGCCCATTACAGTATGTAAATTTTCAAAAATTTTCCAGGGGAGCATGCCCCCAGACCCTTCTAGATTCATTTTTGTTTCCCTATTTGCTTCAAATTTGACTTTGCCAGAAAAAATACGCTTAAAAAAGTCAAACGTTGGTGCTAAAAAGTTCTGAATATACTCCATTAGTCCTCTCACATGGACACGTTTACTAAAAAGGGCTTATTTACACTCTTTTTCGGGTTTAACATCTTTGCACTCAGTTGACATTCAATCTAATTCAAAACTGCATCCTCCCCCAGCAAAATTTTCTGGATCCGCCCCTGGACTAGTGTTTAGATCAGCACCAACCGCAGTGGAAAAATGAGCTTGAAGCTAAAAACTAATTTGCTACGATTGAAAGTTGAAACCCGTTGTCGTGGAGCGCCATTGTTTTAAAAAATAAAATGAAATGTTGTGTGGTTTTATGGCCCTTTATAACCACTAAGGTCCTTTGGCGCTAGGACTAAATCTTTGTCAAGAATTCACTGACGTATTTTTATTCTCTGCTCATTTCATCCTCCGCGCTGCACTTAATTGCTGAGGGTTTAGCAAAGGTAACTGCAGATACCAGTTTTGAAGTCTTTAGTTTGACCCGACTGAGAATAGAACCCAGTCTACCAGCTTCCAAGGCGAACGCTCTTAACCACTAGGCCAATTAGTGGTGGAATTAGCTAAATCAAGAAAGAAAAAAATTTAACCAAAAAACTCATGAGGGAGTTTGAATTTACAAATCATCTCGTAATAAGAGAATAAAAATGAAGAAATTGAGCCGTGACAGCTGGGCAGCTTTTTTTCGGAAAAAATTTAGTTTTGTAAAGAAGCTCTGCCGAACCCGCTCGCCCGTGAAAAAGCGAGGGGCGCGGCAGGCGCTTGTGCGCTCTTTGCGCATACAGCCAAGAAAATATATTGAAGTCAGCGCTAAGGCCACGATTTGTGACACAAATGCGAATATGCAAGTATGAATTCGCAGTGCTTTATCAACAGCTCAGATGGCCGAGTGGTATGGAGCGTCTGTCTCTTGAGCTGTAGACTCGGGTTTGACTCCGAGTCGGATCAAACCAATGACTTTAAAATTGGTATTCACAGCTTCCCTACTTGACGTTCAGCATTAAAGGGACAGTGTGGAGAACAAGCCGGCAAGTTTACTTGTTGTGCCGTTGGGAAAGGCACTTAGCGGGATTACCCCATCTTGGTGTGGTAGACAGATGGCCGGCAACTCCTAAGTGAGCTCGTGTAGCGCTTAGATCGCTTTCTCGTGATAGGAGGATAAATATGCTACTAACTTACTAACTAAGGCGTTTCGAAAAAACGAAATGAGCTCTCAAAACTGTTCAACAGACTTTCAAACTCTGCTACAATAGCGTGGAAAGCTGTTTTTGTTTTACGCTATTAATTCAATTGCGGGCCTTTCGAAAACGCTGTGTATACATAACTGAGAGCAGACAGTGAACACTGTTTCGTCGTGTCTGTAGTTAGTTATGCATACTTGCGCATTTGCATTTTGAACTTTTAGTGCATCTAAATGAAGAATAAAAGTGATGAGGCCCCTTATTTTCTCTGAGGTCCCCCATTTTCTCCGAGACCCAAGGCTTCAGCCTGCTTAGCCCAGTGGCGGATTAAGGGGGGAGGGGGCGGAGTGGGCTGAAGCCCGGGGTCCCACAACATTTAGGGGTCCCACAAATTTACATTTTTCTAAAAGTTTTTTTTGACAAAAAATATTTTCGATTTTAAAAAAGGTCTTCACTAGCAGAAACTACCAAAATTTTTAAAATTTTGGCGCTGAGGGATTGTGGCCTTGGGGGTAAATGTGATATGTTGTTAGTTAACTTAACATTAATATTTATAAGCTAAAATCTTCTCAAAGGAAGAATCGCAGTTGTTATCAGCTAACATTATTGCTTTGTAGGTCGCGGACAGCAAGTTTTTTCAAAACGTTATCCGCTTTTCGCCAATTCAAACGTCACAATAAAGAATAAGATAAAATTAATGTTAATTCAGGTATAAATCAGGGTTACCATTTCGTGCTTAATTCTAAGATTTGTGCTTATTTTCAAGGGCAATGCCTTAGAAAACGTGAATGTGCTTATTTCTAAGAAACGTGCTTATTTTTGAGTCCCGTGCTTATTTTTGATTTTTTGATGGAAAAAATAGAATACTGAGGACGTGAAGATCTTTTTTTTGGTCTTCACCAATTTTTTAGTGGAAAAACTGGACTTTGTTGACGTGAAGACCTTTTTTTTAGTCTTCACCAATATTTAGTGGAAAAACAGGACTTTGTTGACGTGAAGACCTTTTCTTTTTTTTTTTTTTTTTTTAGTTTTCACCGGTTTTTAGTGGATTCACAATAAAGAGCTCTTGACTTTTTGGTAACCTGACTGCAGCGTGCTTATTTTTTGGTGTGGCCCGGTGGCAACCTTGGGTATGACACTTGTCTATTGCAACTTGCCAGCAAGAGTGCCAGAATACAGTTGAGGATATACTAGCAGAAAAGGTTTAATGTCACTGAAGAATCTAACGTTAAAAATTATTGCATCATCGTACAACGGTAGGCTATAAAGCTACAACATCTAGGCTTCATAACTTTACACTCTGAAATAAGTGGTAGTTCCAGCTTTAATGTGAAAGAATAAAATCTATTGCAGAGAGCAGTGGCATAGTATAGTTTGGTTTTTATATATAAGGCACAGCTATATTTCAAAAGTTACATGCCTGTAGCCTAGGCCAGTGGTCGGTAACCTTTTTTTAGCGCGGCCCAGATCACCCTTTCAATAGCTATTGAAGGCCCACTACCGGTACATTTAAAACCACGAATGCAAAACGAATATACAACCAGAAATGGGCATTTATCGAGATAAATTATCGGCGATAATTTTTATACCGTTTATCGTTATCGCTCAAGATAGTTTTGATTTTCGATTACCGATATCGCGTTTGTAATATATTTTGTTATCGCCGATAAATTATCCCGATAAACGATTCTTTATGCATACAGTGTTCAAAACTTCAAAGTTGAGAGTTGGCGCTATGGAATGAATACACGGTGTCCATTGAAGTCTTGTTACAATAGAAAAATCTCTCTTTTTTGTTTAATGCCGCGGCAGAGTCCGTAAACTGCTCTCTTTTCGCGAAAAATCTACGAAAACATTTTTGCAATAAATTTGACTTACAAAAAAAAAACTTCGTCAAACACATTGAAAATCTACCGCAACATTTATCGGAAAAATTTATCGGCGATGATTTATTGATTACCGATATCGCTTTAAAAAGTTGAAATTTATCGATTACCGGTATCGTCCAGGGCTTTTATGAAGTTATCGATTATCGTTATCGCTGTAGTACAGAAAGGTTTATCGTACCCATCACTGCATACTACACGACCACAATGATAAAACGGTGCGTTGTTTTAAAAGCAGAGAAAATACAAAGCGCGTGCTTTTTTTTCTACTCACGCGCTCGCATCGACAGAACAGTAGAAACAAAGCGAGCATTGCATGAAAGAGATGCAGACACACGGCTCCCGTTTTTGTGCGTAGTACTACGGATTTTGCTTTTGCAGCCATGTACTGCCGGGAAAAAAAGAGTTGGATTGTTTTACGCTCAAAGCATCAAATGGAAGGTTTTTATTATTATTTGTATGGGCTTACTTTTTATTTGCAGCTAGCATGCGGCCCACAAAGACTTTGTAAAACCGAATAGCCCGCGGCCTACAAAAAATTGCCGAAAGGCCCACCGTTGGGCCACGGCCCACAGGTTGCCGACCACTGGCCTAGGCTACGGTCTCCAGTAAGGCCTCGTCGTGACTAAGAATTTGATTACGAACAGAAGCTTTTGGCCCTTTGCCCAACCTAAAGGACACGAATGTGTGGATTTCATTTGTTCAACTTACCGGTATCGTATTTAAGTAAGTAGTGGCTTGTGATTTGGCTTCGCAATCTGACAGTTACGGGTTCGCTCCTAGCCAAAAACATTATTGGTTATTGACAGGAAGAGCATCCAGAATTTAATGTACACAAGAAATGCCAAAGAAAGATCTAGTATAGCTGAAGCGGATAGCACATCCAAGCCCTATTCGGCATTGGCCAATCACAGGTAACTGTTGAGGTTCGAAACATACAAGAGAAAAACGAAAGTAAAAACAAATTATTTAAGTTGGCGTAAAAAGGAATTACTGCTTAAACGTTGAGACAAATTCTATGAGCAACCGTACCATTTCCTTCGAAGAAGTTAGGCAGGGTTGAGAGTTGAGGTGGATGCTAGACCCATCCCCGCGCTAGGAACACATTCTGCTTTCACAGATATTGTTACAGCAGTGGTGGGCCGTTGGCAACACTTTGTCAACGCTGACCCTGCGCAAAAAGCGAACCCAGTTCTTCCTCGCAGAGTTACAGTAGCCAGTAATGATAGCAAATACGTAACACTGTGTATCATTTTTTTTTCGCAGATATTAGTATACGGTAATGAAGCGTATACTGACGACTTTTTTTACCAGAGTAGCAAGTACCAGTGCACAATCAGATAGTGAGCTTATCCTGGCAGACAATACAGAGCAGCCACAATCTATTTCTTGATCTTCATCATTGGAAGCTGATGCAGATTTAGATTCACCATAAAAAACGGCGTTCTAAAAACGGCGCTCCAGACCGTTCGGTAAAGCTGTCAACGTGACTAAGAACGATTTTAAAATCATTCAATTTTTTGGTTTGTTGATTATATAAGTACTGCACGCGTAAAAACGATAACAAAATTAAACAAAGGAAAATATAAACCCATTAAATCGATTGGGTAAATCGATGTAATGGAAACACACTAATTGTTTTTAACTAAGAATAATATATTTGATCTTTTCAACCAGCGCCATGGCCTAGTGGTTAAGAGCGTTCGCCTTGACAGCTGGTAGACTAGGTTCTATTCTCAGTCGGATCAAACCAAAGACTTTAAAACTGGTATCTGCTGTTACATTCGCTAAATCCTCAGCAATTTAATGTAGCGCGGAGGATGAAATGAACAGAGAATAAAAATACGTCAGTGAATTCTTGACAAAAATTCAGTCCTGGCGCTAAAGGACCTTAGTAGTTATAAAGGGCCATAAAACCACACAACATTTCATTTCAGTAGGATTTAAAGGCAGTAATTGAGCGTGCTGAACAAAGCACAAAAAGTCCATACAGGTCTTTTCACGCTACTGATCAATATTGGTATTGTTTTGTTTTTTGAGGCTGTTTTTTCGGTTTGTTGTTCTTTTCATTTTATGTCGTATAAGCTTTCGCTGAACTTGGGAAAGAGGGCCCCATTATTAAATTAGCCCAGGGCCCCACGTACAGTTAATCCGCTCCTGGCCTAGCCTATTGGTAAATCCAGCCCTGGTGACATCATAATAAAGCTCCAAGAGCTTTGTACACGAAGTTACCAGAAAATTCAACAGTTTTTGCGATTTTGTTGATCTTTGTTGCAAATTTTAGCAAATTGGTTCGATGGTATCAATGAAGAAAAAAAACGAATGACAAGTGACGCCATAAGCCATCGTTGAAGTGCTCTAGGGTGTACTGTAGTTATAACTTTTTGAAAGGGGGGGCTAAAGAGGGGCTCAAAATTTCTAAATATAGGGGGGCTTCAGCCCCCTCAGCCACCACCTTCCAAGACCCTTGATCAAGACCATATTTTAGGAGGGAATATGGGAGGATCACCTCTTCACAAAATATTTTTCTAAGTTTTAAGGAAAACAGCCTAGCCTAGCAATCAGCCAAGTAATGGTAGGACGTACGAATGGTACGTAGATTTTGAAAGTGCACAGGGTACCGATTTTTGTTGCGATTGCGCGCTTCTTCATGAGACCATACTACTTCACGCTCGGGTTCCGTAGTATTTTGCTCATGTGATGCATAGCTGATCCAGCAATGCCCGTATTTATATGGCACAAAATTTGCGCATACAATTTTTCCAAAATTTTGAACCTCTTTGATCATAAAAAAAGTAAGTTAAATATAAGTTGAAATGAATATAACACGCTATAACTCTGCTGTTGAGCACTCTCTTCATCAGCTACTGTCCATTCCGCAGTTATTATGATAATAAAATAATGTAGGCTAGTGGCCAAATAAGGTGTTTCATTTTTTCATTATTTTCGAAACTGAAAAAGATTAGGCCTGCATATGATGAGATTTTGGCCACTGATTCTAAATATGCAATTAATTTTGCAATATGACGTCATTTTGATGTCGCATCTCGCGTTTGAAACTCCGGCCGCGTGTAAAATTAGGGATTTTGCCTGTATTGAAAAGGCTTGATGTTAGAAAGTCAATCTTAGTATCAAAATGTTCCGAAAGATCGATTTCCTATGCACTCTCAAATGACTTTTTACCACATCTTCACCAGAAATTGCATAAAATTGAAAAACTGTTTGCTGTGAGCCGAGTCTATAACACTGCTGCCCAACTTTAAAAAATCTACAGCATTTAGCTGTTTTTTTTTCACAGTTATTACCCTTACAAGAAACTATGGCAACACACTTGAAACGTTCTGAAATTATTTTAAAAGATAATTGTCAATTTGTAAGTTGGAAGAGATTATATATAGTTGACTTTTTATCTGCAAGTCGTGCAATAATTAACAGCATTTTCTTCTAAAGAGTATGTTACTCCGAATTAAGACAGGTTAAGAAAAGCAGAAGAGATGAAAATGAATGCCTTGCCTTTGTAGAAAGAAGTTATTTGGCATTTTGAAAATTTAAAAGTTAAACTTCAAGCAAATTCTATTAAATTTGAGAGGAAACCTTCAGGTTATGATGACGTAAGAGCGCAATTGTTGGATGACGCAATCTGCTTGTGGAAAAAATCTGGTTTGCCGGTTTTAAGCAGAGTTAGGGTCGAGACAAAATTGAAAGATATATTAAAAGAGTGGAAACTTGCTATAAAAAGTGCGAGGAATAAAAGTGAGTTGAAAGAAGATGCGCGGATAAATGAGTTGTTTGACATTTGTAAAAGTCAGTTCGAGCACATGAAAGTGCACAATGGTGAAGTTTTTTGTTCACGTTCCATAGAAGATGGAGTTGTAGCGGTTGAGATCGAGTTTTTGATGGATCAGCGAGGCAAAAGAAAAATCATGTTAGGGTCATGGGCGTCCGCAGGGAGGGCAAAGGGGGACGCTTGTTTCCCCCTAGATTTTGGATGGACGTTATTAATTTGACCAACTACAACATACAGTTACGTCAAGATTGATTTAAGATAATTGTTTTCTGTAATAGTTGAACCAGTTCTGATGATGTGAAGTCAGATTAAACAAGCAAATTACAATATTTAAGTTCAAATTTTTGTACATAATAAACAAACAAATTATTGATCCCTATCTTGATTGATTGATTGACTTCTTCATTTTTATCCTCCTGTCACGAGAAAGCGACGGAAGCGCTTTGCATAGAACGAATCCAAACTCGCTATTCGCAGTTGCCTTTGTTTCCGAGTTTTCCGTTCGAGCGTCACTTCTGACTTCTAATTTGCAGCTGCTTAGATTCCACCAAGCAGACATATTTATCGTCACAACGAGGTATGGCGAGAGTTGAATCATTAGCCTTTGCTCCAAACCAGAGATGTCCGGAATTGCTTTTTTGAGACTCCGACTCCAATCCTGCTCCAAAATTACAAAATCCTACTTCAATCCTGCTCCGGTTTACGTCAAAAATCAAAACTCCAACTCCTGTTTTCACTCCTGTTACTCAAAAAATTTTTGCAAACTTTGCAATCACAATGTTATTCAAATTTTAGGCCTATGTTAAATTTCATGCAAGTGAGATTACTGGTGTTTAGAGACTGTGCGCGAACCAATGCCTCACAGCGAGCATAACTTTTGACAATGTTCAGTTTACATTACAATAATAACTTAAAGAAATGGTTACTCCGGCTCCAACTCCTACTCCAGTTTTGACGTTAAACTTAACTCCGAGTCCAATCCGGCTCCGGAAAAATTTGCTTGACTTCGGCTCCGACTCCGGCTTCTGAACATCTCTGCTCCAAACCTCTGTGCCACCCAGCCGAACAAAGCTTCATTATCAGCTTATCAGTTCCAAGAGCGCGGAAAATAATGCCGCGTGTTTTTTAAGGTTTGATTCTGAGGTTAATTATATAATTTAGTGTTTGAAATAGGCCTACAATGCACAGTTTTTGCTTGGGTGATCACCGACACGAAAAACAATTGATTCTCGTGCTGTGGGTCCATCTTGACCACGCTTTACGAAACGGCTTTACCGTGTAGAGCCCACAGCGAAACATTAACAAAAAGCCCACACGCAACGACAAGGCGGGTGAGAGCAAATTTTTTCCCAATTGTAGGCCCTACACTTAGATCCTCATTTGAAATCCGTAAAAATTAGTTTGCATTTTTAAAGAGGATTACAATCGTTTTTTTTTTTTTTTTCGAAGAAAAATTAGCATGTATCGCACAATATTGCATAATAGCAACGCAAACTCATCAGAGTCACGACTTACCATTTTTATTATACCAAATTATAATTCTGTTCGCTTATTTTGCATGAAATCTATGATTGACTTTGGCCATGCTTGTTCGTTGCTTTGCTGCTGGGTTTGGCAGATTGTACCACGGATCGGTAAACCAAAATTTGAAGCTGATAAAATTGTGCAAATATGAAAACAGTTCAAATTTTTGTATACATACTTGCGCATTTACATTTGAGTTGGAATTTTGTTCACGTTTTTTGTTCACTGTTTACGCATAATGGAGAGGCTTTTACACTGGCACCATGCTGGCACACGCTATCAAGCTCTTTGTACCAAATAGCAGACAGCTGTAGCATTCAATAAATAATTACTGTGTCTATAACGTTGCATCGGTTGGTAAAAGGCGCGATTGTTTTTTTTTTTTTTTTTCGTTCAATGAGCAACTGTTTTCATGCAAATGTGGTGATCGTAGATAGCACCAGTTTTCAAGTGGATTATTTTATTGCATTATTTTAAGCAAAGTTAAAAAAGTAAGGCTGGTGCTGTAAAAACGCTGCTTAACACTGATTTTATCAAAAGTTTTTTGCCCCCTTAAGGTGCATCATTTATCAATAAAGATTAAAAATTTATGGTAAATGAACCAAACTTTTTTTTGCAAGTGAAATTAGCTGTAAATATGACTTGTGCAAAAATTTCATGATGACCGGATGATGTTTAGCCCCACCACCCGGCCCCGAATTTGAAGGACTAACGACATTTTTTTGTTACTTTTGCCATTAGATGGTGCCATGAACTATTCACAAATACATGACTAACCTTAAAAGATGGACATTTTTTCCTCAAACAAATGAAAAAAAAATTTTCAAAATTGTTCAAGGGGATGACTAAAAAATGGCAAAATTACCCTCCCAATGAGCTCTATACTGCCACTAGCGGCCAAATTTAAATTACAAATATCTCCTAAAGTTCTTATCCAAATGAAGTAAAACTAGTGTCTAGACCAGGGGTGGGAAACCTGCGGCCGCTTAAGTTATGAATGTGGCCCGCATCAGAACTTTGTTAAGTGTACAACACACCGGTAGCGATTATCGTTATTATCGTTATCGATAATCGTTTTTACCGATTATCGTTATCGCTCAAAATAGTTTGGATTTATCGATTACCGATATCGCTTTTTTTAATATATTTTGTTATCGCCTAAAAATTATGGCGATAAACGATTCTTTATGCCTTATGCCGAGACCGGTCTCGAGACCGATTTTTTGCGATCTTGGTCTTGGTCTCGGTCTCGAACTTAGGCTAATGGTCTTGGTCTCGACATGGTGCGGTATCGGTCTCGTGCTTCCAAAGTTGGTCTCGAGACTGAACATTTTTAGGTCTTTGTTACACAACGTAATTATTGTTTCTGCAGGGTCTGCAAAGTGCACAATTTTATTGCACTCTCACAGGCCACAGCAGCATGCTAACAAAACAATCTCTCAAGTCTTGAAGCAGGTCAACAAACGAAATTCTATCCCTCTCTGTCTCTTTAGGCTGCATGACCTAGGATATTGCACGTCAACGCATCAATACCTTTAATTAAAATCTAAGCGATATCAAAGGTGTAAATGAAAAATCGCTGTCAAAGGAGCAATATCAACTAATCAAATAGATGTGAAAATTCTTTCCCCAAAATCAAACAAAAATTCATTTCGTGAAAATTCTTATCTAGCAGCGTCCTGCTGGTTTTGGCGAAAGAATTGTCACACCTATTTAATATTGCTTCAGTTTTGTTTCACTTTGACGGCGATTTTCTATTGACACTTTTGATATCGCTGGCATTTTAATAAAAGATATTGATACGTTGACGCGCAATAGCCTAATTCATGCAGCGTGAAGAGGCGGGGGAACAGACAAAAATTCGGCAGAGCTATCACTCACAATCGTTTTTTGTCGCTTGTTTCGCATGATTTAGGTTCTTACTCTATAAAGCGAAGTTAACGAAATTCAATTTTCAAGAATTCCGCTTACAGTAAGCCTACGTGTATAACACGAAGTTGACGAAGGCGTCGTTAAGGTCGAGTAGCGTTACGGCCAGCGATGGTGAAAGCATTTCTAAAGAGGTATATCCCAAAACCAATGACCAGATTTTCTTCACCTACAACCAAGGACTGCAGTGGCGTGGCGAGAAATTTTGAAAGGGTAGGAAAGGCATAATTTCGACATTTTTTGTTAAGCGAATTTTTTGCGGTAGAACTAATTTGAAGCTGATTGAAACAAGAAAAGCTCTAGGGGAAATCCGGGGGCATGCTCCCCCGGAATATTTTTGAAATTTTACATGCTGTAACGGCTTTTTTAGTGTTTTTTAAATAATTTTCAAGCAAATTGTGTTTAAATTCTTTGACTCAATTCTGAGTGCTTCGCCAAATATGATACATTTTGTTTGTGCATTTTTAATCATGCGTACTTAAGGTGTAGGACTTATTGCTATCGAAGATGTTCGAAATTATAAAAAAAAATTGTATCCATCAAAAACATTTTTGAAAATGGCTGGTGGAAGGATGCATATCCCTCATCCTACCTCTCTGGATTCGCCCCTGGCCATAAGCTACAGAAACCATCAAAAGAGTCTGGCATATTTCAGTCACTTGGCACCATTAGTGTTGTTCTTTTACTGAAAAGCAGAGTCAAAAAGTGAGGGGGCATGGCACAATGGCCATGCCCCTAAATACGCTTCTGAGTGCCGGGTTTAGACAATGAGAGGCCCTAGGCTATCTGATCACACTGATTGGAAAAGCAAAAAAGGTCTTCACATCTTCAAATGTCCTGTTTTCACTGAAAATATCGGTGTAGTGAAGAGCAAAAAAAAGTAAACACGTCCTTAGATGTTCTGTTTTCCACTGAAAGTATCAGTGAAGAGAAAAAAAGTCTTCATTGTTTGTGATGAGGCTCTCCATTTTCTGCGAGGCCCTGGGTTTCAGCCTGCTTAGCTTATACGTAAATCCGGCCCTATGCCTTCAATCCATATTCAGCCTGTCCAAATGTGACATGTCCAATTTATGTGGGCTTCTGACCCACGGTTCTTGCTTCTAGTTTCTGTTCCCCCACCCCACAAACAAAATTTTAAAAAAGACATCTCTGGATTTAAGCTCTTTCCTGGGTTTTAATTTCAATAATAGGTCTACTAAATTTCAAATACATTCATGCAGAGGCAATATTGTGGAAATAAACGCGTAAATTAGGGCCCCCCCTGAAAAAAAAGTGGAATCCAGGGCTCCCCCACCCCCGCGATTTCGCCACCTATGGTTACGGCAGCTATTTTCTTAGGCATAAGCAATTTCATTATTTATTTTAAGATTTTTGAGACTCTGCAGATTTCAGAAATTTGTCAATTATAAAAAACGAATTCTTGAAGTATTACAGTTTTATTAGTTGAGAATACAGCCGACGGTTCGAAATTACAGCAGAGAATACAGTCGACGCCCGACGGCTCGAAAGTTTCGCAGTTCCAAGAATTTTTGCCAAGTATGCCAGTAAAAGACAACTAGGAAACCAAGATACGTCAAAGGCAACCCTAAAAGCACAGCTTATGAAATGTTTGAATGAAGTGGCATCAATAACCGTGCTTTCAAATGTTTTTGAAATGTGGAAACAGAAAAGAGGTGAATTCAGAGCCGGTGGCAGAGCAATCGACTTGGGGGTGCCCAAAGTTTGAAATTAAGCACAGAAGCCGCTGTCTTCAAAAGAGTAAGCTTGTTGATTGGGGGGGGGAGGGGCAAGTATGTCGATTGGGGGAGCCAGGCCCCCCTTGGCACCGGCCCTGAATGAATTTCCTGCTCTTTTTAAATTATCCAAGTACACACTACGTATACCAGCTTCTTCGGCTCCGGTAGAAAGAAATTTTAGCACAAGCGGGTTGATAATGCGACCATAGAGAGCAAGGCTCTCTTCGGAAATGTTGGAAATCCTTGTTTACTTGAAATGTAATTTTTTGGAAAAGTAAAAAATAAATTGATTAAATTTGGTGATATAGATTTATTTTTAGAGGCTGAATAATTGCCGGTCTTGGTCTGGACAATTCCTGGTCTCGGTCTTGAACCAAAGGTCTCGAAAGACGACTGGTCTTGGTCTCGAGAAAATTTTGAGGTCTTGATCTTGGTCTTGGTCTCGAAGCAAGTGGTCTCGACTACAACACTGCTGTGTACCATTCCAGACGGATAACTACGGCTATTGGATATCTTGGCTTGTTTCTTTTTCATTCGGCCAAGCTTTGCATCGAGATCACGACCAAACTGACAACGTTAGTTTCTTACATCGTGTCTGTGTATGTCTCGTCTTTCATCATGATTCATTTAAAATCAAAAGCTTGTGATGAACCGTTCCTAACAGTTTCTTGAAGAGATTTGCTTCTTGCTTGCCAAAAAGTTGATGAAGAAGTAACTAACATGGTTTTTCAGTATTTTGTGGAGCATGGGTCCCAATGGCTGTCCCCAAAGAACATTGCTCCAAGTTTATTTTCTGATTTTCCGCCACTTTCGCTTGGAGCGATGAAGACTTCAACGTCGTTGCCCTCAGCTAACGTTACTCATGCTCAGATGAAATGCCGAGCAGCAAGACTTATTGAGATGTTTTTCACTGCCGAGTTCCAAAGTGACTTACAGCTATCAATGTTCTGGAAGTGCATTGACAATATGTAACGATCTTTCGAAGCACCAATCTCAACTACCTTTCGAAACACTCGATCGTCGCAAGACTCGTGTGTGATCTTTTCAGGGCTTCTATTATTATTTGTAAACACAGTAAAAATATGACAGAAATAAAGAAAAACATTTAAATAAGCTAGATGCACACTGAAATAACTAAGACAGGGGTACAGGTATTAGTACGCGTAGCCACAGTTTACATTAATTATCCGATGCATTGTTTACCTATTATCTAATCACATACAACTCACCAGAGAATTTCTCATCAGTGGGGGCGATTCAAGACGAAGGCACTTCACGACAATAGATAATTATATGATCATAGGTGGGCACAGCTAACGCAAAAATTAGCTCCGCCAACAGTTAATCCGATAATCGAAAAGATTAGCTTCGCTAACGCTGATCCGATAACACGAATTTTTCGTTAGCGGAAGCTAACGCTAGTCCGCTAATCCGCTAATTAATCATAAGACTATATTTTGAGACAGAAACAACGAAAAATCAACTTTGTAACTTGTAGCAATCATTTTAATATCGCGTTTTTCAGTTGATCAGCCAAATCTAAACAATATCGTATCAACGCAACGTCTAAAAGTTTATTTAATAGCACGGTATATTGTCAAGGTTTTAGGCACACGCTGAAAGAACTTACAACATTGAAATTAGCACAGTACTGATATAAGCACATCACCGAAATAAGTAGAGCAAAGAAATAAGCGGTAAGCCTACTAAAATAAGCATCGGTCTGACAAATCTGACCATGTCTGACTATCGCGCCTTAGCGAAATGCAAGGTTGATAGACCGGAAGCTGAAAAGAGTCAGCTGACCTTTTTTAGGTACCAATAACCAAGTATGTTGCGACCTACTACGTCAAAAACCGTAAGCGAAAAGTATTTCTACCGGGTCAGATTGGATGCGTTTGGCCGCAATGGGGGCCCAAAAACCCCGAAAAACCGCTAGCATACCTTTTCTAGGTACCACATGAAACCTAGTGGAAACGAAAGCTTACATTGACCAGATCAGGAAATGGTATGTGATAGAAATTTTTTCGGCTGCTTTACCCCTGGACAGAAGCCAAAGTTCGAGTGATGACGTCACAAAAGTATGCTAGCGTACCTTTTATAGATACCACGTAAAACTTGGTGCAAACGAAAGCCTACATTGCACTGATTACGAAATGGTATGTGACAGAAATTGTTTCGGCTGTTTTACCCCGGCAGAAGCCCATAAAGTAAAATTGTGACGTCACAGCGAAAATAATTTGACTAAGAATCGCATGAAATGTAGTACAATCGAAAACTTACATTGCACTGATTACGAAATGCAGGAGCGGATCCAGAAAGTTTTGGTGGGGGGGATAAAATTTTGAATGAGGTAGAATGTTACGTAAATGCAAAGACGTTTAGACCCGGAAACGGACGTAAATAAGCTTTTTGAAAATGTTTCTTGTCAGGGGCGTATTCAGAAATTTTTTCAGGGAGGAGGCACCGACTTTCGTCACTTTTTCAAGCGTATTTTTTCCGGCAGAGTTTACTTTAAGCAACTTAAGTACCAAAAATGACTCTAGGGGGGTTCAGGGGCATGCTGAACCTTTTGAAAATTTGCATACTGTAATGGTCATTTTAGTGCTTATTGAACAATTTTTAGGAAAAGTTTGTCATATTTTTAGCCCCTAACTTTGAGTGCTTCACCAATTATGATGCATTTTGTTTGCACAGTTTCGATTATGTGTGCTTAAAGCGACTAAGGCATATTGTTATGAAGACATTCGAAATTATGAAAAAATTTTATTCATCCAATGCATTGTTGAAAATTGCTGGTGGGAGGGATGCATTTCTCACGACCCTCTCCCCCTGAATCGGCCCCTGACGAAATGGTATGTGACAGAAGTTTTTCGGCTGTCTTACCTCCGGCAGAAGCCCCTAAAGTTTGAATTATGACGTTGTGTGACGTCATTTTTGTTGTGACATCACTACTCGAACTTTGAGGGCTTCCGCCGGGGGAAAAGCAGCCGAAAAAATTTCTGTCGCATACCATTTCGTGATCTGGTCGATGTAAGCTTTCGTTTCCACTAGGTTTCATGTGATACCTAGAAAAGGTATGCTAGCGCTTTTGGGTTTTTTTTTGGGCCCCAATTACGGTCAAACGCATCCAATCTGACCCAGCAGAAATCACTTTTCGCCGATGGTTTTTGACGTAGTCCTTGTAGGTCGCAACATACTTGGTTATTGGTATTTAGAAAAGGTATGCTAACCCCTTTCAGCTGCCGGTTTATAACCTCTTAGCTCCTACATGTCGAAACAGTGATAGCGTATAGCACACGATCTGACTCCAAAAGTGTGTGACGGTTTTTGTCCGTTTATTGAGATACAACAAACAACATTTTACAAACGGGGGAGTACATTTGCTTTACGTCTCTGAACTATCTTTTTGGCAGAATCAGAATCCATAAATATGTAAGCTTATTTCCTGTCTGTTATGCAAAAGCGGTAAATAGTAATCATCAAAACAAACCATTAAACTAAAGCGGATAATACGAAGTCATCCAATAGAACAAATCATCAACTACGAGATTGTATAGCGAATAGGCCTAAGCTTTAGAGTCGAATGTCGTAGTCATGAGCTGAATAATTATGCGATGAATATATACTTAGGCATAGCGACTGTACAAAGTATTGCAACTATGCAAAGCATATTTTGCAATCACTACGAGCGCAAGCTCAGCATTATGCAATATATGCATTGACGGAACTATTGTTGCTTGATCTAAGCGCCTAGCTAGAAGGGAACAGGTAGACATTTCTCTGGCACAAAAACGGGAAAAATGGCAACTTAAATACTTTCCGTTATTAAAACCGCGGTAGCAACTATTTTTCTTCTAGTGGATTGGCTGAAAAAAGTAGCTTCGATAAGCAGTCCGCTAACATTTTTGAACGTTAGCTGAACAGCTAATCCGCTAGTGAAAAAATTAGCTTCGCTAATTAGCGGAATAGCGGATTAGTAATTTGTGCCCACCTATGGATTTGATTTTACCCAATAAAACTTGAGCATTCAAGACGAAAACACTTCACGGCAATAGATAATATAGGATTTTACACTATGAAACTTGAACTATAAAGGCTCGGAATATAAATCCAAGAAATAAGTAACTCATTTCAATATGCTGTAGATATGAGCAGCAGCTCGGGAGCAAGAAGGACTCAGGTAAAGTCATCAAATTTTCTCATCAAACTGCACTCTCAACGGGCAAGCAGCTAGTTTTGTTGCTTATAGTTTCAAACTGCACTCTTAACGTGCAAGCAGCTGGTCCCCTTTTTACAACACAGCAAAGGCGTAGCCAGGGGGGGGCACGGGGCCATGGCCTCCCTAATCCATCTTGGACAAAAACAAGGATCTTGGTAATTATGATAAATAGGCTACTCGCCATTGCGTTATTGTTTTCATGCTGGGCTTTTAATAAGTGGGCTTACAAAGAAAAAATACAATACAACTTCGCTTTTTGCGTTGGCCAGAGTTAGTCTTTGATGGCGTTGCCGTAATAGCCAGCAAATGGTCAGGCGCAGCGCCGGCGCCAAGAGGGGGGGCTGGCCAATCGACATGCTTGGCTCCCCCAATCAACAAGCTTACTTCTTTGAAGACAGCTGCTTTTGTGTTTAATTTCAAACTTTGGACCCCCGTGATAAACGCTTGGTCCCCCTAAATCAACTGCTCTGCCGCCGGCTCTGGTCAGGCGTTACTTGAATTGTTCAAAACGAATCTCCGTTGGCATGCCGGTATTATTTTCACTGAGCTATGCATTGCTTAAATTTGAGCGCCTCTGCAATTGTAAAAGTTTCAGCCCCACAAAATGCTGAAAACGTTGCACGAAAAGTGGTTAAAATGTTTAAGACCAGTTCGAAGAAAACAGCGTTGATGAGGTCCTGCATAAAAAAAATTTCTCTAGTCAAGGAGAAACAAATCTTAGCAGCTCAGGTGGCCGAGTGGTAACAGCATCCGCCTCAGGAGCTGTAGACTTAGGTTTGATTCCAAATCGAGTTAAACAATGACTTTAAAATTGGTATTCATAGCTTCCCTGCTTGACGCTCAGCATTAAAGGGACAGTGTGAAAAACAAGCCGGCAAGTTTACTTGTTGTGCCGTTGGGAAACACTTAGCGGTATTCCCCCATCTCGGTGTGGTAAACAGATTGCTGGCGACTCCTAAGGAAGCTCGTATAGCGCTTTATTTGCTTTCTCGTGGCGGAAGGATAAATTTGCAACTATGCAAAAAATAGTAATTGTCGGCCTATGCGAAACCCGGTTTGTAGAACGCCGGTGAAGCACTCCAAATTACGGGCAAAAAATTTCAATAAAGTTTGCCCGAAAACGGTTTAAAATGCACTAAAATGGCGATTACAGTACGTGAATTTTCAAAACTTTTCCGTGGGAGCATACCCCCGGACCCTCTGGAGCCTTTTTTTTGTCTCAACTTGCTTCAAATTAATTCTGCAGGAAAAAAATACGCTTGAAAAAGTCTCGAAATCTAGTGCCTCTACCTTAAAAAATTTCTGATTATGCCTCAGACATGTAACATTTTTAAAGAGCTTATTTACGCCCTTTTACGCGTCTAGACGTCTACCGTTTTTGTATTTACAGTAGTAAACATTCACCTTCATTGAAAATTGCATCCCCCGCCAAGCTTTTCTGGATCCAATCCTGGCTTGAAGTAAGCACGCATAAATCGAAAATGTGCGAACAAAATGCATCATATTTTTTATATATGATTTTTATGTTTCATATGCATCATATATGAGTTTTTTCAGTGTACAAGCGAGTATGAAGCAGCGTATGTGTTGATGTAAATAAAGTTTTAACAAACGTTCTGTTCTACTTGGTGAAGGACTCCGAATGAGGGGCAAAAAGTTTGATCAAAATTTGTTCAAAAAACACAAAAGAGGCCATTACTCCACGCAAAAATTTTCGGGAGAGCATGCCTCCGGACCCTCCAAAGCCTTTTTTTCCTCAATTTGCTTCAAATTTATTACGTTCATAAAAGATGTCACAATTTGGTGCCCTCCCTTAAAAAACTTTGAATGCGCCTCTGACATGAAACATTGACGCCCTATTCCGGGTAAAAACGTTTGACGTTTTTGCATCTAGTTAACGCTCAATCTAATTCAAATCTGCATTCTTCCCATCAAAATTTTCTGGATCCGTTCCTGGTGTTGGGCAGGGATGCATCCCTGGTGTTGGGTAAGATTTTTTAAATTGTAGCCCCCCCGCAATTAAAAATCCTGGCTACGCCTATGTTGTAGCCTAGGTTTAATCTTCGCAGATTTGACAAATACCGGTAGTTTCTTACATCTTGCTCTGTAAAGAATTTCAGATTTAAACTTAGACACAATAATTAAGTTGTTGCGTTAGTATTTCGATATTGCGTAGACAAAAGAGAAGTGTTCAACCACAGTCAGACAATACAAGCTATAACTGTTACAGAGTAGAATA
This sequence comes from Trididemnum miniatum, assembly GCA_964006365.1. NCBI lineage: Eukaryota > Metazoa > Chordata > Ascidiacea > Aplousobranchia > Didemnidae > Trididemnum > Trididemnum miniatum. The sequence continues at coordinate 24,959,862 of OZ023233.1, forward strand.
GCGAAAAAGAGAAAACGGCTGTTGATGTGAGTGGCTTTCCTCATAATATTTTTTTGGGCCGCTATACTCTCCCCTTAGGGGTTCATAAAAATACTCTAAAGTAGGGATGGGCAAACTTTTCACACGAAGGACCGCATTGGAAAAAATTTGGAAGCCGAGGACCGCACAGATTGGAAGAGCAAAAATAGGGTCATCACGTCCGCACATGTCCTAGCCTAACATTCCACTCAATATCAGTAAGAAGCAAAATATGAGGTCTTCGGCTTGTTTCACGTAAAAAGTTTATATTTCTGTAAGTGCCCGCAGGCCGCATAAAATGGTCTCGCGGCTGCATGCGGCCCGCGCGCCGCAGTTTTCCTAGCCCTGCTCTAAGGTATTCGCTTGATTGGTCAATGGCGCAGTTACATATGCACAAAATACTGCAGTCTGTTTGTTCTACCAACCCAGAGGGATCCATAGCTTTTGAACAAATGTTTTAGGGTCCTTGAACCACAAAAAGTTAAGAACCACTGGATTCGACCAATATTGACCATGAAAAATTAGTTAAAGCGGTGTTAAAACGGTAAAACTGTGTGAGAGTATAAATGAGAACATTGGCTGACAGTGGTTACAATACAGTCAACTATGTCAAAACAAGAAAGTCATTTTTCCAGGGTAAGCATTTCTAATTTTTGTTAAATAAAAACTACCCCCCCTTCAACAAAGGCTGGTTGCGCCATTGCAACACAGCAGTGTCCGTTGACATCAAGCGAAAAAATATCACAACGTAGGCGCGTAATCACGCATAGAGATGTAAAAAATCCGGTTTTTTTGCTTGTTTTTTTTTCGTTGTTTTTTTTCGTTTTTTTACGTTTTTTTTTTGTCTTTGCAGGTGAAAAAGACAAAAAAAGTTTGTTTTTAAAATAAAACAAGGCAATCAGCGTCAAATCGCACGACTAACATGACAGAGTATCGCATATGTCATCGTACAGGCTGTCCATAAATTATTGTTGCAATTTCAAAAATTCGCCACAGTCTTACTTTTTAAGATATTTTCAATTGGTTTGTTTTATAGTAAAGAGAAATGCTTCAAGTTTACGTAGATGCTTTAGTATACTTCTATATGTGCATCATCAGTCGCACGTAGGATATCTAATCAATATTCAATTTTTGGCCATGTTCTTGCTAACATATCCACAGTAACTGCATCAAGTGCTTCAATTATTCGTTGTTGCAAATCACAAACGTATTTGACTTTGGTTCAGTAAACGATATACTTTACATAGCCCCACAGGAAAAAATCCAATGGTGTTATATCAGGGAAACGTGGCGGCTATGGAATGGTACCATCACGTCCAATCCATCTTTCTGGAAATGTGTCATTCAAAAATTGACGAACCGCAAGACCCCAATGAGGGGATGCACCGTCCTCCTGGAAAATAACTAGTGGTTGACACTGTACAAGCTGTGGTGGCACATATTCTGTCAAAAGGTCGAGATAAATTTGAGCTGTAATTGATTTCTCAGCGAAGAAAAATGGACCAATAATTTTATCATGCATCATTCTACACCACACAATTAGTTTAGGGGAGTCTCGTTCAAGCTCGTAGGTTTCATGCGGATTCTGCGAGCCCCATATTCTTGAGTTGTGTCAGTTTATTAATCCAGAAACGTGAAACGTTGACTCGTCACTGAAACAAATACGTTTCAAAAATTCTGAATCTGAATCTACTCTGTGTAGCATCGTCACTGCAAATTCTTTTCGTCGTGACTTATCTTTTGGCTTAAGGGCTTGCAGTAACTGCACTTTACTGTATATGCATAAAGTCGCAAATTTTTATGCAAAACGTTGTGAACAGTGGAGCGTGGGATCTGCAATTGGGTAGAAGCCTGCGAATAGACTATCTAGGGCTTCTGGTATATGCCACTCGCTTTTCTGTGGTATTTGAGATCGGCCAGCTCCTGATATTTGAGGTCGGCCAGCTCCCTGTCTCTGCAACACACTACCAGTCTCCATAAACTTTTCATGCCATGCTCGAATGGTAGATCGTGCAAGTGGCTTGCACCGGTACGATTAAGCCGATAAGGCAGTGGTCGGCAACCTGTGAGCTACGGCCCAACTGTGAACCTTTTAGCAATTTTTCGTGGGCCGCGGGCTACTTGGTTTTACAAAGTCCTTGTGGGCTGCAAGTGCATGCTTGCTGCTAATAAAGCATGCTAGCTAGATGCAAATAAAAAGTAAAGCCTATAGGCTACAACGAATAATAAAAACCTTCCCTTTGATGCTTTGCGCGTAAAACAATCCAATTCTTTTTCTACCGGCGGTACATGGCTACACCGGCCGGTTAGCTCAGTCGTTAAGCGCACGCCATCGGTACGGGAGGTTTTAGCTTCGATTCTCAGGCCGGTCAAGTCGGCACGGTGTCGCCAACGGCTCGCCACCGTTGTGAAATTTCTTCGGAGCTGTGTTGCCCAGGGCACCGCCACTCGTTACACGCTTCGGCGTAATACCGTGTGTATAATGATTTGATTTTGGTACATGGCTACAAAAGCAAAACCCGTAGTACCATGCACAAAAACGGGTGCCGTGTGTCTGCATATCTTTCATGCAATGCTCGCTTTATTTCTTCAGTTCTAGCGATGCGAGCGAGGAGAAAAAAAAGCACGCACTTTGCATTTTCTTTGCTTTTAAAACAACGCACCGTTTCTTCATTTTGTAGTTTGTAGTCGTGTTGTATAATTTATTCGTTTTGTAGTCGTGATTTTAAATGTAGTGGGCCTTCATTATTCTCTTGAAAGGGAGATGATCTGGGCCGCGTCAAAAAAAGGTCGCCGACCTATGCGATCAGGTATTGTGATCAAAAATTTTGTTGATTGTCACTACACACTACATGAATAATGACGTCCGACAATTTCACTATCTGGTAATAATTAGGTTACTACATTTTCATTGATTTGCTTTTTGTGAGGTAAAGTTTCGTCACAATTAGTGACCATTTCAATCAATCAATATTATTTGATTCGTCATCTTTCGTAGCAGCTGTCAGCATTTCGTAGCAGCTCGTATTTTCTCAGCGTCGTAGTCATATGTTATCATTCTTAAAATCTTTGCATATTCTGCCTATCAATTTCAGAGTTAAATTTAAAATTGCTCTTTTAGTTTTCAAATGTTTAAAAAATTGTGCTCCCAAATATCTTCAACAATTGGTTATGCTACGAAAACCGTCTACTCTAGTGTGTATCATTTTAGGAACTATTGTGATAGCTTTCTGATTGAAAAAAACACTTGAACCAAAATATGTGAAACATAAATCAGCCTTTTCATACCCTTCTGCCACTGTCTGGAACAGTTTACCGTTAAGTATTAGAGAAGCTGACAGTATTGCACAGTTTAAAAGTTAATTAAAATCATATTATTTTGAATTAGCATTTTCTGATGTACCAGATGTCTGAGTGTTCATATATGTCTCTGTGTTTTCTGAATATCTGTATTTTATACCTCACTGCGTAAGATTGTTTGCTCTTGACTCACTCGTGGAATTTTTGTCTTCTGTTGATTTTTGCTTTTAAGTGCCTCTTAGTTAGGTGTTGATGTGCCATCTCCCTTAGGGGGTTTACAAATTACTTGTTATTATTATTATTACTGTATTGGGTTTATCTTTGCTATCAGCTCGCAGCCTAATGTAAGTTTGGGAGAGAGATCTTTAATAGATGGCCGAGTGGTATGGAGCGTCTGTCTCTTGAGCTGTAGACTCGAGTTTGGTTCCGAGTCGGGTTAAACCAATGACTTCAAAATTGGTATTCACAGCTTACCTGCTTGACGCTCAGCATTAAAGGACAGTGTGAAGAACAAGCCGGTAAGTTTACTTGGTGTGCCGTTGGGAAAGGCACTTGGCAGGATTTCCCCATCTTGGTGTGGTAGACAGATGGCTGGCAACTCCTAAGCGAGCTCGTATAGCGCATTGATCGCTTTCTCGTGATAGGAGGATATATATGCAGTTAACTAACTAACTAACCTGCTAACTTAATATCCATATTGTAGCTACAAGTTCAGAACATAAAACGTATGACGTTTTTAAACAGAAAATAACATGCAGAAAATATGCTAAGCGTTTTCAAACAACTCCACCGTCCTTGATAATGATTTCTTTATTTTTATCCTTCCATCACGAGAAAGTGACGGAGACGCTATGAATAGGACGAATCCAGAGTTTCAGACTCGCTTAGGAATTGCCCTTGTTTCCGATTGAATTTTGCTTCTGACTTCTTCAATTTGTGTCTTGTTAAATTCCTCCAAACAGACATAATTGCCATGAAGCATCTCATTCAAGAATGCAACAACGAGGCTTGGGTGGGAGTTAAACCGTCAACCTTGCGATCATGGCCGTTGTAAAAACGACACTCGGAACCACTCGGCCTCGCTGCCATCCTTCATCAGAACATGATCGAAAATGGAAAGCTAACGTGCCAAGGGCAAACTAATTCAAGTGCAAAGCGAAACCGCAAGGGTACGACACAATTCGTACCCTTGCTGTTTTGCTTTTCGCTTATTAGTTTGCCGAGAGTTAACTTTTTATTTCTGATCATGTTGCAATGAAGGACTGACGATTTGTCCGAAAACGTTCAGCTTATTTTCTGTACCGGCACGTTATTTCGTAAATATTGTTCAAGTCTATAATAGTTTAAGAAGTTTATGTTCATAGTCTCAAAACTTTTGAAATGAGATAACGTGCAAAGAAGAACAGAGGTGGGGGGTGTGGGGGGCTCGGTCCCCCAGAAGTTGGCACGGTCTTAACGTTTTAGTTGACGATGCAATGATTCATCACCCTTAATGATTTCCGCAAATGTACGCCACTGAGCATGACCCACCAGCCACCGCGGAACCTCTAAAACTGCTTCAATAAGCACTTAGATTTCGAAGATATAAGAACCATAGGAGGTTGGATTACTGTCAAAAGCCAGGAAATAGCAAAGCACAATCAGTATTCCCGCTTGCAACAAAATTTGCAAAAATAAGTTTTTTTTGAGGCCAATGCTTTTTTTGAAAAAAAAACACGCTTTTTTTAAAAAAAACAAAGGCAAAAAAAAAACATTTACATCTCTAATCACGCAGCTTAAAGAAAGGTCATCGCGACGTTACAAGTAGCTATTGGTTGTAGCGACGCATATAACAAGACTTGGCATCGATTCTCTGGTAGAAGTTCACATTAAACTTTGTGACAGCGTGCGTGTAACAACAACAATCGTTCAACTGAACGGTGAATAGGGAAGCTAAAAAATGAGATTCAAGACCGAGTTTGTGACAATTATCATCTTATCATTATTGACATTCAATTATCCTCATTGATAACATCAATACCATCATTGATAACAAAAACTCTCGCACTGATTTACGGTTGCGTTCGTACTTGTGCAACGTAGAATAAGCAATTTTAATTCAAGCAAGTGTTGGTAATCATTTAGTGATGAGTAATTATGCTTGTTAGTCTTATTAATGCAGCTCAGTATTTTCACTTTGTCGTTCGGGCAAAGATGTTAAACGACAGGGGCAATGTTTTGTCGAGATAAAAGTCACAAAAATTTCAAGAAAAAGTAGGTCTACCGTTAAAGTTAATATTTGCTTTATGACATTAATGCAGGATTTTTTTGTTATTATGTGTTTATTGGACTGCTTCCTGGGAGCGCTATAGTAAGTCTAGTAACAAAACAATCATTACAGCTGCAACACGAAGAAACTGCGCGCACACGCACAGAAAGCGATTATAGCAATACATACGATCATAACGTTGCATCATAGGCCTACGTCAATTTTTAGGTTTTTTAATTTTATGCAACTTCTGATAAATATACGGTAGAAGTCTCTTAGAAGGGTATAGGAAATCGACACTTTCGCGCATTTTGATACCACTATTGACTTCCAAGCACCAAGGATTTTCGAGTTAGGGGAAATCCCTAATCTTACGCTCGGCTGGAGTCTCAAACGCGAGGTGCGACCTCAAAATGGCGTCATAATGGAAAATATATTACATGATTATTTAGTATCAGTGGCCAAAATCCCATCACATGCAGAACCAAGATTTTTCAACTTCCGAAATGGCGAAAAATTGAAACACCTAGCGGAGCTCCAAGTACATCGAAAATGCTTCATAGTTAGTGAAGTCAAAACAAAGAGCAAAAAACTTGAGACAAAAATTGCCATAAAAAGCATTAAAAGAGCAATTATTGCTAAATGTATTTTTTCGAAAATTTTTTCAGGGGTAGTAGCATACCCCCGGATCCCCCCAGAATCGTATTTATTCCTCACCTTGCTTCTACTTAACTTGGTCTGATACTGACGCACATCGATAAAAACTGTCTAAATAAATTGTTTCAAAAATTTCTCTATCCCCCTCTCAGAAAATTCTGGATAGCATACGCTCCTGACTTAAGCTATACCAAGTGGTGGATATACCTTCACATCAACACCGCCACCCCAAGTATTCTGTAATGCTCTGCGTTATGCAAAACCCAATAAGCGCTATTCTGGCCCTCATGCATAGGGTAACGAGCTAAACACGTCTAGAAGCAACTACACAAAAGCAATAGCATCGGTTTTCATCAAGCACTGACAACTACTCAACTATTAACGGCTTAGATTAGGCTATTTCATGAATCTGCACCTGTGATAGCCTACCTTCGAAAGTTGTTGCAGAGCAAAAACACAAAAATAAATTGAGCACAAATTGTACTAATAAATGCAAGATAATACAATACAAAAAGAAAATAATCTCACACAATAGGTCTCATAATCACATGGCCAAATTTTGTTTCTCAGCCGTAGTCCTCTTTGCAAACAACCAATGATATAACTAATCGTTTGGAATATAATTTCATTCCTGTTTTTAATAACCCCCTCGTCCAAACAACCAAAGACAATGTAGCTTTTTGGTTGTAAATAAATAAGAGTAAAAAAACGCAGATTTCATATCACATTTTAACATTCACGCAATCAGACTAACAAAGGCCACGTTGATTGGAACCTCATAAAGCACCGCAAGCAGAAGATTAAACAGGCCTAATAAATGTGGCTCTTGACATAGAATTTTTCAAGATGAGAACATGAAATATTGGCTATCAACATTCAACAGCACATTAGAATCTAGGTAGAATTGAAAGATTTGCAATCACAGTCATCAAAATAGGGGTTGCTTGTCTTTGATTTTGGTCGTCAACTCTCGCGCAGCTCGCCTTGATTATCAGTCACATTGTAATCAATCCAATCTCGAGCGATGGGCGCAGACAACATTTGGTCGGGAATTTGAAACGAATCGATCAGTTGCATCGCATGAGGCGATATATCGCGACACAAATCTCCAACCAATGATTTAATCTATGATCAAGAAAACTGGAAGTTACTTCTACAAAGGCCACAACTGCAATGCCATGAATCAACTCCAGCTAAACGTATCGTTGTGTTTTTATATAAAACGCTGCTTCACAAAACTTGAGCTCTGCAAATTCTTAACAAGCAGCACACAAAAGCAAAGAAAAAAATCAAATCCAACTCGGAATATCGCAACTTCCCGGACCATCGAAAGTAAAGTCGTCCTGCGCATAGAGCTTACTTCTTTCCTACGAGTAGTATTAAAAACAAAGTGTTTCAAAATCAAAAACCACCAATCCAACCTAGCTTACCTTCACTCCCTCATCTGGTGAGACTAAACGCTGCCCGATAAACCATCCAAGTTCTCGGGACAATATATCGGCTAAAAACAAAAGATGCAATTGCTCCAGAATCGGCTGAACACTGGGATCCGCATCCGATATCACCGCTTGTGTTCGTTCACTAACTAATCTCTCGCCAAATGCATGAGCACAAGCCTGTAAAACATATTCATATTATTATAGAGTCAAATTATGCAGTAATTTCATTTTGAAAAAAGTTGCTATTATTCTATTCATATCATTATAGACTAGAGTTATCAACTAATCGTATTTTTTAACATCAATGGTTTCGTAAATTTTGTGTTTGTGCAGTATACCTGGACAAGATCGCTCTCTTTCAACATCCATGCTTCGAACAGGTTCTTCCCCGCTTGTGAGACTTTTTCTTTTAGGTCAGCAAAGAGCAAACTCTCTCGAATTGACAAAAGTCGGTGAAAATATTCGCTACTTCCAAACTCTGCAAATTATCACCAAAAACAATGTTTAGCTATATGCATGCTATGTTGCATGTTTTCTCTGTTGTCACGCAATATAACGAAAAAAATCCGTCTTTAACAACGAGGTCCTAATACACTAGTGATGTTCCTTCACGCACGTGTGAGCTAGAATCAAGAAGTCTTGAAGGTAAGAAAAGTGCTCATAATCTATTTTAAATGATTTCAGAAAGATACCCACATCAAATATTAGGTTAAATTTTTCACTTAATTTAAATGGAAGAGTCGTCGCTGGAAACAATTTGTAGACCCAGAGGATTCAAAACAAGTCCAAAACTACAAGCAAATAGCTGAGATTGACAGCATAAATTCACTAGCAAATCCTTTCCAAGATTTAATGGTCAAGAGCCCAGCATAATCGAGGACTTAAATTTTTGCTCATTTGGTTCAAAAAAGTTATTCAGCAATTTTGCTAGCTTTTTGCAACTTCACTGCAGTGCTAAGCGTTTTCAGAATTGGTTATTTTCAACGTATGTTTTAATTTCAGAGTTGAAAAAATATTTTTGATGGTAAACTAAATCAGGGACGGATAGTGAGGGGACGATCGTCCTCATCTAAAACGTCCATAACAGCTAAAAGCTAAATTCTGTTTGCGTAGCCTAATTCTTCAAAAATGTTAAAGCGAAATTAAGCGCACTAAAGAGCCAATATTCTTCTGTACAATTCTAATGCTCCAATTTAAAAGTTTACCAAAATTCAAAAATAAAAAACTTGAGAAAATATAACGTTGCATCATAGCTTAACGAAAACAAGTACTTAAAAGTAATTTCAAAAATCATTGTCTCATTTGTTGTCTTAAACATAAGCAGCTTTTTTAACTAACTAAAAGGCTTACCGATCACCTAGCTAGCGATTATGGGCTAGCGGTAATACGTCAAAGGCCTAATCAGTAAAAAATGAAAAATCGAGCAACAACATAATTTTCTCCCAGCACATAGTAATTGCCATAGAAAAGGAAATAAAGAATTAGTTAATTACAAGTTAAAGACTCAACTTCTTTAGGCAGAATGCTCGATAACTGTCATTCACTAGAACTTGTATTGTACGAAAAGTTTTTTGTTGGTACAAAATTTCGAAATAGATTTGAAAAGCGCCGCAAATATCTTTAATTCTAGGTAGTCTTGAAAAAGACTGTTTTTCAACCAAACATTTTCGTCTTGCTCTCTTCAGGGTTCAACGTGAGAGTAACTTGAGAAGATAGAGGTGGTCTATTATATTATCATCAGCTTCATCGAAAAATTATCATCAGCTTCATCGAAAGTAATTGAATATTTTTTTAAGAAAATCTCCCGTTTTCAATTACATCCCAAAGAAGGACCAAAGAAATGCCCTGTGTATCTAAAACTACCCTAGATTGGCAATACTTCTCTTAAATTCGAAAAAGAGGTAAAATCTAACGTTTAAAATTGTTTTAGAGCCGTCGATCCTCGTGTCATTTTCCAAACCAGAAAGATTCGGCTTTCAATCTATAAGGATGCTGTGCCCATCACTTATCAAAGTATGGTCGTATACCAATACATGTGCCGCAGTGATTACCAGTACGTGGATCGCACATCCCTACGACTGCACGATAGAATCAATCAACACGTTCCAAAATCAATTCGAAACAAAGAAAATCCCACCAAGTTCTTCCCAAACGTAACTGCAAAGTACTACTCCACTCAATCGACAAGACTGTGATTCAGCTATTGGTCAACACTTAATTCAAAATTCTGATTAGGCCTCCCATTATCATATTGGCCAGTTTTCTATTTTAGCAAAAGCTAGAACACTTTTCCATTTGTGGACGCTGGAAGCAACCTTCATCAAAACGCTCAAACCTATTCTGTGCCGCCAAAAGGAGTTTGTCTACTCGCTGCAAATTCTCCGATAGTTGGATTCTAAAATTCATCCATATTCGACCAATCACTATTAACCAATCACAGCCCTCTTCCCTTTTTTGTGGCAGATTTTTCGACGAAGCTGATGACAATATTATAGACCACCTCTATCTTCTCAAGTTACTCTCGCGTTGAACCCTGAAGAGGGCAAGACGAAAATGTTTGGTTGAAAAACAGTCTTTTTCAAGACTACCAAAATTTAAAGATGTTTTCGGCGCTTTTCAAATCTGTTTTGAAACTTGTATTATAATAAAATCATAAAACCACTGAAGCCTGTTTCGCCGTTGTCGGCTCTTCGGGTGGCATACGGTTTATGTCAGGGGTGTAAATCTTTTTGGCCAAAGGGCCACATGCAATTTACGAATGATTGCGCGGGCCACCGGAGTGTTTACTGCTGAGACGCTACTAAAAATCTAATCTTAGAAATGTGTATTTTTACAATTGTAAGAACAATAAACGCACCAACAGCAAATTCAACAAAGTTTTTGCTACGCGTCGACATTTCAATGTCAAGTGTGGCACTGTTTTTTTTCTAACAAGCTTGGCAATATTCGGCAAGATCGAACGATTTTCTTTTCGACTAAGTCGATTTTCGACCAAAAAATTCGAGATTTTCACGTCTCAGAGGCGCACCCAGGATTCGGCTAAGGAGAGGGGCACAACCGAGGGTGTGGGGGCGAAGAGCGTTGGTTTTCAAATAAAAAAACACTCATTTTAGCACACTTTTCTTAACGAAAAAGGGCATGCAGTAAGTGCAGTTACTCGTGACAATATAGCAATATTTTCGCAGCTTAAGGTATGTCTAAAAGCAGAAGCATGGCCAAAAAAAGTGAAAGGAGGCTGCAACCACTATCAGTTTGAGAAATTATAGACTGAAAGTTAGGTTTTAGCACCTTATTACGGAGCCAACGGGGGGGGGCATGGCACCGTGCTCCTCCTGCGTACGCCTATGGTATAAATCCGGATCGCGGCTAAATCAAATCTTCGTTATACTCGTGGTAATGCGCCGAAGCGTGTAATGAATCGCTGGACCCATCTCCGCGGCTCAGCGCCTGGGCTACACAGCTCCAAACAAACGTCGTAGCGGTGGCGAGCCGTTGGCAACACTGTGCCGATTTGACCGAGCCAGGATTTGAACCCTAGATCTCCCGCACCGGTAGCGTGTGCGCTAAGCAATTGAGCTAACGGCCGGTCCAACCTAATTTATTACTGACTGACTTTTGAAGCACGAACACGATTGTGTAAAAAGGATGTGAACGTAACAATATCGAAAATGCGATGCGATAAAATTAACTTTCAAGAAAGCAGACACTAAATGACAATTTCTCGGAATGTAAGTTCACCATAAATTACGTAGCAATTAAGTTGATAATATTAGTAATTTCGGAAAAGTCCCGCGGGCCACTCAAAACCTTTTTGCGGGCCACGGGTTGGACACCCCTGGTTTATGTAATCCAAATAATAGAATGTTAATTGAATATAAATTACTTAATTAAATAAACTTCCGTAGTCTCAACAAATGCAGGGACAAAGAGTGTTTGGTTTAGCTGTTCGGAGGCACAGTCATTCATTGAACAGTATTACACAATATAACAAATTCGCTTTTTCAATCAAAGCTTCAATTTTATTGAGTGACAGTTTTTGATCAACTCCAGGGATGGACTCGGCACAACATAGCGTTGCACAACAAGTTCGCTTGTCGAGCAGCCGCGAAACACACTTAATACGTTGAGTGCCACGATGCATTTTTGGATTTTTTGTGGCCTGTACTACGGTGCCATTCCGTTTGGAGCATTTTTTTTTTGCGAAATATTGATAGAGATGTTATTGTTGCTGCATACCGATCTCGAAACATCATTGCTCGTTTGTTTACGTAGTGTGACCACCGGTGGGTCACGTGGCACACAAGTAAAAAATTATTGTTTATGTGCCACGCGTGACCCCACCGGCGGGTCACGGCTTTTCATTGAATTTTCTAGTTCACATGTAATAGGCCTACTATTTGTAGCAATTCATTATTCATTTGTACAATACTGACAGTAGGCGCTATTTTTGTAGCTTCAATACTTTTTTTAATGCTAATTTTATTCGATATTTTGTACAATACTGAAAGATGCTGGTAAAAAAACTAAAAGAGTGTCGACTTATTGCAAAGATTCCCAAGGTCAACCTGGATTCAGCATGAAATGTTTTGCAAATTATCATTTAATGTAAACTGTGCTGAACTACTTAGCTAGAATAGGGGTGACTTATGTTTCAGTGCCCGAAAAACTTGTATATACATTAGCGGCGTGATGTCGCATTCTTTCTCAATATCGTATTAAAATTGTTAAAACCAAATGTGCGTGAAGAATTTTGGTATAACTGAGGCGCCACAGACCAAACTACAGATTCCTGTCTTGAGGCGCTGATGCAGCAAACAGTGTATGAAAAATAATGCTGTATGATATACTGAAAATGCACTATACTGAAAATGCTGCGTGACCCGCCGGCGGGTTACGCGGCATTCAACGTGTTAACGGAGTTCTCTCAGTTATGAGTGGCAAACACATGATCGGAAACTGCAAGCTTGTCACATCACAACCGTACCTCCCTCGCAAAATGGAGCATAAATGTCCACGTGGGCCACGGAGTCTACAATTGGTTACCGAGTCAAACGAAAGACTTGCAAATAGAAAGTGTAACTAATTCAAAAGACAGGCGGTTAATGCTGGCAAATTATCGACAAAATTTATCACAACAAAAATGGAAGTATAGCTAAGCAAAAACCTAGTCTAAGCACCATTAAAAGAGCGCACAATGAAAAATTTCACAACGAGATGTCACGAAGGCCAGTCAATCACAATGTTTGACGCAAAAAATTGAGAGTTATAGGTTTAAAGATATCATGACTATTAAATAACCCAAAACCGGAAATCATTAAGCTATATTAAAGCGCTATCAATTTAACTAACTATCCAATCGCATTCCGCTTATTAGCTGCTAATGAACTCTTAAAAATGATCAATGTGTTGTCATGGTAATAAAACTATCTCACACTCGTTCAATAACCCCCGAAATTTTAAGCCTCGAGTGTCCACCGCCTGATTTCAGCTGTTGCGCGACACTGTAAATCAATTAAATCAACTTCAAATCTAACACAAAAAACGTACCTCACACTTCAACGATTTTTCACTACACTTGGTTAATAACACAAAAATAACCTTTTTTTCTCGGAGATTATTAGCGTTTGATATGTCAGTCTGCTGATATTTACAAAATCTCACAATCCAAAAGTGAACTACATCGGAATTGCCATAACAACAGGCACAAATGCATAATGTAAGGAGGATTCAAGAAGGCCGACCCAAGTATTTTTTTCTAGTAAACATTTACTCTTCTAGCCAAATATATACACTAATTACAAAAGTAAGATCTCCACACAATTTAAAACCGACTTCGCTACCACGTCAGTCATCAATATTGGTTCTGAACCTTTTTCAACACAACGATACAGTTGCTCAACAGTAAACAACTTACCAGCACTTGGGCTTTCAATTTCACCACCTTTAAATACTGCAAGTCTTTCTTTGGCAACTTTCTGGAAAACAATTTATAAAAATGGATCCAAAAGATGATGAAGTGCTTGACTTGTCATTGGTCAACCATTTCACTATGTTTTGAGGTTGAGTAAAGCCAAGTTTTTGCAAAACTCTATCTTTCACATCAGACACATTACGCTTACGTGAAAAACAACTTGTTGGAAAAATCTTTTTGGCAACTTTAAATTGAAAGTGACTCTGTATTCAACTAAGCTTCAAACTTTCAAACTAGGAATAAATTTATAAGGTAGAGACCAACAGCTGTAATATAGAAAAGTTACACCTATGCTTTCCAAAACTTACCTGCATCAAAACACTGTTGTCACCTTCAGCAGTCATTGCAGCATGTGCAAGTCCAATAAAAGTTCCAAAGCGATTGCACGAAAGATAACCCTAGTAAGCAAAGCTTTGATTCGATTTCATATTCCAAAAATATCTTTGACACATGAATTTGAATTGTGCTTACACTTTTGCCAACAATCATGAAATAATACAGCTCAGATGGCCGAGTGGTATGGAGCGTCTGTCTCTTGAGCTGTAGACTCGGGTTTGATTCCGAGTCGGGTCAAACCAATGACTTTAAAAACTGGTATTCACAGCTTTCCTGCTTGACGTTCAGCATTAAAGGACAGTGTGGAGAACAAGCCGGCAAGTTTAGTTGTTGTGCCGTTGGGAAAGGCACTTAGCGGGATTCCCCCATCCCTGTGTGGTAGACAGATGGCCGGCAACTCCTAAGCGAGCTCGTATAGCGCATTGATCGCTTTCTCGTGATAGGAGGATAAACATGCAACTAAATAAAAAATACAGCATGAAGTATACAGAGATAGAGGAAACTCATTCAACAAGAAAATCATAAGTCCAGCTTCATTTTGTGCTTCGTAATATCTCCCGCACGAAACATGTAGTACAGTGGTAATGTTTTTATTGCCGCATCGTCAACACCATAAGGAACATGATAAGATGAAGGAAACATAACAACACAAGAAAAGGGAAGAGGCAACAAAACAATTAACGTTAGGACATGCAGGTAAGAAAAGAGGAGTTCAAAAAACAAGAGTAGGCAAGGTTGAAACACCCAGATATGTACTACGTAGTTTAGTGTCAAACGATTGTAAGTAAACCACTACTGTTCAAACTGTGCGATTCAACACTCAAACAACATCGTGTTTGATATGTTTTTAGAATTAGAATTAACAATTTTAGAATTTGTTTACGGTAGGCAACTCCCACTAAACGTAAAAAATCAGCTCTTTTTGAAATTTATTCATGATTTATTTTTTCCATTGTGAAAAATTATCGTCAATCATGTTAATCCTAATCAATTAGGCTAAAAAACTTCTTATTGTAAACCCCAAAAAACTCATTTCCACGTTCTTCCTAAAACAATGAAACACATCTGGAGACGATCAAAGCAGTCACGCAGCGGTGAACTTTTGAACGGACTAGACTTCATTTTTCTCAAATTAGAAGATTTTTTTTTTAAGCGAAACACAAAAAAAATCAAACCTTCATTTTTGCTCCCGGTATTACACCGAAGCCTGTAACGAGTGGCGGGGCCCATCTCCGCAGCATAGCTCTTAAGCAACACGGCTTCAAAGAAACATCGCAGCCGTAACAAGTTGTGGACGACAATGTGTTTGATTTCACCAGCCAGTGAATCGAACCCCAGATCTCCCGCAAGGATAGCAATGTCGGTATTATTGCATTAAGCGGCCGGAGAGATAGAATATCTTCGATAAGAGACATGTGCCGAGTAGGTTGCATTTTATTCAGTCTTAAGCCACTGCAAGGCATAAACAAACATATCAACCGCTGCAATGCCACGGGTATTACCAATTCCAGCCATGAAACACGACGAGCAGTAGCTGAGTACACAAACTCTTACATTACTCTTTAAGCACATTAGGTTACGTTTACAAACTTCACAAGAAAACTCTTTTCAACTTGTCTATTTTTTTAAACAACCACTCAGTGACGATGGAAAATCGACTCACAAAACTACATTTGATGACGTACCTGTCCCCCACAACGTTCACGACAAACTGATGCGATCTTTTCCAAGTTCCAAGATACCAAAGGTTTTATGACGCAACAAAGAGTAACTATTTCGGGGTGTTCTGACCCATCTTCCGGTTGAAAAGCCCATCGATCTTTGACGTAATCAAGGGCAAAGTTAAGAGCAAATGTGCGAGCAAGTAATGGAAAGAGAGCTAGTTGCTGCAACTAAAATCAAAGATTAATGAAAAAGTTCTGGATTTATTATATCATCCGCAAGAAAATAGGGAACTACGTAAAAATGAATTTAAACTGAATCAAAGGCAACCATATTCACCGTGATTTTGGTATGATCAACTTATTTAATACTTGCTAAAGATTTACGTAGAACCAAATATTGCGGATGATCCTAGTGATTTGAGTGAAACTTGAATTAATCTTTGCGATCATGCTACAAAAACAACCCACCAATCCGCTCTGCTACCAAAATAAGACAGGGAGTGGAAAAGCAGACAATATACAGTCGCGCACACAACTGCGGGTACTTAGCATCAAAGGTGTATGGAATTTTACCAGTAACGACTTACTTGATACGCTAGAATCGGCATGTCCGACTTGCCCTTGCGTCCTACTGTCAAGCGGGTAGCTGCATATCGCAATGCAATGGCCAGACTTGCTTTTGCTCCACCCATGCACATGGAAGCAATACAAATCCTCCCTGATAAAAGCTGATCAGCCACGGTGAGAAAACGAGAACGATTAGACGAAATTGAGCTGCTGAAATTACCATCTTCGTCAACATCGGAATATCTGAGTCAAAAATCAATTTACTTCATTGTAGCAAATCTAAGAAAAATATTTTTATTTAACACTCAAGACCAGAGGTTTCCGAAATGAAAAAAAAAAAATAATAAAAAAAGCAACAGACAGGCATACAGAAAAAAAACTCAAACCAAGTAAAGACTTTGAGATAGTTCTTGCGCGGATCTCCGCCACTTTTCATCGTGATAAAGTAAGACATGAAAATAATGCATTATTACAAACAGAATCGAAACTAGAAAATGATTCTTATTAAAAAAAAGAGAGGTTTTGGTTAAATTACGAAAAAACATAGTCAACCTTAATGAAATAGATCTTATTTTGAAACAGGTTTTTATAATTTACTGCTCGAATAAGACTGACAATGATTTTTGTAATTTAACCGAGTACGTCTCTTTTGTAACATGATTTATTTGGAGTTGGCTAAATGGTTATTCTATGTGTAATCAATCTTTCAAAATTTTCCATCAACCATGCGCCAAAAATATTGTAGATTTGCCAAACTGAAACCTTGCCCCGAAACACCAGAAGTGGAGCAATTCTTACTTGTTCAGCAAGTTTTCTCTTGGAATTCGAACGTTTTCAAAATGTAACTTAGCATTGTCAACACCATTCAGCCCCATTTTATGTCCCATATCTTCAACCCGCACACACGGCATGACTTGAAGTTGATTATCACGAATTGGAACCAAAAACCCATGGATACCATGATTTTCATCGCCGATTATCATCTAGACAAAAATTTTCAAACCTTTCAAAAAACTTTCAACAGAAAATGAAAACCTAACGCAAACATGCTAACTTCTGAGTTTCAATCCTTAAAAATTGTAACTAATTACTCTGCAGTTGGCGTTTGTGCTGGTTCACAAAAACGTACCTAGGTCATCGACATGCTTATAAACAAAAGTATCGTTTTAATTTTTTTTGCGTTCAATCGAAATCTTCCAGGGGAGGACGTAAGCATAGTTACTGGCTGGCAGAAGTTAAAGATGCAGTGGTCAGTTTTAATAAAAGAGTCATAGTTAGGTTACGGTGGAACGCTGAGACGTACCTGGGCGAACACAATGACATGTTTTGCATGCACGGCACCATTCGTAATCCAATATTTCTGAGCCAGCGTGGTTGGAGTGTTGATGATAAATTCTTTGGTTTGCTGAAACATACATTCAGTTCAACCAACAATTCAATGTTTTTTGTTCATAACATTTATCAAAGGCGTAGATTTTCGGGGAAGGCGAGAGGGCACCGTCCCCTTGGGAATAAATTTTGAGGTGGCAAAATATGCCTGACCTCCTATAATTTCATCTGTTTCAATTATTTCGGTAATAAAATCCGTAGACTATAGAAAAATACGCAAGCATTCGTCCGCGAGCGCTTTGTTTTGAACGCTAAACAGTCACTAACCATTTTTTTTAATTTCGCGAAGAGATGCGCAATTACTTTGAAATGTTTTAATGTGACACTAATAGCGCGTATGCCTCAGCGAGCATTTCTTCAGTAGTAGTTTTAGGTAGTTCTACAGCTTTTCCACAGCCAGGCAATTTTTTAATGACACGCACACAAATAACATGAATTGCTTATTTTACCCATCAAGCATCCTGTCGAAATTATCTTATAGGAATTTGAAAACCGCCAAAGAGTGATGAAAACTGCAATATCTGAAAGGCAAAGGTATGTCCGCAAATACTCGACATAAAAATTCCACATAACTTTGTTTTCTTGTTAAAAGTTCAGCAGCCACACTCAATCAGTTTGCAGCATAACCAGGTTATTGCATTAGAAAGCACTTTGTTTACCAGCAATAGAATTCACTATACACACCTTATCATAGACCGCCGTGGTCTCCATTTCAACGGCATTGTTTCCATAACCAAGCTCGGTGAGGCCAAAACAGCCAACATCATCGAGGTTGTCAATTCCTTGCAATAATGCTTCGTGGTGTCGCTCAGTGCCAAGTTTTAACACTGTTCCACCAAACAGGTTGAACTGCACAGTCATTTTTGTTGACATCGCAGGGTCGACTATTGAGGCAAGTTCGTGTGCAGCAAAAATACGCAAAGGATTGTTACGAAAATCAAGAACAGAGATAAAACCATTCTGCAACACATTAGCTTACTTTTAACACTGAGAGCTTATGCACAATCAATGCTCAGCAGTGTCCTACAGGTCCCTTTAGAAATACAAAAAACACGTCGCATATCGTATTTTCTAGAATACAAGCAGCGGAATTTTTTATTTCTCAACATTTTGTGCGGTTTCTATTCCAGGGCGGCTTTCATTTTTTCATATCAACGTTGTCGTCTTCAACATCGTGTCCAGTGAGCATTCAAGATAATCTACCATAAGTGACAGGAAAACGGAAACATTTAATCAGCTGCAATTCTACCGTCTCTTTTGTGAAAAAATCATAAGTAGGTCATCACGTGCTTCCCTACAACTAATCCAACAGCTGCTATTCCTGTCGCAACTGTGTAAAGCATTCAACAAAATCAAACAGGAAGTGTTATTTACGAGGTTGCAAAAATGATATCAGTGCTATTGGTGATGACGAAATTGACCCTTGGTATAGTAGTTTAAGTACAACCTACAAAGTTTGAGTTGCTTGCGTTGCGTGCTGTTAAGGTTGTTTTCTTGTATTAATAAAAATCAGTTTTGTCCGTTGCGGCTTTTATTCAGGTTCGGCTATTTATAGTTTTTTTGATCAATTCGCGCAGTTTCTATTTCGAGGACGGCTTCTATTCAAAAAATTGGATATTTCAATGAGCTTATATACATTCGACCTTGCCATATTACTGTAGATATATACATTACCACAAATTAGTAAATAATGCTTCAAATATTTTATTAACTAGTTAATTCGTGAAAAGTTAAATTGAAACCATGAAGCTTCATAAGAGTTGAGCCAACTCCATTTTCAGTCAGCAGAGGCAACTTTCAATAAAAAAAAAAACGTAGCACTTGCAGCTTACTTAGTTTAACTTGCAGTTTCAAAATAATAAAACATTCACAAAAAAAATTTTCTAAACGTTTTGTCCCACGACTTTATTTACCAGCTCAGACGGCAGAGTGATAAAAGCGTCTACTTCTGGATCTGTAGACTTGGGTTTGATTCCAAGTCAGGTCAAACCAATCACTTTAAAATTGGTATTCACCGCTTCCTTGCTTGGCGCTCAGCACAAAAGGGGACAATGTTGAGTACAAGCCAGTAAGTGTATTTACTGCGCCGTTGAGACCGGCATTTAGCGGGATTCTTGGAGTGGCAGACAGATGGCTGACAACTCCTAAGTGAGCTCGTTGTAGCGTTTTGATCACTTTCTCATGATAGAATAATATGCCACAAAATATGCACAATACAAATAGCAAGAGATGAGCAAAAATTTGTGTAAGTACCTGCAAGCAGCATAAAGTGGCATTGCAAGCCCCATATATACAGGCGGTTGTTTACCCACTTCTGGGACAAAAACAACATGGAGTAAATTGTCTTCGAACATCAACTGTAGTACTAAGCGCTAGTGTACAGTTTAATCAGATTGTAATTATACTAACGACATAGCTTAAATCATAAAACGTAACTACTTTCACCAAAGTTACAGAAGTCTCCTAATGTAAAGGCCGGTTCATAGTTGTACTTTTACGTATAAGTAAAAGTACTTTTTACGTATAAGTAAAAGTACTTCGAAAATGCATGAAAGTCGTAAGTTTTTTTGAAGTTACGACGTTAATGCCTAAAAGCCATAAGTAAAATACTTTTATCACAACGTAATTTACTTAACGCTGTAAGTAAATTGTTTGCTGTCAGTAGCTACGAAGACTCTGATTTTATTCAGCAGTTATAGCTTAGCATGACTTCGAGAAAGAAAGTTCTAGCGTTGCTTCTGCATCGTGGCAGATGAAAAAAACAGGTCAGAAGAGAATATATAAGAACGATAAATACATCGAGGGAAATTGCGAGTGAATATTGGCATTCGGCGATAAATACATCGAGGGATAAATACATCGAGGGAAATTGAGATTTGCGAAATCTTAGTGAGGAACGACACCATAATATGTATTTTAGCATGTCAAAAAGTTAATTGGACGACATCCTCAGTATGCTGAAAGTCGAATTGACTTTTCCTATCACCCATAGGTATTCAATGTTTGCAGGAGAAAGATTAGCAGTCACACTACGCTACTTAGCTTTCGGTGATTTCCAACAAACTGAAAAAACATTCCCAACAAAATGTGAAGTTTCATTCTCTGGAAAAATGGAAAGATATTGCTAATGATTTCGCCAAGTTTTGGAACTACCCACATTGCTTAGGTGCAACTGAAGGAAAGCAGATTGCTTCTAAAACACCCCCAAACAGTGGCAGTGACTACTTTAATTGCAAGGGTTTTTGTTCAATTGTTTTATTGGCTATAATGGACAGTTGGGTTGGCCCACACCCAGCTCAGACGGCAGAGTGATAAAAGCGTCTACTTCTGGATCTGTAGACTTGGGTTTGATTACGAGTCAGGTCAAACCAATCACTTTAAAATTGGTATTCACCGCTTCCTTGCTTGGCGCTCAGCACAAAAGGGGACAATGTTGAGTACAAGCCAGTAAGTGTATTTACTGCGCCGTTGGGACCGGCATTTAGCGGGATTCTTGGAGTGGCAGGCAGATGGCTGGCAACTCCTAAGTGAGCTCGTGGTAGCGTTTTGATCACTTTCTCATGATAGGATAATATGCCACAAAATATGCACAATACAAATAGTAAGAGATGAGCAAAAATTGTGTAAGTACCTGCAAGCAGCATAAAATGGCATTGCAAGCCCCACATATACAGGCGGTTTCCCGTGCAAAAGCGCCCCCTTGCGCCCTGTCCTTTTCGCTTCTGCAGCGAAACCTTTTCCCATGCAGACCTAGCTAAATTTATCAAAAGCTGTTACAAAATTTTAGCCCTAAAAAAAGGGAAAAAGTCGATGTTACTTACACAATGCTCACGGTCTCTCCAAGCTTGATCAATGGAGAGATCCAATCTAATATCCCTGAGTATTAAATAATTTATCTTCATATACCCCTCACCACTTCTTCACTTCATTTTGTTCTGGCTGTGACAAACGATTCTCTCGAGTGTTTCCATCGTTTTTTTTGCAAATCTCTGCTTCTAAATTTTCTGCAATTTCTTTCCAACTGTTGCCTGTTCTTATTGAATGTTTATACAGCATTCCTTTAAATTTAAATCATATAAATGATTATACTTCTGCAGCCTACTTTCTCCGCAAGTCGTGCATCAAAATTCGCCATCTTTATATCACTAGATGCATTTAAGGCAAATGACAAAAGTTAAAATAATTTCAACTCTCAAAAATGGCGCAGTTTTGCATTAATGCAAATGCTTTTTTTACAAAAACTTGCCTTAAAAGCGTTTATTTATTACTTGACGGCATTTAATTTTGCCGTTAAGTATTAAGTAAAATGCGTGACATGGTAACATGGACAACGCATAACCTTAATGCAAGTTGCATCAAAAATGCGTGACTATAAGGCAAAGAATTTACTTTTATTTTTAAACGTGAAAGTGCAACTATGAACCGACCTTAAGAGTGTAAAATATACAATTGCAATACATACAGCTTTACCTGGCAAAGAAGTCAATAAGAATCTGCAATTGGGAAATCAGGGTTACATTTCAATAAGGCGAGCCCACACTGCTAGTGACGGATCATCACTGCAATATTTTCTTTATACATGATACATTTCTATTCTAGTAATGTTGTAACGTTACTGAGATGCTAAATCAAAAAGATGGTCCGAGCAAGCATAAAAAATAATATACCAGCATGTCAGTACTAATGCTGATTAAACTTTTACACCAAAATCAAACTCACATCACAAATTCGTTTGAGCCTGGCCAGTGCCACATCTCTCTCTTCATCAAGAGGTATGTTGTATCTAGGAATCATAATTGGATCACTAACAAACTTGCGAAACTTTTGCCTCATATCATGGTTGTCATGATCGAGCAATGAAGCCAATGCAGGAACATTCAACGTACATTGATTGCCTGTCCATGTTTCTCTAAAAGAGAATGTAAATTATCTTCTGAGATGCACTTGCCATGGTCAATTCATATTTCGTATACTTAACACATCACTTGTAGTAGCACTGAATTTCTAACATCACTAGTAAGACTAAATAAACGCAACATCTAACACCAAACTATACCCATAGACTGAGGTATATATATATTTCTTAACAATGCACCAGTACATTTCTGCAAATGCTGGCAAAGGGTAATGGTGGAACAGAACTTAGGACGAGCTTAGAAACCTTGAACTCGGTTATACCAGAATACAAATATTGCCCACTTCTATTTTTAGTTTTAAAAGCAAGTTGACAAACTAAATGAAGAAAAGCCTTAAGGGGTCATTCCATGTGAACTGATCCAAGCCATTTAACCCATGGTCTTATTTTCTTCCAAATTTAGCATGTACTATCTTCAACAGTATAGGAACAAACCAAAAAAAAATTTTTCCAAATTGGTTAACTACTAGCGGAGATAGAAGAGTTTAAAAATGATTGTTTTTGTGATCACTGAAGTGGAACGCTTTTTCTCGAAATTGTCCTAGACTGCAAAAGTGAACCATAATTTAGTGTAAAAACATTGCTTGTGACTTTTCATGCATGCAAGATGTGGAAGGAGGGCAATTAGACACTTTGTGATGGTTATTCCTGACGTATCAATGCTTTGGGGCTATTTATGGGGGTTTTAGCAAAAGGGTGGAAGCCAAATCATTCATGCGTAACATAAATTTCAAACGCAAATATCTTTATGAGCACACCACCTAAAAAGTCAATTTTGGTTTCATATGAAAGCTCTGCTAAAAGAGTATTTGTGGTGCTAATATCAAAAGTGTTATATGCTTTGATTTTTTTTATGTTTAGAAACAGTTTTATATGTGCTGGCAGAGGTTTAGAGCAAAATTTGAATGACGACCATGATTGTAAGGTGTTGTAATTCGCATTCAAGCATTGTTATTACATCCTTGGATAAAATTCTTCACGATCATTATCTCTAATTAAAAGTTTTTAATCAAACAGCAAATTAAAAATTCAAAGTTTAAATGGAAAAATTGAAAATGACAGAAACTTTAAACACGTCGATTTTCATCATTTGTATAATGCCTTTATTGCTTTTGCATGAAAGGAGGATAAATGTGAAGAAATCAAATCAAGGCGATGGAGTGCCTGCTGCTAATGCTGCAGGCTCGAGTTCGACAAAGACTAAAGAGATGATGTTTGCAGCTTTCCTGCTTGCTGCCCAGCACTAAAGGGGCAGTGCCAAAGACAAGCCGGCAAGCGCACTTAAACTGTTGTGGTGGGAAAGGTATTATATGGGTCGCCCCATGGTTATGTAGTAGACAGATAGCAGCTTGACTCAAAAGACCGCAAGAAACCTTTACTGCGTCTTAGCTGAGTCTTAGGATGATGTAGTTGCCCCACAAAAAAAATTTTTTTTTTCAGTAAAACAGCTGAACCTTTGTCAGGTACTGTGATTTGATGATAAAAACACCTCAGTAAAGTTTGGTCAATGTTTCAGTTAGGCAGAGGGACCAGCTCTCACAAGTTACCATGTTTCAATGCCATATCCAAAAACTGGGCTTTGCAGCTTCTTTGGTGGGTCTGCAGAATGCTGGAATGAGCAAATTAACTTTTGCAAAGTAATGCTCTTGATTGCTTTGGTCTGCTGAACTGTCCAAATAACCCTTGTTTTGTCACAATACAATTTTGACGTCATAATTGATATTCTAAGCTACTAAAGTTTGAATGATTTGTTGACTAACGTTGCATACATAATTGATATTCTAAGCTAATGAAGTTTGAATGATACTAAAGTCCCTTTGTTTTGTCACAAGCAATGATTTGTTGCTGTTTAACACACTATTGGACTACAAGTCCATAGATGATATATGTGGAAGTGCTGCTATTAAAGCATTTACTCTGCACATGTGATATTTGACTGAAGAACTTACACTTTTGACATTGTTCAGTAGTAGTTTGATTCTCGTACCAAGCAGAAAATGGTTGAAAAACTGAAAACACTACCTAAAAAAGTCTGCTTCAAGCGATTTGGTCATGGATATGGAAAACCACCTTATTTCAAGTTAATGATATAGTGAGAAAGCAAGATCTGTCACACTTCATCCGAGAAGACTCCTGGTCTTTGTTTAGTCATCATTACCATCATCGTTTTACTTCAGAGTGGTAGGATTTTTTTCTTGTTCTGGAGCCCGGCGAGTCATCTCTGCACGCAAAGGTCAGCCAGTTTTTGCAGCCAAGTTTCCAGAAATCGCGTTCTTGTGCATCTATTCTTTTCAACTCCCTTTTAACCTTATTTTCCTTCAGTACCTCTACCACCTATTTTTAGGTCGTTTTTTGAGCAATCCATTTGAAAATGCAGAGCATTAGCTGATCCTCTGTTTTCATCCATTCTCTCCATATGCCCTAGCCAACGCAACCTTTGCCCTCGCATGAATTCTTTTATTTCATTCACAACAGTTAATTCACGAACTTTCTCATTGGTTATTTTGTCCTTCAAGGTCTTCCCACATATCAAGTGCAGCATCCTTATTTCTGTTGTTATCAGTCTTCTTTCATCTTCTTTTCTCAAAGCCCAGCATTCACCCCCGTAGGTAAGAGCGTTTTTGTATAAGGCCCCCCTAATCTTTAGCGACATGTATTTGTTGCCTAAAACACTTGAGACTTCTTTGAATTTCATCCAACCAGATCTTATCCTTGAACGCGCAGCTTCTTGAGCTTCTCCCTCCGTGCTAAGCACATCGCCTAGATGTGCAAACTTATCCACAATCTCTATGTTGTCTTCATCTGACGTAATATTTTCTTCCATACTTGTAGCCACCAAACCTAGGCATCTTTTACAGACAAAGCCATTTATATGCTTGCTACCTCTCCTTGAATTCCAGAACACTTTTTGTGCACCCACCGTTGACATTTTGTACCTAGTAAAGAATTCCTTCCCACTCCGTTTCCACACACCGAACAAGGAAACTTTCAGGTTTGCATTCTCACAACTTTTCCGCCTGTATAGAATCCCTTCGTTTTTGAAAGAACTGGTCTTTGTTGAGTATGGCAGGCATTGACACAAGCTTTTTTGAGAAATCGGCTGATTTATGGAAGGACAATGAAACCTGTAATAACAGCATAGAGATTATCTCAAGCCTGGCCATTGCTAATGACGGTACTGAAAGGGGGGTTAAGTTGTCCCATGACTACATTTGCACGGCCAAAAAGGAGGGCAATCTGCAGAGTATCTTGCAAGTGGTCGAAAATGAAAGGAACAAATCATCAAAAGGGACGAAGTCAGTCAAAGTGCTGATTTATGAAATTGTAGCTCATGCATACCTGAATACATTGTCAACTGTTGTTTTGATTTCTTCATTTTTATCCTCCTGTCACGAGAAAGCGGCGGAGGCGCTACGCATGGGACGAATCCAAACTCGCTTAAGATTTGCCCTTATTTCCGAGTTTTCCGCTTGAATTTTGCCTCGGACTTCTTCAATTTGATGCTAGTTAGATTCCACCAAGCAGAGATAATTGTGAAGCATCTTATCCAAGGACGCAACAACGAGGTTTGGGTGGGAGTTGAACCATCAACCTTGCGATCTTGGCCTTCGTAAAAACGACCACTCGGCCACGCTGCCCAAAAATTTTAATTTATCATTCTCGAGTTTAAGTTTAGTGCTGCATGTATTTACAATCTATAGGCTGGAAAATTTATCATGCAGGTATGTCCTTCAATTACACTTACTTTTTAGCTTATAGTATATCAAAATTATGTTAAAAGTAAAAAAAATGGAAACCCTGCCAGCAAAAAATAAACGTTTCATCAACCTAACCTACACTTTGATAAAACTCAACCTAACTGCTTTAAATACTCTTGCTTTTAAGTTTAGATTATACAAAAAAAAAATCTATGCGACTGGCAAAAAAATGGAAACCTTGCTGGCAGTACAAAGATGTCCCTTCTGCCTAACCTAAATGTTGATAAAATTCAACCAAATTTAGCAGAGATGCTTTTATTACCAAACCACAGTACCTGACTAAGGTTCAGTGTCATTTCATAACATTGGGACAACTGCATCACGCAACTGAGTATACAAGGTGAATAAACCAAACTATGCGTATAATCAAACACTATAATCTGTGATAATTTGGATTTTTTAATTAGTTCCTAATTACAAACATTTGATTATAATTATTGAAAAAGTGCAGTATTGGAATCTTGCTGGATGAGAAATGTCATCAGAAAACACATTTCTATTAGCATATATTTATATGTATTTATTCTCCTATCGTGAGAAAGCGATCAATGCACTGTACGAGCTCGCTTAGGAGTTGCCAGCCATCTGTCTACCACACCAAGATGGGGGAATCCAGTTAAGTGTCTTTCCCAACGGCACAAAAAGTAAACTTGCAGGATTGTTCTTCACACTGTCCCTTTGATGCTGAATGTCAAGCAGGAAGCTGTGAATACCAATTTTCAAGTCATTGGTTTGACCCAACTTGGAATCAAACCCAAGTCTACAGCTCCTAAAGTGAACGCTCTTACCACTCCGCCATCTGAGCTTTTCTCAAAACCAAGGTTTAGTTTTAGTAAAAAAAACCTTCAGAAGAAATTGAGCTTTTTCAATTATGAGTTGTTGAAGATAAGGGCAAGCAAGGAAATTTGTATTCTGTTGGCATCAAAGCCATGAGCTATCACTGAATTAGAAACTCTAGTTTTTTATGCATTTTTCCGTTATAATATGTGGGCGTATTAGTCTGTTTCTTGTTTAGCAGAATTTTTCTTATCAAATACATGCATAGTGTCCTGCTTTAATAGCCAGGCCCATGTTTGTTTCATGCCACTTTCACTTTTTGCTTAGATCTGTACATATAGTATACTAATTGATGCATTCAGAATTATCTTCCTCTTGGCAATTTTTCTGTTCGTATAAAATTTTTCCCTTCGGTGAACTGTCAAATTTGAAAAACAAATACTCCAACTGTCAAGTTTCCGTGTCTTCCTCGAGAAACTGCCTCTTTTGTGCTAAGTAATCTGAGTCTTGAATTTTCTGAGCGGGTACTGGTACGTATAGGGAAGATGTGGGACCAATGAGCCATTTTTCACTGTTTTGCCATTTTTCCTTAATTTGTTGGTGCTAGCAAACAAAATTTTATATTTGAGTAGACCAGTAGGTGATGAAACTCCATACTGAAGTTGGGCAAGAACAAACATGTTTTAGTTGAATTATTAAAAACTTAATTTTTTTAGAAATGGCTTATTGGTCTCTTTAGTTTGTGGAACCAATGAGACACGGTGTGGGACCAATGAACCACTAGAAGGAAGCTGCAAAAACAGTTACATCTACGATAAAATGAAGTTTTACCACAGTAATAAACCTAAGAAGTAAAATCAGTGTGGTAAAAATGAAAATCATTAAAGAATGAAATTATAACTATGCATTCTGATGCTTATCTAGCAGTGCATAGTCAATGAAAAGGGCTCTACACTGTCTGGGCCATTTCCTTTTTCGAGTTTACGCTATGTCTTTTTCATAGGTGCGACCTTTTTTTAGTTGAAATCATTGCACAAGAAATAGATTACACAAACCGATTTATTAAAAAAACTAACCATGCAAAAATCACAAAAAATCTATCAATCACCCTTGAGAATTAGATGCCATAACGAGCCAAAATAACATATAATTTTAACATATTAGCTTAATGCTTCGTAGCAGCAGCTGCTTAGACTGTTTTAAAATTTCAATTTAATAATCTAATCATCTTCATCATCAGGACCACCTAGTAGCAGTCCAATGAAATGTCTGAAGCTACCAACTACAGAAAACACTTTAACAATGACGTAGAGGCCTGCCTTAACTATGTCCACACCCAGTGCATACCAAACTGCCACTGGCTCATTGGTCCCTCTTTGCACGGGCTCAAAGGTCCCAAAACTGAGTGGGCACAACATTTTACTAACTGGCCGCTACCTGATAGAGTATATGCCTCTGAGCCTGGCAAAATTTGTTTCTACATCAAATAAACTTCAAAAACAAGCAATACTATACTACCTTCTGTTTAGAGTACACAAACAAAAAAACAATCATCAACAAAAAAAAACTTATGAGCCAGTAGAAAAGGTTATCCTTGCTTGCACACGTGTGGATGATCATAACTCCGGTGTAAAACTTAAAAACTATTTTGAATCAATTATTAAAAGAGAAAGAAAATTTTCCAAGAACTTTGCAAGAAATCAACTATGGTTATTGGTCCCAGTACCCTGATCAAAGATCCCACTTCTCCCCTACGTCTATCTCTTAACTAGCAATAATTATTGACAGACGATTGTCTAATTTTTGCAGTGTACGTGAAGTATGGATATATTAAACAGGACCCTTCATGTTCGTTTCGTTCTGAATGCAACTATCATGCTATTTTTTGCACTCCATTTTCACCCAGTTATTACACCATTGCACAGTTTTCTTCATCTGATGTTATCATCTTATATGTTACAATGTTTTGTTACTTTTTTCGTTCTCCGTTCTCTCTTGCTGTGTGATTAAAGTGCATCTTAATATTTTTGTAATTAATTTGTAACGGCTGTATGGATATAAAAGATACTAACGAACAGTTAGAACATTGGGCATTCGTTTTGTGCCTCCCCCTCCCCCCATCTCAGCATCTTCTGAAATTAGTCAGAAAGACTGTCACCACATTCCACAGCTACCAACAATGAAATATTTATCAGTGTTCAAGCAAGAAAATCACATTTATTGTAGAAAATAAATTCTCATATGCAGCATTTTCGATAGGCACTTTGACAGAAGTTAGCCTTAGATTGAAAATTGCATTTTTCAAACACGAAAAATATAACATCTGAAAAATTTTATGTTTGTAATCTCTGCATCAAGAGCTTTCAAATGAGCTATTACATGCAATTATACGACGAGTGCTCATAGCGATATTCAACTTTCAACGTTACGCTTGAATGACTTTTGTACCCCCCAAATTTTTGTTTAATAAAAACTAAAATAAGGACGTAAATTTTTGCGAATTTTCATGATATGTAGATAGTACAACTTGTTTAATTTTATTTCATAACTGAAAACTTCATTTTTAACAAAGATTTATTTTGTCAAAGTTGAGATATGAAAATCGGTATGACTGTTCTGCTTCGCTGCACACAAAAACAGCCAAATTGCATAAGCTGTGATTTTTTTATTTCTTATTCAATTTTTGTCAAACAAGTCAAGCGCATTTATTTATTGAACAACTATCTTCGCTCAGCTACTAGGGATGTCCATTTCAGAATAATTACATATTCTAAAATAATTCGGAATCTTTTTTTTTTAATCCAAAATTTCGAATCCTTGATCGAATCCTACACCTATAAAATGGCTGTTAGTATTATTTTGATATCAGTTCAGCACACAATAGCTCGACTATTGCAAAACAAAAAAAAATCAACCACTTGTTTAATTTTTGAAAAATTTATAGCCAGCACAAGGATTACAGCACTATTAATTTGAAGCATAAATAGGATACAACACGCAGTGGCATAGTCATAGAGCTAACAGTGGGCATGCCCCTCTTAAATTTTAGAAACACATGAAAAAACACAGTTCCAGTACAGGCGGTGCATGCTACACTCATGGCCTCCCACAGATTTTTTTTGGTCTCCGACAAACACTGCATAAATACACACACTATGAGGCCGAACGCGCACTTGCGTTGATGCGCAACATCTTAAAAGTTTCATCACAAGCAATTTTTCTTCACGATTAAACCAAATCTTAAAAACGAAATCAGTTTAAAATAGGAACCGGTTCTGTAGGATTCAATATTCTGAAATGGACATCCCTATCAGCTACAAGTTCATATAAATAAAATTAGGTAATCAAGAGAACCACTCGAGTTTCGGTTGCCAGTAACTTTGCCACATGGTAACTTCGCCACAGTAACTTCGTCACAGAAACTTCGTCACATGGTAACTTCACCACACTTTGAGAAGTTGAGGGAGATGTGGGGATAGGTGTAGGAAAGTGTGTTGGGGTGTGAGGGGAGGAAGGGGAGATGTGGAAAAGAGGTATGAGAGGAGGTGTAGGAAAATGTGTTGGGGTGTGGGGGAGGTAAGGGGAGATGTAAGGAAAGATGAGGGAGGAGATGTGGGGAAGTCTGGGAGGAAGTATGTTGGGGCCCGACACCCTAACACGCTTCCCTACACTTCCCCTGGGCATTCCTTTCCCTACATCCCTACCCCTCACACCAACACACTTACATCTTCCCCCACAGTTTGGATTATGTGGCGAAGTTGCCATGTGAGGATGTTATCTTAATAAATTTAACTTGACTGTGGAAAAGCCTGATAAAATTTTTTACGAAAACTGGGAATTTAAAGTCTTGTTTTGGTGTAGGCAATGTAAATTTTTGATGTATTAAAGTGTGGCAAGTTACCATGTGATGAAATTACTAGGGATGTGGCGATTAATCAGCATCAGAATAGGCAAGTATCGGCAATTTTTTTGGAATCAGCATCAGTAAAGTATAGCCGATACTTACCAATTTCTTCGTACAAAACAAACTTGCCAATTTTCCCAAATATGATAGTGTTACATTTGCGTTTTTTACTAGCCAGAAACAATTTTCCTTTTACGAAAGTGTTTACACATGCCAAGTGAAGCAAAAAAATACAAGCATTGGGAGAAAGAAACAAAGAAGTTTCTATTGCTTTGCAAGCGCATTGTTTATTGTAGGGATGTGCCGAATAATCAGCATCGGAATCGGCATCGACAAGTATTGGCAATTTTTTTGGAATCGGCATTTCAACAAGAATCGGCATTGACAAAAATTTTGGAATTGGTACCGTCAACTGGGGTGCCTTTGCACAGTTTTATCGGTTTTTTAAAGATTTTTTTAAGGTAGTTCATCAATTTTTCTCAGATTTGCACTCCTATGTACGTTATACTTGATGTATTGGGCAAACTAAATTGTTCATATTAATCATTTCTCTTTTTTTTTTTGGAACTTTTTATGTGCCAAGTTGCCCCAAATTTTGGGGTTACTTTGCACATGAAAAAATATACTTAGTATGATGCTGTTTGACAATTTTCTTGCAAAGCAAAAGCTGCTATTGAGCATCTTTGCACAAGTTCAAGTTACAGAATAATTAATTCTAAATTTGCAGTGATTATAGAAGCTTTTTTTGTGGTTCTTTAAGTGCCGGTACCCATATGCCACTAGAGTAGCACTACATATTACAAAAATCATTGAAAATCATATTATCACACAATCATTGCCATGTTCATAAGATCTTTAAGTTTTATCACATATTCCATGATAGTTGTCAAAGTAATAACGTAAAATTGCAGCATAAATACAATTTTGGCCAATGAAAAATAAGTATATACAGGTACATGTTCATGTAGAATTATCATATTGGCGCTGTTATGGAATGGTTAACAAAAAAGATTTGGACAGGATCTTTAAGACATTAGTAAACACTGACATAAAGAAAACCATCATATTAAATACCACCATGAACATTGAATCAGTAAAGATAGCAAGCTTCCTCTTAATTATTGGCATGAATTATGCAATTACAATAACGAAATGGCCTAACAAATGCAAACAAATCAGAACAAAAGATTAATCAAAAATGTTTTTTTGGCTTATGATGCACTAGTCAGTTTTGGTACATAAATGTAGTATCGATCATCTTCCACATAGTATTCATCAAAATTTAACTTCTTCAACTCAGTTAGCATTCTCGAATCCATATCATAGCAAGGAACTTTGGAATAAAAGGTGGTAGTGTTCCTGGTTCCTGCAACACAAACCTTTTTCAGATAGTTGACTTTTACTTCATCTTCAGCACAAGGTGTCTTCCCAAGCACCAAGCACACAATGTCACCATCAACAATTTTAGTTCAAAAACCTTTAGCTGGGGTTGCACCTGCCTGTTGTATGACTGTTTCATCATCCGAACGCAGTTCTGACATATTAGAATCGGTTTCATCCATGTAAGGAATGGTTGTATCATTTTCACTAGTCTCTGTTTCAATATTCGAGATAAAGATCCAAGTCGTCGTTTCTTTTTGAGCTTTTGCAACTTTTTAACAGTTGAGCAGTGTTTCCTTTTTTGCTTTATCAATTTCTTGCTTGACAACTCTTCAAAAGAAATTTATCTACCTGGACTAACATTGCCTTTATTCGGGGGAGCATTTTTGCTAGCAGGTGATTTGTACCTTTGTATTTTGAGATGACTAAGAACTGCTTCACCCACTCTTGTCTCCTTTATTGAACTTGCTGCATTGCTAGATCTAGCAGCAGGCATTTTTTTCAAAACCTTTTCAGGAGAGAAAGGGAAAATGCCACAAGCGTCAAAACCATTTTGTAAATGTTAATGCGACCATGTAGCCATTTCATCATAAAGAGTTTTTAACAACGATAGAAAACTCTGTTTTGGGATGGAGGTCAGAGCAGAATGTTTGAGTTTATAGTCATTCAAGATTTTTTTCCATGCTGTCTTCATTGGTTTAAAAAACACTACATCCAGGGGTTGAGTCAAATGTGCACTATTTTTTGGCAAAAAGCAAAACCATATTTTCAATTCTTGGCACATCTGAAGAACTTTTGGGCTGAGATGACTAGATAAGTTATCTCCAACTAAAACTTGGGTTCACATTGACCACTCTCAGCATCAAGCTTCCTGCAGTAAGGAACAATTGTGGTAAAAAAACAGCATCAAGCTTCCTGCAGTAAGGAACAATTGTGGTAAAAAAACAATCGTCGAAGCATGTGGCATCTGATCATCCACTTTTTGATGTGTTATATTGTGCATCTTGGTGCCATTTTTGACCCATGGAGTCCACAAGTTTTGAGCTTTATATATAACATAGGGTGGAAAAAGACATCCAGAAGCAGTTTCTGCCATCATAATACTAGTGCTTCCTTTGGAAAAATTGAATATGCGCTCAGGATACTTTGTTGTTCTTTCATATACAAACTTGCTTTGCCCAGGGTTATCTGCCAGGTTAGTCTCATCGTAGTTAATAATTGCTTTGGATGAAACACCTTCAACTGTCTTCTTTAAATTTTCAAAAAATATTGCTACTGTGTCTTCACACACTGCTGCTCTCGATGCTTTAATATTTCCACCATTCTTCAGCTTTTGCTCATCTTTATGCCTTTCTATGAAACTCAATGCCCAATCTTCGCCAGGCAAGTTGTCTTTTTGCTGTAGAAACGATATTTTTCTTCCTTCTAATTTTAAAGAGTTCTTGGCAATCATTCTCAACTCAATTTTACTCATGGGCTGGCCCCAATCTGCACCTAGTTTTGCATAAGCAACTAGATTTTTCTCCTCAGTGTCTGTTAATATTCTAGGTCTTCCTGGTTCTTGCATATGAACTTTATCAACTTTATTCTTAATATTTCTCATCAGAACTTTAAATGTCTTTTCTGCTTTTCTTAGTGTCATTTCTTTATTTACAGCTTTGACTGT
Source organism: Trididemnum miniatum (assembly GCA_964006365.1). Classification (NCBI taxonomy): domain Eukaryota; kingdom Metazoa; phylum Chordata; class Ascidiacea; order Aplousobranchia; family Didemnidae; genus Trididemnum; species Trididemnum miniatum. Next base: position 24,993,851 of record OZ023233.1, read on the forward strand.
ACTTGTTGCTTGATCTTGACTGTAATCTCTGTATGATCTACGGTAGCTCCTATTTTACGCTTGTGCTTTCTTGGCATCTTGCAGAACTCAACTCAGCTCTAATTACAGTGATAGTTCTCTATTCTAATATAACTTTCAACTTCAGGTGTTCTAAACATAGAGTTGGTCTTTTAACAGTTAAACAGCACTGTTATCTTTCTGCGGTCTGGTCTATGTGCATTTTGTGCAAACTTATACCGGTAAAATGCATTGTGCAAAGTTACCCCATTCGTTGCTAAAAAAACACTCCAATGATTAAAAAAAGCAAATCATTGTAAGCACTCCAAACAAACCACTTTAAATAATCAGAAATCCATTTAGATGCATTTTTTGACTTCTGAAGCAATTTTTGAGGATTTTGGTTTTGTAAATCATGCTCGGCAACAAGAAGTAGGCCAGTATTGTAAATTCTTAAATTTAGAGAAGCCAATAAAAAGAAAAATTACTCAAATTCTGGAAAAACTGGAAGGATTGTTATATACTGCTTAATTTATTGTCATGTATTACTGAGATATAACTGTCATTTTTTTTGTTGGTGTAGTATTCTTAAAATGCCTTTTTTGACCAAAATAACAAATTATTTTTTCGTGCAAAGTTATGCCTGATGTGCAAAGGCATCTCAGTTGACGGTACATCCCTAGAAGTTACTGAGGCGAAGTTACCATGAGGCAAAGTTACCCGCAACCAGAGTTTCAATCATCAATATGCTGCTGAGCCTGATTGTTTCAGTGCTTGTCTTGTTTCTTTACACACTGCATAAGGTTTATGGCAAGCTGGTGAAATATCATCCGCAGTAAGTTTAAACATAAAAATTGGGGATATTACCAGTAGTTAACAGTTAGGAATTGGGCATAAGGGTTATTGGCATAAGCTTAAGGCTACCGATGCTGGTAGATGTGTAGTTGAGTACAAAACACATGTTTGAAAAAGCCTGCCAGTTCTCTAGACACTCCCTTAACAATACTACAGTTACAGGTTATGTTATTGGTTGAAGCATTACCGGTATTATTCTGTAGTACACTTAGGCCTATATATATATATATCCCCTGGTACTTTTTGATTTTGAAAAGCCAGTAATAGAAGAATGATAGGCCTACTGTAATGCTGAACATTTAGCCGATAGCAAACCAAATTGTCCAGAGTTAAAAAACACCAAACAAGAAAGCGACTGAAATTTACTCATCCTAGTTTCATAACTTTAATAATACTTTACCTGAGAAAATCAGGAGAATGCAAGCTTCGCAACCAGGTACTTTCGTGTAAGCTGCTTCTCACTGCAAAAAAGTTTTGTTAACTAGACAAGCCTATTTTTTAAAAATCACATGATTTTTAAATTTGGGACAAACTATTGCATTGTTAAGCTCTGAGCTGCTAGTAGGCTATAACTTCAGGCAGTATCTATTTTGCCATTAATGGCATAATATCTTTTAGGTCTATTTTGCCGCAGCTAGCCTACATAATCCTAACAAACCCTACATACTGTTTTAACAAACCCAATTGTTCACCCCAGGTCACACGCATCCGAATTGAACCAAAGCGAAGCCACTGAAGCCGCAACAAGAATTGAACCAAACACTAGTGCAGCACTACCCTTTATACGCAGCGCTCTATCCACTGAGCTATTGAGAAGTGGTGGCAATCAAGCACAAAACGGCGCTTAAAAACCCATGACGTCACTTACGGCAAAATAGACCTTAAACAGTTAAAGTTATTTTACCGTTAACGGCAAAATAGACACTGCCATAATTTAAACAGTTAACTGGTTAAACTGTTAAACTAAAAAATACAGTGAAATCACAACTCTCATTGAACAGTTAAAAACTACAACAGCACCGGTACAAGTTAACAAAATTATAATTGATAAGAAATTCACTTTTAAAAAATTGTTTTAAAAGCTTCAATCTTTGTGCATTTCCCATCTCTTTCTGTTCACTGTTTAGTGTTTGACATTTCTCTTTACCACGTTGACATCCCTTTTGATTAACACAGAATACCAGTAGCCTACCGTCTAGGCCTAACATGTCTTGATACCATATCGATACTCTGCTGTTTTAGGGCACCGGTACTTCATTTTGGTGTTCTTATTTTCCTTATAAATGTTAGTGTGTCTTGAATCATAACCTTGCACTGTTGCATCATTGCGTTTTATCTTGGCAATTAAAATAAACCAGTACAGAGTACCGGTACTGTAGTCTAGTTACCAGACCCTGGACCAGCACTGCAGCGCAGATCAACCAGTCCAGTGTGACTGCTGTATTTACGACAGTTTTACTAAACCATGACGTTTTGCATGGATTGAATATAATAAGCCTACCAATAACAGAACAAACTACTAAGCCTAAACCTATCAGCAAGACTAGATCAACACATGATATATATCAGTAATTCACGCCTCAACATATATACCATATCAGTACCGTACCTGTTACATTATTGGTCAAGAAAGAGGATAATTTCCAAATCGAGTTCGAATCAAAAAGGTTGGAAAAAAACACTTTGCTCATAACCTATTGATACTGTGTTGATCTGCCCTATTGGTTCCTAATCAATCTGCAATGCAATCAACATCGTGCAAGTCCATATCAAAAGGTAGGGGAAGCAACATGGGGTACCGGTATCCAGGGTTGGCGAGTTGCAGTTAGTAAAATCGATACGACTCTGACTCTCAGGTATTGTTTCAGTTCGACTCCAACTCCGACTCCGTTTTTTTTTTTTTTTTTTTTCTGTTCGACTCCAACTACCGAGTACCGACTCTGGCAACATAGATTCTACACTTAACTAATATAATCTATGTAGAATCTATGCTTGCAAAAATTATGCTTGCCAGTCGAAAAATTATGCTTGCCAGTCCAAAAATTATGCTTGCCAGCAAGGTAAGAATAGAATCTATGCTGGCTAGCATAATTTTTCGACTCCGACTCTGACTCTCATGAAAAACCTGGACTTCCACAACTCCGACTCAAACTGGCCAACTCTGGCTAAAAAGAAGACGACTGTTTACTACATTTCCTGGTTAGAAAACCTAGCTCACCTCAACTGATTTGTAAAACACTAGCGGGCCTACTTTTGTGGCGTCCGCGCCTCCCGTAATGTCACTGGCCCTGATTTGGGAGTCAGCCAAGCGGTAAATAAGCCACAAACAAGTTTGTTTTTTTTTTTTGTAGGCTGATTAGGCGTGTTCGTCACCCAGGAAACACGTGGGTGGGCTAATTTTGTTCCTCGTCGTTATAAGTTTCGGTATTCTACTCTTTGCTTCCCCTTTTTATCTGCTTGCTCAAGCTCAAAGTAGCACCATCATTCACAACATTAATTTCAGTCAGCATAACTCCATTTAATTAATTGTTCCAACAGAATCAACACGAAAAGTGCCTCGCACTCTCCTGTCTCATTTAAATAGAATGTCCAGTTCCTTATTCAAATAGAATTTACGGTTAAATGCACATAATCAACACTGAAAAACCTAACTCTCCCGACGTCGCTTGTAATCTCCCCCCTCCTTTCTATCTAACAGAATAACTACAGTCCTACTATTGCGAATCTCCCCAGATGCAGTACATAAAATCTCAAACTGCGTAAGTGAAATACTAACTTACAAACCTACACAAGCAACGGTCCTAGACTAACACAACCAGATAAAATATAACACTTGACTGAGAACTAACTTAACTTAGGTTGGCACATCACTATTTATGGTCGCGGTATCCTCGCCTTTCGTTCTTCGCCTTTCCTTCTTCATAACTAACGCACGATGCCACTGCTGCTTACATCTGCCTTCGTCAACCACTTATTAGTCTCGACTGCAATGGCGTGATGCTTCTTTGTGAATACAATCATCCAATCGGTTTTGCCTGCGGTCACTCACGATTTCATATGCATTGTGACACATGGACACGTGACCAATTGTTTACCAAGTTCGGTTGACGTCAAAGTTTTAGCCTCGCAGAAGCAGCTAGCACAATGTATCCATGGCAGCGAGATGCGAAGTCTTGCAGAGTTGTGATTAAGGATTGGAGTCGTAACAGGAAATTGCAGGCCTAATAAGGGATTGATGGCGAGCCCAGTCACTCAAACGCCATACTACACCCCCCGCGAGAAAAGGTTTTGGCCGAAAAAAAAAAGAAAAAAATTTTAGAGGCCAAAACCCGAGTCCGAAAACAAAAGCAGAGGTCCGGAACAATATGAGCTCTGTTACCAATCCCGAGGTGTTCCGTACAATCACTGACAACATGAAAAAGTCCATCAAAGAAACGATATATAGGCTACAAAGCAGTGTGGGCGCGACCAAGGCCGCAAGAAAGTTCAAAAGTCCAATGTCACTCAAGTCTGCTGCAACGCTCGCACAAGCTCACCGTGACGTCGCGCACCAATATCATTCAAAAATTGTTTTTCGGAATCAGTACCATCCATCCGGACCACGCAAGAAAGGCTAAGGCTTCGTGTGGACCGTCACTACACAAAAATGCAGACGCAACAGAAAATGTTCTGGCATAAACAAAAAGGTACGGTATCACATAATAATCCCGGTAAGGAGTGTGAAGCTCTGAAAAGTTGTCACAAAATCACACTCTAGGACACGACCAAGCGAAGCTAAAACGGATTTGAGAGAGTCAGCTCAAAAAAAAAAAAATGTGCCGTGAACCCTGGGTATGCAAAAAAAAATACCCACTACTAACACAAACACTAAAAAAAGAAACTGGTAAAGGGCTCACAAAAGAGCAAAGTCATCAAACACGATGAGCACATGTCCAAGCGTGCGGCTAACTTACCATCAACTGCACACAATGCCCTGTAAAAAAAATATTAAAACCTGTAACACATCAGCTCCGATATCAAACGTCGCATCCAATTCACCACTCAGTCAGCCGCCTGGAGCACATAATCGAAGTAGTTCAAACTGAAAAGCAATAAGAAACGCCTCCTCCACCAACGCAAATCATTTATGCCATCAAAATAAAACGATAAACTGGTATGTTAGGTCACATGTCTGTAAGTTCTTGCACAAAAAAAAATGGAATTTGATAGCTTGTGCCCGCAAGAAAGGTGCTGGACAGTCACCTCCCAAGTAACCACCTGCAAAAAAATTTTGACAAACCCTGCTGCACTGAGGGTGATCAGACCCCAGTCCAACCGGGAGTGTCGAACTAAGCAGAAAGAGACCGTCTGTACCGCACTGGAAGTCGTGTAGAACGGCCATATCTCGTGCGATACTGTTCATCAAGAGGAAGTGAAGGACTGCCAACCTCGAATTGACTACTAACAGGCGTACCGACAATTTCAGGTGCAATTACATGTGTGAAATGAGGAGACAATAAGTCGGAACGGTTATTATCTTGTACATCATTTTCAACCGGTCCTGGAAGCTCTGGAAGAGGATCACGCAGTCGCATCAAAATGGAACATGCCTTTAAACGGTTAATCGTTACATTGTCATATCGATTCGCTCCCATCTCGAGCGTAAAATACTTATCAGTGCGACTGAGTACTCGATATGGTCCCGTATACGCTCGATCCAACGTCGTTTTCGCCGCGTGTTCTTTACAAAAACATGGGAACAAGAAGATAACTTGTCATCAACAAAATAATCACGTCTACACGGTTCCCGAGGGGGGGACGGTCTTAGTGTTTGCATGAATCCAACCAGTTGACGACCATACTCAGTTTGAGGGATAGTTTCACGGTCGCTAACAAAAAATTCCCCTGGAACCCGTAAAGGCGTCCCAAGCGTAAGTTCCGCAGAAGAACAGCCAAGATCTTCCTTTACCATCGCTCGCATCCCCAGAAGTACAACACCCAAATTACTGTACCAATCGGTGGGATTTTCCTGGCACCTTAAAGCGGTCTTTCGGGTTCGGTGCATTCTTTCCACCGTTCCGTTTGATTCCGGTCGAAACGAGCAAGTAGTGTTCCTCTGGGCCCCTAAAAACTCGCACATCTCCTCCCACAGACAAGACAAAAATTGCCCACCACGATCACTCGTTATAGTCACCGGTGCCCTGAATCGAGCCACCCAGTGTAACATAAAAGCGTTTGCACAAGATTTAGCTGTAATGTCGGCAAGAGGTACACATTCCATATGCCGTGTGTATCGGTCTACAACCGTCAAAAAATAACTAAAGCCTCCAGACATGGGCAATTTTCCCACTAGATCCACGTGAACGTGCTGAAAGCGCTCAGACGGCAAGTCAAACTTCTGCAAGGGTGCACGGTTGTGTTTTTGTATTTTAGAAGCTTGACAGGCGTGACAGCAAGTTACGAACTCCTTGACGTCCTTTTTCATTTCTGGCCACACAAATCGGTCGCCAACAAGCTTTTGACTCGCTTTAATCCCTGGGTGGGAAAGTGAATGCAAGACATCGAAAACCTCCTTTCTGAAGCTTTTGGGAATTATGGGACGGAATTTTCCTTGTGAAACGTCCCCAAGGATATGCTTATCAGACCCCGGTAATCTAGCCATAACAACTTGTAAAGAAGACCGTTCGGCGCCCACAAGTTCGTTTACCTCAGGATCATCTTCCTGTGCCTGAACCATCGCAGCAAAATCTATTGAAGGGTAAGTCTCAAAAATCGAGTTCACATTGGGCCGGCTCAGGCAATCTGCGACAACGTTATCTGCGCCACGTATATACCTCACATCCGTGGTAAACTCAGAGATGTAATTAAGATGGCGAAGTTGCTTTGCTGTGCCGTCCTTTGGTGGTCGCGCAAAAGCCAAACATAGTGGTTTCTGATCACTAAGAATGTGGAAAGCAGGTCCCTCCAGAAAGTAACGAAAATGTTTCACAGAGAGGTACATGGCCAACAGTTCTCTATCATATGCCGAGTACTTGGTTTCGGCAGGCGTAAGAGCTTTTGAAAAAAAGGCGATGGGACGTACTTCGTCATTGACAGCTTGCTGCAGGGCACCGCCCACTGCGTTGCCACAAGCGTCTACCGTAAGGAACGTGGTAGCTCCCAACAAAGGGAACTTTAAGAGCGTGGATCGAGCAAGGAGTTCCTTACTTTCTGTGAAGACTTTATCGGTCTCCTCGTTCCACTCAAGCACTGGCTTACGGCCCTTCTTCGTCGAAGTCATTCTATTCAGGGGCGCGAGTACTTCCGCAGCACCAGGTATGTGGCGTCGATAGAAATTCAACATTCCCAGATACCTCTTTAATTCTTTATTGGTCCTGGGGCGAGAAAATTCCCGAATCGTCTGGACTTTGGAATCGTTAGGCCGAATTCCCTCATCGTTTACTGTATATCCTAGAAAAGAAATCTCGTTAACGCAAAAGTGGCACTTCTCTTCATTCACAACCAGACCGTAATAGAGCAATCGCTCAAAAAGTTGGGTGAGGTGGTCAAAATGCTCCTCAAGCGAATGGGAAAAAACAAGGATGTCGTCGATGTAGACGTACACAAAGCTTAAACCTCGTGTCACCTCGTTCATAAATCTCTGAAAGACAGCACCAGAGTTGCGAAGACCCATCGCAACTCTTTTGAATGCATAACTACCTCGGGGAGTGAGTATAGTCGTTTTCTCTACATCTTCTTCAGCAATCTCGATTTGGTGGTAAGATTTATATAAGTCAAGGGAAGAGAACACTGTACTACCGGACATGAAATCGGTGAAGTCCGTCAAAAAGGGTATAGCATACCTATCGGGGACAGTCTGCTTGTTAAGAGCGCGGTAATCTCCTGTAATTCGATACTCGCCAGGTTCTTTCTTGGGGACCATATGTAAGGGAGATCCAAACGGGGACGTAGCAGGGATGACAATACCTAAATCTAATAGCTTCTGCAGCTCTCGGTCCAAAATTTTCAAACGCTCTGGTGAAAGGCGTCTCGTACGACCGCAAACAGGGGGGCCTTCGGTCTTAATATGCATTTTCGTCTCATGACGGATGGGTTTCAAAAAATTACCTTATTCAAAAACATCGGTATAATGCGCAAGTAGCTCCTTCAGTGACTTGAATGGTCTCGGTATCTGTCCAACTTTAGTTTTCTCTTTAGCCTGAGCAAATTCTCTTTCCGGGGATAGGCCTAGGTCAAGAGACTGCCCAATCTTGGCAGTGGGGATGCAATTCACTTCGCATTGTAAAGTGCGTTTGGCTGGGTTAACCAAAACGTTATGGTGCGGTAAAAAATCCAGACCCAGTGTGGCAAACTTCACTCTAGCTCGTAAAAATCTCCAAAGGAATGTCTTTCCAAGATTCAAAGAGAAGCTCAAAGGAGCGTGCTCAAATGCAGGAATACGAGTCCCATCAGCAGTGCACAGCCACCTTGAAAAGCGGGGATCATCATCGGGTCTATTACAGGGTAAAATTGACAGCCTGCTTCCTGTATCGACCAAAAACTTCACATTCGTTTCTGGGTCTCGCACAAAAATCAACCCAGTTATATCTATATCACTAAAAACGGGTTCGATGTCATGTGCGGCGTTAAGAGTTACCACATAAGACCTCGTGCCTTTCGATTCTGACCGATTGCCGATATTGAACGCGCGAGTTTGGTTGTTGTGAGCCTTGCCCCAAGAGCATGGGTCCCGGTATTGATAAGCGCGCTCTCCAAATCTGCTATGGTAATAGCACAAAGATGTGTTAGATGGTTGCTCGAAACCCCGACCAGTTTGGTGTCCAAAAGAGGTGGGCCCGCTAGGATGAGAACGAGGAGTGGATGAAAATACTCGCTCCTGCCCAGGAGCATACCTACCTAAATGAACACTTTGGTATTGTCCTTGGTCCATAGAATAAGGGTCATGCACCTTAGAGGCATTGGTGGCTTCGACCAACTGACTCACGGAAGTACTTAAATTGCTTAGCTGTTCCTGCACGGAGCTGCTACTCGGAAAAGATACTTCTCGGTATAAACGGCCGGATCGTCTGCCGTGCTTGTTCTCATCAACCACTCGGTCAGCACGACCAGCTAGCTCATCCAGGCCACACGGCGGACCAGTCACAATCGCTCGTCGTACTTCGTCCGGCAAGCGATCCTTAAAGAGCTTTTCAAGTACAGGCGAGTCATGTTCTCCCAGCAATTTCCGCATGCGAAAAAGTAATTCCGTCGGCTGACGGTCTCCTAACTCAAGCTTATATAAAAGTTCATCAATATCTTTCTCACGAGAAGGAGAAAAAATCCTACGGATCTCATTTTTCAATTCTGTGTAGAGCCTCTCTGAGTTTACTTGATATAACACGTGCTCCAGTCGTTCTAAATGTCGGAGATCCAGAGCACTCAGAGCTAGCTCATACTTTTGCGACTCCGAAAAAATTCCTTTAAGTCGAAAAATGTTTTCTAGGGACAAAAGCCATAAACTTGCATTTCCTTCGTAGAAACGAGGGGCAGATACTGACATGACCTGAGGCATTGGGTGGTAAGTTGGAAATGTGGGCTCCCTCATGTCATTTCCAGACGCAGGCGCCATTCTTGGGATCGCGTCATCACTGCCACCAACGTCGGTCTCAGAGTGTTGATTTCCAGGGGGCTCACCAAAAACCAAATGGTTGTGCATATTAGGAAGCTCTAAGTTGGTGGGAGCACTCCAATCAGTTTCCTCGGGGCAGGTTAACAAGGTCCGCTCAAAACCTTTACCAGACGTAGTAAGTCTATTAAACGATATCGGGCGGCCTCGGCCGCGAGATATGCTCCGCCTGGGTGTCCGATACATGTCAAAACAAAAACAAACAAGCGAGAAAACAAATAATTTTAGGCCTATACAAATCTGCATTAACTTAACTTTGGTGTCTGAAGCCTTCCTTACGACAGGTCGCGGAATCTTCGTGAGCAGGTCTCGGAATCTTCGTGAGCAGGTCTCGGAATCTCCAATGCCAATCACGTCGGGGTCACCAATTATGTGGCGTCCGCGCCTCCCGTAATGTCACTGGCCCTGATTTGGGAGTCAGCCAAGCGGTAAATAAGCCACACACAAGTTTGTTTTTTTTTTTTTGTAGGCTGATTAGGCGTGTTCGTCACCCAGGAAACACGTGGGTGGGCTAATTTTGTTCCTCGTCGTTATAAGTTTTGGTATTCTACTCTTTGCTTCCCCTTTTTATCTGCTTGCTCAAGCTCAAAGCAGCACCATCATTCACAACATTAATTTCAGTCAGCATAACTCCATTTAATTAATTGTTCCAACAGAATCAACACGAAAAGTGCTTCGCACTCTCCTGTCTCATTTAAATAGAATGTCCAGTTCCTTATTCAAATAGAATTTACGGTTAAATGCACATAATCAACACTGAAAAACCTAACTCTCCCGACGTCGCTTGTAATCTCCCCCTCCTTTCTATCTAACAGAATAACTACAGTCCTACTATTGCGAATCTCCCCAGATGCAGTACATAAAATCTCAAACTGCGTAAGTGAAATACTAACTTACAAACCTACACAAGCAACGGTCCTAGACTAACACAACCAGATAAAATATAACACTTGACTGAGAACTAACTTAACTTAGGTTGGCACATCACTATTTATGGTCGCGGTATCCTCGCCTTTCGTTCTTCGCCTTTCCTTCTTCATAACTCTGGTCTCGTCTCGCCTTTCCTTCTTCATAACAAACGTACGATGCCACTGCTGCTTACATCTGCCTTCGTCAACCACTTATTAGTCTCGACTGCTATGGCGTGATGCTTCTTTGTGAATACAATCATTTAATCGGTTTTGCCTGCGGTCACTCACGATTTCATATGCATTGTGACACATGGACACGTGACCAATTGTTTACCAAGTTCGGTTGACGTCAAAGTCTTAGCCTCGCAGAAGCAGCTAGCACAATGTATCCATGGCAGCGAGATGCGAAGTCTTGCGGAGTTGTGATTAAGGATTGGAGTCGTAGCAGGAAATTGCAGGCCTAATAAGGGATTGATGGCGAGCCCAGTCACTCAAACGCCATACTTTTACTTAGGCCAACAGTTTACTTTGGTGATTTGTTCATGGTATAAACAGCCTTCCATTCCTGCGAAAGATAGGGAGTCAGAGATGAGCGTGTTTTTTCGACTCCGACTCTCGTCTGTGGCAAGCATATTTTTTCGACTCCGACTTCCAAGAAAAACCTCGACTCCCACGACTCCGACTCCCCACTCGCCAACCCTGCCGGTAACTGGTAATGCTAGAGTCGCAGTAACCTACTGTCATTAACAAAAGGTAGAGGCTAAGGTTACGTGACCGTAACATTTGTCTCTTTGGTTTATTTTATTATCCCTTCACGCTTCCCCGATTGCACGAGAGCGTGACGAAGTAATAAAATAAACTAAAGAGGTAAATGTTACGGTCACGTAACTTTAGCCACTTCGTTAACGAAAACCATAGGATCAGGAATCAAGCATCACGTCCACAAAATTGCGACAGTTAGTCAGTTACCCTGTCCACAGTGGCACAGTGGATGTTATTAGAACCTTACTCTTCTTTTCCCCGCAAAATACAAATGAGAGAATGCGTCAATTTTTACGTTCATCACGCACAGTAAGCGCTCATGCGAGTTGGAAGGCGCAACATGAAGAGGGATGGACGAATTTACTCGTCGTCGGGCCAGTTGAAGAAAAATGAAGTCCTTGGTGGGCCGGATTATTGCATCAATAGTATTAGTATACAATACTCAATCACATATTGGTTTATTCACTGATGCAAGAAATTAAATAATAATTCTAAATCTCCTAACCTGCTGAGTGCTAACTCGTCAGTGGCGTAGCTGGAGGTTCTACCGCCCCCAAATGCAGTGATGCTCCCAGGATTTGGCCAAAGGGGGGGGGCAACATAACAAGAAATTAAATAATGATTCTAAATCTCCTAACCTGCTGAGTGCTAACTCGTCAGTGGCGTAGCTGGAGGTTCTACCGCCCCCAAATGCAGTGATGCTCCCAGGATTTGGCCAAAGGGCAACATAACCGGGGGTGTGGGGGGCGAAGCCCTTAGCTGCCAACGATTTTTTTGCAGTTTTCACATTTAAAAAAACACTCTTTTTAACACACTTTTATATCGAAAAAGGGCATGCAGTGAGTGCAGTCACCACTAGCGAAGTTAGGATTTTGCAATGAGAAGAGGGTTGAGAATGACATCACATTTGATTATACGATGTATACAAGAGCGGATCCAGAAAGTTATGGTGGGATGCATGTAATTTTGAATTAGGCTGAATGTCAACTAAATGCAAAAACGTTTAAACTCGGAAGCGGGCGTAGATAAGCCTTTTGAAAATGTTTCATGTCAGGGGCGTATTTAAAAATTTTTTGAGGGAGGAGCATCAATTTTCGTTACTTTTTTCAAGCGTATTTTTTTCGGCAGAGTTATTATTAAGCAACTTAAGTGCTAAAAACGACTTTAGTGGGTTCCGCGGGGCATGCATCCCTGGAAAATTTTTGAAAATTTGCATACTGCAATGACCATTTTATTGTTTTTGAACAATTTTTAAGGATAGTTTGTCATATTTTTGGCCCCTAACTTGGAGTACTTCACCAATGATGCATTTTGTTCGCACAGTTTCGATTATCTATGACGTCATTTGAGGCTCAATGGGGAAGGGGGTTGTAACCCCCAATGATTGCGACGAGTGTAGATCACGATTCACAAATGTTATATAATAGTCACGAGTGTAGATCACGATTCACGAATGACAAAATGTCGAATCGGGTCCTAAACAGGTAAATAACTTTCAACAAGAAAAATGATGTACCGGCTATGAGTTCATACATAGTGCTCGAGTTGTAAAAACACTTATGGGGGGATGGTACAACTTTTTACGCAGACGTATGAAGGGATGGTCATTATACTCAGTGCTTGCAAAGGAATGGTTTACGCCAAAATGCCTAATGGGGAATGGTACTCCCCCGCATCCCCCCTCAACTCGCGTACTGTTCATGCATGATGATAGATTAGTATGTCTGGGTCAACAGCGTAGGCCTAGAGCCTAGGCGCAGGCACTGCCAAGGGGGAGCACGGTGCCATGGCCTCCCCTTGGCCCTGTAATAATTTGCTAAAACCTAACTTATAGACTAATTTCTCAAACTAATAATGGTCGCCGCCTCCTTTCACTCATTTATTAGCCAAGCTTCTGCTTTTAGACATAAATTAAGCTGTGAAAATATTTTTGCATTGCCCATAGTTGGTACTATTCTATTTTGAATAAGGGAAGAGGGTCGTCCCCTCGCCTTAAATTTTTAATTCTATTTGAATAAGGTTTAAGGTAGTCTAAATTGAATAAATTGTAAATTTAATTGATAATTCTTCTAAATTTGATTGCAAAATGACAACTGATTTCTGTGGCATATGTTACAACAAAGTTGAAGAATTCGATATCCATGTCTATGGCTGTGAATTGTGTCCCAAATGGATACACTCACATTGCATCTTCCCAAATGCATCAAACAATAATCTACAGATTTTGTTTAAATACAATTGTGGTTTTGATGTAAAATGTCTTTTTTGCAAACAAAAAAGCAAAATTGGAACAACTGGTAGATGAAGCAAAAGAAATAAGACAGCAACTGTCTTGTAACAGTCAATGCATGAACGAAGTTCAGAAGTCTTTGAAGAGTGAAGCAACATCAAACACTAATTTTGAAAAAGAATCCTCTGAAAATGCTCTAAACAAAGTGATTAAAAATTCGTTTCGTAATGTGATAGAATCTGAAAAAGATAAGTGTGATCTTATTCTACCTCATCTAGATGAGTCTAACTCAGTGGCGGATTTGGATCGAGTTGTCGAGATAGGTAACTTGATCAATTCATAAGCCAATCCTGTGGAAGCCATTCGACTTGGATCTGTTGCTAGTAATCACTCTCGTTTGCTAAAAATCACATTTTTAAAAGAACAAGATGCTTAGTTTTGAGAAAAACAAATTAGAGAAAAAATTGTCAAATTTGAAAATTAGACGAAGTATGGATAGCGAAGCCAGACAAAAGTACAAAAAGAAAAGACTGCAGGTGTATGAATTAAACAAACGTGCTGCTGAAACTAAAACAGATGCGAGTTTTGGTCTTCCAAGCAATGGAAACATATGGAAATATTGCAAAATTTCGAGTGGATCCTGGAAAAGAGACAAATTTTGGTCAGAAGTTGACACTATTGCTGCAAAAAACGACTGAAGCTGAGGCCCAACTTTTTCCTACTTTGCTATGCTAGAAGCATATGCAATAAAGTGCATTTGTAGAAGACATATGTTGCTCATTATCAGCCACTTTTTATTGGTATTATAACTGAATCGTGGGCAAATGACAATACTCCAAAATCCTTACTTGACGTCTGTGGTTATAGTCAGTAGTGTGCTATGCGCATTTCGACCCGTTTTAAGCTTGGGCGGAGCCAAGCTAGGAGGGGGGTGGACCTGAGTGGGGGTGGTGGTCGGTTTGGTGGTGGGATTTTTCAGTGGGGTGGTGGAATATTTTTCAGAGATTGAGGGGTGGGATTTTTTTGGTGGTGGTGGAATTTTTTTTTCAAAGATTGAGGAGTGGAATTTTTTTTTGGTAGGTGGTGGAATTTTTTTTAGAGATTGAGGGGTGGATTTTTTTCAGAGATTGAGGGGTGGAATGTGCAGGGTGGAATTTTGTTTTGGGTAGGTGGGATTTTATTTTGGTTGGTGGGATTTTTTTTTCACAGGCGGGGGTAGGTTGGAAGTTTTTTTTTTTTTGGTAGGTTGGAAGTTTTTTTCACAGGCGGGTTTTTTTTGGTTGGTGGAATTTTTTTTCAGAGACAGAGGGAGGGAGTTTTTTTGGTCGTGGGGGTTAGGGTTAGACTTTTATTTTAAAAATTTTCCGATTTTTTGAAATAATATATTTTGATAAAATTTTATATTGAAAACCAAAAAATCGAACGAACAAACAAAGAATGAGGGGGTCATTTGTGGCCTTGATCCCGCATAGCACACTACACAAGCGCTCTACTCTCTCAAGAGCAAGTTATTAAGTTTGTGTTCTAGTACTGACTGTAGTTATTGTTCTTGTGATATTATAGTACTGTCTGTTGCTATCGTGCCATCTCATTGCAGCAAGAAACAGGAAGTTATTAAACGAGTCCACGCGAAGATTTTACCACACGATAGAGTTTGATTTGCTTTTATTAGGTGAAATCATTACGTAATATTTGCGGTACGTAGAATTATTGCAGGCTTAAATTTAGAAAATATTTAATACGTGAAAACGTCTTAGGTTACGTAAATTAATTTTTCACCGTCGTATCTGTGGCGATAGCAGTCTATAAAACCTGTTTCAGAGTTAAAAAAAAACGGATATTAAAGCGCTCTACTCTCTCAAGAGCAAGTTATTAAGTTTGTGTTATAATACTGACTGTGGTTATTGTTCTTGTGATATTATAGTACTGGCTGTTGCTATCGTGCCATCTCATTGCAGCAAGAAACAGGAAGTTATTAAACGAGCTCACGCGAAGATTTTACCATATGCTAGAGTTTGATTTGCTTTTATTAGGTGAAATCATTACGTAATATTTGCGGCACGTATTAAGATTTATTGCGAACTTAAATTTATAAAATTTTTAGTACGTGAAAACGTCTTAGGTTACGTAAATTAATTTTTCACTGCCGTATCTGTGGCACTAGCTGTCTATAAAATATATTCCAGAGTTAAAAATGCACATTACGTACCACAAGTATAAAATTAATTTGATGCTTTAAATGTGCGTTTGACGCCAGCGTCACCACTTATCTCAAAGTTCAGTCATGTCGTAGTTAATGCGCGCCGAAGACTGATCAGCGAAGCGTGAAGTTAGAGTCATACCGTGACAGGAAACGAGTGAAACAACAGAAAACTTTTGCGGTTCATCATTATCATCATTCGTTTCGTGGTTTTCATCACTATATTTTCACCCACGCACAAATATTTGCATGAATAAAAAATATCCAAGACAGAGGTGTAATGGTATTTACAAAGAAAACGCTCTCTTCACAAAATAGTAGTAATACCCGCTTCAGTTTGTATAATCATACGTTATTCCTAACACAAATCAAGTATTCACATGACGCAGAAAAAATACAAACAGGATTCAACTTGAATCTAATCCTAGAAGATCGTTGAATCCGCTCATGTGCTTTTGATGACTTTCAATGCCAATGAATTCAAAGTCTCCAAACTCAACGAATTATTTTTCAAGGCAATGAATTTAAAATAAAGGGATCCAGTCCTAACTCTTCACATAAAATCAGTCGATTGTAAAGTAGAATTATAAATTTAGGGGAGATGTGTGAATTCCGTCTTGATGAACAACACGTTTGCAGTAAAAGGGGGTTAATCCTCTTTTTTCTTGATGGTATGTTAAGATATTGTGTTTTCGAGTAATGAACCCTCTATTTACAACACTTAATGGTTGCATAGAATCAAGTGCTTGGAAGTATTTTTCAAAAGTTAAAGGATTTTGTCGGATACTAACGCCCTTGCAGACTTGTTTTTTGCTTTTTCCCTCACAAAAATACGTTTTGCAAGTTAAAGCAACCGCCTTTTCTCCTTCATACTCGGTTTTCACTAATCCGAGCACCCTTGTATCAAAAGCATTTCTTTTTTGACAGCAAGAAGGCGGTGTCCAGATACCTCCTGAGACTTTGACGTCAATGAACTTGTTTAGGCACTTATCACAGCAGTCTGCCGGCATATACTTCCTTTTTTCTCTAAAATACTCTTCTTTGAGATGTTGAGGGACACAATCATCTAAAGAGTCGCGGCTAATAGAAAAGTAAGTATCTTTATTATATAATAAATTACATAAAGGTTTAATTACTTCTAAAATTTTCGTTACAATATTGCAATTAAAAATTTAATAGTTTTTTTTTTAAGTTTCATTTTATAACAAAAGATATATTTTGTTACAGTATTGCAATTAAAAATTTAACAGTTTTTTCTTTTAATTTTTATTTTATAACAAAAGAAATATTTTGTTACAGTATTGCAATTAAAAATTTAATAGTTTTTTCTTTTAATTTTTATTTTGTGATGAAAGAAATATCGATTTCATACTTCTTAGTTAAAATTATTGCTGCATTTTAGTTTTACATATGTGATAGAATTTATACTTTAGTTATTTTGATAATTCTAAAGTTGTTGTAACATTATTTCTTTCCCCGTATTTTAAAAAACTTTTACGTTAATAGTATTATTTACCAGTTCAATAACTTAGGGAATTATTGTTATCTTCGTTTAATGTATTAATTTTTTTTTTGGAAAGTATTTTTATTATGAAATAAATCATGTAAAAATTTAATTATTTCTAAAATTTTTGTTATTGTATTGAATTTCAGTTATTAAAAGTTACGCTTTTGTTATGGTTTTGTGCAAAAAATATTGAGGGTTGCTGAGTTGACTTGATCACAAACATATCACCAGACGGAGTCGCTGACTTGGTCGCAAACAAAAGACTAGATGCGGTTTCTGAGTTGCTGTCAACAGTTACGTTGTTACGTACCACAAATATAAAATCATGTTATCTATTTAAATTTGGACAAAATACACAATAACGCTTTTTACTAACAAAAAATATAAAGGAAAACAGGTATTTAACTTTAATGGAAGCTAGTGTATATTGCGCAATAGTGTGTAAGTTTGTTTATATTGGTTCAAAAACGTCATGGATGCTGAAATAATTTGTGATATCTGTCATAAAAAGTTTATGAAGAAGTCCAATTTGAACCCACATGTGAAAACAATACATGAGAAGAAAGAAGACTTTGCATGTATGAAATGTCAGAAAAACTTCAAGGAGATGCATCATTTAAAATGTCACCAGCAAAAGTGCGGAAAATGTAGAAGATGTGGAGCACAATTTGATTCGCTGACAGATTTTGCAAAACATTCTTGCAAATGAAAACACACTGAAAACGAAAAAACACCAACTAAAAAAGCAAGGACCACGTATCGAAAACCGAATTACACCGGCGATCTTCGAGCAAAGAATCGGAAGGAGTTTGAGGTTTTAGAAAATGAACACTTGGATGAAAAGGACCCAGAATTGCGGGAGTTTCTTTCAAAATACTGGTCCAACATTAGAACTTTCTCAAAACACGGAACACGGAAAAGCACAGAGCTTACATAATTTTTATTTTCGAAATTTTGAACACATGATCGACACAATTGCTGAAAGAATAATGAGAGATCAACAAACCAGATTCAAACTGAGTTATAGCTTTGGGTATGTCCTGAGGAATATTGACACTGACGAATTCCGATATTATCACCCCTCTAGCAACAACGCTCAAGTATTGGACGCGGCTGTGGCCATAAGCAGCAGCAATGAGTTAGAGGAATTTTTACACAAGACAGCAGCGGAGGATTTTTTGGAAAATTTCAACCGACCGGATACAAAATGGAAAATAATCCGGATTACGAATTTGGTCTTTACATCAATCATTTGGCGGATGCACCTTCCATCAGGACCTGTAGAGCTTCCAGACTTTTTAACGCATAATCGAGGGGTGGTGAATCACATATCCAATGACAATCTATGTTTTTTTCGATGTTTATCTATTTTTCGCGGTTGTGATAAACGTTCGTGCGAACAAGATGCTAAACAATTATTCGCCGCTTATCGCAAACATTTTCATGTCGATCCTGATCTGTTTCAAGGCGTTTTTCTCATTGATTTTCCAGAGATAGAAGATTTTTTTGAGACTAATATCGTTGTTTACGAGCTCCAAGATAAAAAAGTGAAACTAATACAGCGTAGTCGCGAGTTACAGCGAAACCATGCAATTGAATGTTTTTAAAAATTATTTAAGCTTGATTGTTGACTTTGAAAAGTATTGTGATGTTTACCAATGCCAGCGATGTGATAAACTATGGTATGGGCAGAAAGATTTTTTGAGACACACCAACTCTTGCGACCAAACTGTTACACAATCTTTTCCAGGCGGTATTTTTAAAAACCAACCAACTATTTTTCAAAAATTAGAAGATATAGACGTTTTTGTACCCCACGATCAACGACATTACCCTTTTTACTGTTGCTACGATTTCGAGTCGATTTTAAGTCAAAATAATTTACCTGAAAACGGTGAGAAGCTTTCTTTTACTTTCAAACACATCCCTTTAAGTGTGAGCATAGCTTCCAATATCCCAAATTTTGAAGATCCCATTTGTTTTGTTTCTGAGGGTAACGAAACTGTATTAGTTCAAAAAATGATTGATTATATGGAAAAACTCTCAGATGCTGCATATGCAATCCTGCAGGAAAGATATGAATACGTGTTTGATGCTCTTGCTATCAGTCTCAATTGTCGGAGCGAAAATCTTTTAAAAGAATTTGATGCTTTCATTCGAGAACTCCCTATACTGGGTTACAACAGCTCTAAATACGACCTTCCTTTAATTCAAACCATACTGATTCGCGAATTGGTGGAAAAAATTGATTTTGTGATTAAAAAAGCAAACACTTATCTCTGTTTAAAGACTGCCAAACTTCGATTTTTGGATATTCGAAATTACATTTCTCCTGGCTTCAGCTATCGATCTTTTCTTTTGGCTTACGGTTGCACTGTAGAGAAATTTTTCTTTCCTTATCGCTTCATTCGTGATTTAAAAGCATTAGAACATCCGTCTGTTCCACCGTACGAGGCATTTTTTAGTGAAATCACAAATTCTAACATCTCTCCCTCAGAATATGAGTTTGTCAAAAAGATCTGGAAAGAAAAAGAGTGGAAGACTCTCAAAGATATGCTCATTTACTACAACGTGATGGATTGCGGACCTTTTGTTGAAGCTGTAGGTAAAATGTTACAGCCTTATTTGGCACAAGGTATTGATATATTTAAATCTAGCTTTTCTGTTAGCGGAGTTGCTAAAATTCAAATGCTGCAGAGATGTGAAAAAGAAGCTTTTTTCTGTCTGTTTCCCAAAAGACACGCTGACCTTTGTCATACTTTGAGATCCAATATCACAGGCGGACTATCCATTGTTTTTACCAGACTAGCTATTAAAGACGAAACAAAAATTCGTCCTCATGAGGTTTCTAACCCAGAAATGTGCAAGAAAGTAATAGGTCTTGACGCGAATAGTTTGTATTTGCACGCTATATCCCAAGACTTACCTTGTTCATACTTTATTCGCTATCGAGAAAAAGATCATTATCGCCCAGATCCTTGCTGCAAATACGGGCTCTCATCTTATCAATGGTTAAAATGGATCAGTTACACCCAAAATAAAGAAATTCAGCACAAATATTTAGGTCAAGGCGAAAAGAAACTGACTCAGCACTCGTTGATTGTTGATGGGTTCGCTCCAGCGACTAATGAAGTTTTTGAATTTGATGGCTGTTTTTGGCACGGATGCGACAAGTGTTCAGCAAATCGTGACGGTAGTCCCAAAAAAGTTCATCTGGTAAACGGAAAAACCCATGAACAGCTTTGACAAGACACCTTGAATAAGACCAAAAAGTTGGAGGAAGCAAGTTATAGAGTCAATAGAATAAGAGAATGTGAGTGGAAAAAACTAAAAAGAAATCCGGAAGTTGCTTCGTTCCTAAAAAAGCTAAAGTGTGTAGAGCCTCGCAACCAGCTGACGTTTGAAAAAATTATAGAGGGCATCCAGTCTGAATCGCTTTTTGGATTACTTATCTGCTCTATTCACACCCCGGAAGAATTGAACCCAAAATTCTCTGATTTTCCACCGATCATAAAAAACACAATGATTTCACGTTCTGATATTGGAGAATACATGCAAAAAATCGCAGAAGAACAAGGATTTTTGAAAAAACGAGAAACTACCTCATCAGTAGTTGTTTTGGAGAAGTTATTCTTATCAATACTTGAATGGCAAAATTCTATCTGAAGTTGGGGTTAAAAATCACTCGCATCCAAGAATTTATTCAATTTTTCCTCATGAAGTGTTTTGACGAACTATCCCAGGAAATTGTGCAAAACCGTCGTCTTGGCGATATCGATCCAAATAAAAAAGTGTTAGCGATGACGTCAAAGCTCTGTGGTAACAGTCTTTACTCTGCTACTCTTTTGAATCGAAGCAAACACCGTGCTGTTACGTATCATACCGATTCCAACATCAACGAAGCAATCAACAACCCACGGTTTTCTTACTTGGAACAATTGAAACCCGGTCTATACGAAGTAAAGAGCTTGAAAAAGCAAATCAAACACGACTTACCCCTTCAATTAGGGATCTCTGTTTATTTAGAAGCAAAACTCCACATCCTTAAGTTTTTTTACCACTTTTTGGATAAGTATATCCCAAAAAAATGCTATTCATTGATCGAGAGCGATACAGACTCTCTTTACTTTTCTATTAGCCGCGACTCTTTAGATGATTGTGTCCCTCAACATCTCAAAGAAGAGTATTTTAGAGAAAAAAGGAAGTATATGCCGGCAGACTGCTGTGATAAGTGCCTAAACAAGTTCATTGACGTCAAAGTCTCAGGAGGTATCTGGACACCGCCTTCTTGCTGTCAAAAAAGAAATGCTTTTGATACAAGGGTGCTCGGATTAGTGAAAACCGAATATGAAGGAGAAAAGGCGGTTGCTTTAACATGCAAAACGTATTTTTGTGAGGGAAAAAGCAAAAAACAAGTCTGCAAGGGCGTTAGTATCCGACAAAATCCTTTAACTTTTGAAAAATACTTCCAAGCACTTGATTCTATGCAACCATTAAGTGTTGTAAATAGAGGGTTCATTACTCGAAAACACAATATCTTAACATACCATCAAGAAAAAAGAGGATTAACCCCCTTTTACTGCAAACGTGTTGTTCATCAAGACGGAATTCACACATCTCCCCTAAATTTATAATTCTACTTTACAATCGACTGATTTTATGTGAAGAGTAAGGACTGGATCCCTTTATTTTAAATTCATTGCCTTGAAAAATAATTCGTTGAGTTTGGAGACTTTGAATTCATTGGCATTGAAAGTCATCAAAAGCACATGAGCGGATTCAACGATCTTCTAGGATTAGATTCAAGTTGAATCCTGTTTGTATTTTTTCTGCGTCATGTGAATACTTGATTTGTGTTAGGAATAACGTATGATTATACAAACTGAAGCGGGTATTACTACTATTTTGTGAAGAGAGCGTTTTCTTTGTAAATACCATTACACTTCTGTCTTGGATATTTTTTGTTCATGCAAATATTTGTGCGTGGGTGAAAATATAGTGATGAAAACCACGAAACGAATGATGATAATGATGAACCGCAAAAGTTTTCTGTTGTTTCACTCGTTTCCTGTCACGGTATGACTCTAACTTCACGCTTCGCTGATCAGTCTTCGGCGCGCATTAACTACGACATGACTGAACTTTGAGAAAAGTGGTGACGCTGGCGTCAAACGCACATTTAAAGCATCAAATTAATTTTATACTTGTGGTACGTAATGTGCATTTTTAACTCTGGAATATATTTTATAGACAGCTAGTGCCACAGATACGGCAGTGAAAAATTAATTTACGTAACCTAAGACGTTTTCACGTACTAAAAATTTTATAAATTTAAGTTCGCAATAAATCTTAATACGTGCCGCAAATATTACGTAATGATTTCACCTAATAAAAGCAAATCAAACTCTAGCATATGGTAAAATCTTCGCGTGAGCTCGTTTAATAACTTCCTGTTTCTTGCTGCAATGAGATGGCACGATAGCAACAGCCAGTACTATAATATCACAAGAACAATAACCACAGTCAGTATTATAACACAAACTTAATAACTTGCTCTTGAGAGAGTAGAGCGCTTTAATATCCGTTTTTTTTTAACTCTGAAACAGGTTTTATAGACTGCTATCGCCACAGATACGGCGGTGAAAAATTAATTTACGTAACCTAAGACGTTTTCACGTATTAAATATTTTCTAAATTTAAGCCTGCAATAATTCTACGTACCGCAAATATTACGTAATGATTTCACCTAATAAAAGCAAATCAAACTCTATCGTGTGGTAAAATCTTCGCGTGGACTCGTTTAATAACTTCCTGTTTCTTGCTGCAATGAGATGGCACGATAGCAACAGACAGTACTATAATATCACAAGAACAATAACTACAGTCAGTACTAGAACACAAACTTAATAACTTGCTCTTGAGAGAGTAGAGCGCTTGTGTAGTGTGCTATGCGGGATCAAGGCCACAAATGACCCCCTCATTCTTTGTTTGTTCGTTCGATTTTTTGGTTTTCAATATAAAATTTTATCAAAATATATTATTTCAAAAAATCGGAAAATTTTTAAAATAAAAGTCTAACCCTAACCCCCACGACCAAAAAAACTCCCTCCCTCTGTCTCTGAAAAAAAATTCCACCAACCAAAAAAAACCCGCCTGTGAAAAAAAATCCCACCAACCAAAATAAAATCCCACCTACCCAAAACAAAATTCCACCCTGCACATTCCACCCCTCAATCTTTGAAAAAAAATTCCAACCCTCAATCTCTGAAAAAAAAATTCCACCACCACCAAAAAAAATTCCACCCCTCAATCTCTGAAAAAAATTCCACCCCTCAATCTTTGAAAAAAAATCCCACCAAAATCCCACCTACCAAAATAAAATCCCACCTACCCAAAACAAAATTCCACCCTGCACATTCCACCCCTCAATCTCTGAAAAAAAATTCCACCCCTTAGTCTCTGAAAAAAAAATTCCAACCCTCAATCTCTGAAAAAAAATTCCACCACCACTAAAAAAAAATTCCACTCCTCAATCTCTGAAAAAAAATTCCACCACCACCAAAAAAAATTCCACCTCTCAATCTCTGAAAAAAATTCCACCCCTCAATCTCTGAAAAAAAAAATTCCACCACCACCAAAAAAAATTCCACCTCTCAATCTCTGAAAAAAAAATTCCACCACCACCAAAAAAAATCGCACCCCTCAATCTCTGAAAAAAATTCCACCCCTCAATCTTTGAAAAAAAAATTCCACCACCACCAAAAAAAAATTCCACCCCTCAATCTTTGAAAAAAAAAATTCCACCACCACCAAAAAAAATCCCACCCCTCAATCTCTGAAAAATATTCCACCACCCCACTGAAAAATCCCACCACCAAACCGACCACCACCCCCACTCAGGTCCACCCCCTCCTAGCTTGTCTTTGCCTAAGCCTAAAACGGGTTGAAATGCCCACAGCACACTACTACAGTCTATTAAGGAAAGATAGAAAACAACGGGTTGGTGGAGGTGCTTTATTTTACATTCATAAATCTTTGTAGTACTCAATATGTGATGACTTAAATGCTGATACTTATGAAGATGCTGTTTCGTGCCAGGTCTCCGTCAATCAATCTACTGCAATTTTGTTTGGTATTATTTATCGCTCACCCAGCAGCTCTGCTAAGAAAAATGCCAAGTTAATTTCAATGTTTCAGAGAATCAGTGCTGTAAAAAGCACATGCAAAATCATTGCAGGTGATTTTAATTACTTATCTATCGACTGGGACTCTCTCATTTACACTCAAATTCACGATGCTTTTGTAGAAACAATTTTAGACTTACCTCTAACTCAAATTGTTTTGAAAAATACGCGAGAAGATGCTATACTGGACCTCATCTCTTCATCACATTCAAAAGTTTTTCTTAATGTTGATATAATTGAGTGTTTACGCAGCTCAGACCATAATATGATATTAGCTGAAGTTGATCTTATGCCTACACTACACAGAGAAAACCACACGCCATCAAGAGACTATCAAAAGGCAAACTGGCTAGATTATCAGTACTTGCTATCAGCGGTAAACTGGAGAAACGTTTTCGAATCCACAGATGTTGATGTTGCTGGAATAATTTTTGCACCTGCCTCCTCCGAATTATGGACTTATCGATTCTTCTCAAAAAACACAGTCATCGAAATAAACCTCTTTGGGAGACTGCAGATGTGCGTCTTGCTCGTGCACAGAGAAATGAAGCTGAAAGGACCTGTTTGGCTGACAGAACTCCTGGAAAAAAATTGCTTCGCAATGAAGCTGCAAAAAATCTGAAGACTAGTATACATTATGCTGTAACAAAGTTTGAATTATTGCTTGCTAATAATCAGGATGCAAAACCATTTTGGCATTATGTTAAGTCAAAACAAAAATCGAAAAACTCGATTGGACCACTAGTCAAAGATAAAATTGGAAATGTGACTGAGGATGCTGCAGAACGTGCTGAGTTGCAGAGTGATTTTTTTTCTTCAGTTTTTACTAATGAAGATCAATGCAACATTCCCTTTGCTACACCTCGAACTACAGAAGAGCTTATTTCCTTGACTTTCACTCCTAAATTGGTTGGAAAATGTTTGGCTAAAACCAAAAACTTTGCAGCTGTTGGTCCAGATAACTTTCCATATATTGCATTAAAGGTAGGAGGATCAACTCTTCTTGCGCAACTGTGCCAACTTTTTCAGTTATGTCTTGACCCAGGAACACTTCCACTGCAGTGGAGGGTTGCCCATGTTGTGCCAATTTTTAAAAAGGTAACAAGCGAGATCCGTTAAATTACCCCCCAATAAGTCTTACAAGCTGTTTGTGCAAACTAATCGAATCCTGTCTTAAGGAAGTAATATGGACCTTTTGGTCAGAACGAAATCTCATTATTTCACAGTTTGGATTTGTTCCCCAATCTTCTTTCACTAGTCAACTGCTAGAATATTTAGAAGACGTCACCTCTGCTATAAATGAAAATCAATTGGTAGATGTTGCTTACCTGGACTTCTCTAAAGCCTTCAATACAGTACCACATCAGAGACTTTTGATGAAACTCTCTGCTCTTGGAGTCAAGGGCAATATGCTAAAATGGATTAGCTCATTCTTATTTGATAGAAAAGAAGTCGTTATAGTTGATGGCGTTAAAAGTAAACCGAAAATAATAAAATCTGATGTCCCACAAGGTAGTTGTCTGGGTCTCTTGCTTTTTATCGTCTATGTGAATGACATAGATTTTTGTCTTAATTATTGTAAAATCGTTAAATATGCTGATGATGTGAAAGTGTGCAAAGTTATGTCAAAGAATTACTCTGCACAGCAGTCTGATTTAAACAAACTTCAAAACTGGGTTGACGAATGACAACTTTCCTTCAGTATTTCCTAGTGCTCTTTGTTACATTACGGACATGGTAATCCCTGCTATGACTACAAGCTTAATATCAATACAATAAAGGTGAGAGATTGTGAAAAAGATTTGGGAGTCACGATTAGTACTGATTTAAAATCATCTAAACATGTGGCACTTGCAGTCAAGAAAGCTGAAACCGCATTAGAATTGCTCAAACGAACTGTTGTTTGTCGTGACAAAAATGTTTTTCTTAAACTGTATAAGCTTTTAGTTCGACCGCATCTGGAATATGCTACAGCAGCGTGGAATCTACATTTTAAAAAAGACATTCAATTAATTGAAAAAGTCCAAAAACGATTGAGTAAAAACATACAAGGCATGAAGGACTTAAGGTTAGACGAGCGATTAATAGCATTGAATTTGTATTCCTTGAAAAATGCAGGCACATCTTTGATTTGACTGAAACTTTTGAATTAATGAATAATCTTTCAATATCTCAGTATAATAAGTTTTTTACACTTTCGGATGCTAAGTACACTCGTCAGCATAACTTCAAATTGAAAACAAATTTTGTTAGAATTGATTTTCGAAAATATTGTTTTTCACAAAGGTGTATACAAGATTGGAATAATTTGCCATGGAATGTTGTGAAGTACTTCTATTTCTCAATTCAAACGTCTTGTTTCTGAATACTGCTAATTTTTTAACCTTTGCATTGTCATGATATTCCTTATTTTGACTGATTGATTTTTTTTCTTTACCAGTGCAATTTTCGCTAGATTTGCATATGTGCATATTTGTAGCCTGCCCCTCCTATAGTTCATAAGTTTAGATAATGGTATGCATGCAGTTAGGCATCAAGCTATTTTATTTATTAATTTATGAGCTTGTTGATTTCTTGTTTGTTATTTATTCACTGTGGTTAGAGCTATGGAATTGTCAGTAGATCCATCTTTGACTTTTTTTAATTTTTTTTTTTTTTTTTTTGGCATTTCTTCATTTTTTTATTATTTTTTGCTGGATGCCCTTTGTGTTCTACTTATAGATAGATACACTTTGGTTAGAGTTATCGAATTGTCAGTAGATCCATCTTTGTTTGTTTGTATTTTATTTTTGTCTGATTTTTTTCATTTCTTCATCTTTTTCATTATTTTTGGTGGATGCACTCTGTCTTATGCTTAGTTGTTTCATTTGATGTCATTTGACATTTGTTTGGTTTTATGGTTGTCGTCCCGTAATGCCATGTGTGCGCTGGATTCGGGATATACATTATTATTGTTATTATTCTAGCGACTGCACTCACTGCATGCTTTTTTTCGAGAAAAAAGTGTGCTAAAATGAGTGTTTTTTATGTGAAAGCTGTAAAAATTCGTTATCGGCTGGGGTCTATGCCCCCAGACCCCCTTATTGCCTCTGGCGGCTTGAGGCTTCACCTTCAGACTTACCTTTGTGCTCCTCTCCCCTTGTCAAATTCTGGGTGCGCCACTGGCGTACTCTCTGACAATTGCGTGGTAAAAATTTTGCCCGTTTTCGAGAAAAAGTTAAAATTTTATCATAATTTAGCTATCAGCTTAAGACTTAAACAGAAATTTCACAAAATTTATGTTTTCATCGATATGAGGGGAATATGCTGCATTGCTGCTATAAATAAATGACGTCAGATTTACAAGTTATAAATTTAAGCCCCCCTCAATTTTTTCTGGCAACGCCCTTGCACAGTAGGACATCAATATCTGGCGCCCAGTGGCGTACGGTGACCTTTTTGACTGGGTGTTCACTCCCTAAAAATACCAATCATACCCTGGGGCGCTTCGCCCCCCAGACCTCCCATTTGTCGCTGCAATGCTGGCTGCCCCATTGCCTATCACTAATGAAAATTCATATTTTGGGGATATAACTGCAAATTATGGGGCAACTAGTAACCACATTTGATTTTTATGCCATTAATATGGGTGAAAGCAAGCATATATTAAACAGCAAGCACAAATCGTTTTGTACTAAGGCATCGTTTTTCAAAAAATGTATGAAAAGCTCGTCATTCAATGGTTGGAGTAGTACAATATCAAACAATGCACAACACATAAGTATATCAACTTGATGTTTAAAATTCAACAGCCCTTGATTTATTTTAAAATTACCGATGAGATGTCCGAGTGGACATACAGCGTCTGTTTCTGGAGCATTAAACCCGCTAGGTTTGACCATGACTCTTGTGATCAGTGCAAGAAAAGCAATTTGATCATCAATCAATCAACGCTTTATTTGTGCTTTCAGTTTACAGACATTCACCAACTACTGATAACTTTGATTGTAAAAAAGCTGCTGAGCAAAGTCAACAAAGGCAGCATTTCGGATTAACGTCACGTCCAGACCTTGCTTAAAGGAAAATTCTTTTAAGATAATTCGCATGGCGCGGTCACCAGGCCTTGCGGTAATACGGCAAGCTTGTAGTCTGCAGTGACTTTGTGACTTTATCGTGAGACTGACAACTGAGGAGAGCTGAAATTTTGTAGTAATATTTAGTGTCTCATCTTATACCTTCTATGGAACTGCAATTGAGTCTCATCTTAAGTGATAGCCACAAGTTCAGATTCTTGAATTTATTTTGCAACTGCATCCAGCATAAGATCTGTAAAGCTTTCATTAAATTATTTAAGCTGATAGAAGTTTCTATGAATGTTGTAGCTGCTTGATGATCAGCATTTAAACCTGTATGATATTTTTTGTGTACCGGTATTCAAGAAGCTCAATGTAATTAATTCGATTGAAGGATGATGGTGATTTATCATGTTCTTTAAAAGGCAACTCTTGTTTAGCGTAAGAAACAAGTTGCATGGATTAAAGTTGTAAAAACTTCTATATTTGCTCATTACATTCTCATTGCAACTACAAATCTCTTTCCAATGTTTGACTATCTCGAGTTGCATAATTGCATTCACTCTCACAGAACACTTCCAAGATATAAAATGCATCAATATATATGCTTCTTAGACTTCTTCTGCCATTGTTTACTCACCTCTGACTCAGAGGCGTAACTAGAGATGGCTGACACCCTGGGCATTGCCCAATTGCCCAATGGCGAAGAATCAGCAATGAGATATGGTAAAATATGAAATATTGCATGGAGATTACATGTGTTTTTGATAGTCAGCAACAAAAGCAATGAGCTACGGCAAAATATGAAATATTGCGAGGAGATTACATGTGTTTTTGATAGTCAGCCACAAAATGATGTGATCAATTTAATTGCGTCGATTGACACCTTTTTACGTCCGAGTTTCGTAAAAAAGTGAAAGAAAAAAGCTTTGCAAACCCTAACTCTACTGACCACATTGTGAGGCTGAGTGTAACTTCATTTACTGTAAGTCGGCTTAATAAAAAAAAATTGACGACCCAAAGAGTTCGCTACCAGATTCAGCGAAAATTAGAGCCAAAAAGATATCAATCTGACCAACACGTCTGAGGTGGCTCACGTTCAAGAATTTTTGTGGCGCAGCATATGTCATCTTAATAGGCCTAAAGAATGACTATAATGGTGTGATGCGTGCCCCATATCTCAGTCGGGGTGATAAAAGTCACCGCACTCCGAAAAATTGTTCGCAACTTTAGCAAAAATCAAAGTCTTAATCTGATATTGTACTGGTACCTAGTTTGTTTGTTTGTTTGTTTTTTTCGGTCATTGACCGAATGTTTTTGGCAATGACCGAATTTTTTTTTGTCACAACGACCGAAAAAAATTTGCAATTATTTTGGTTTGCTCTTTTCTTCTGGTGACAATAATAGCTATTATACGGGTAATGACATAAAGTGTCTTTAATACGTTGCTCTGTTTTCGACATAACTAATTATTTGTTTGTACCGCACCATGCTTTCGAATTTCCCATGTTATTGGTCGTACGGATCTTGTTTCAAAACTTCAATAAATTTCATAGTTCACGAAAGTGTATGAAAATGTGTTTCTTAAGCTTAAGTTAGAATATGACCGAAAAAAAAATCGAATTGCTGAAAAAAATGGTGCAAGCCTAGCTAAACTCGGTCAAATAATTAACTGAAACAAAACTTTGAAAAAAAAAAACAGACTGGGACATATTTTACCCCCTCCCCAATCAAATCTTCTGTAATTGCGACTTGCAACAAACAAAAACGTCAAAACTCAAGAAAAGAATTGCTATTAGGCATGGATCATGATGCAAAAGATTTTCCCCAAAACTATCACTTGGGCGGGAACTATCCGCTTGGTCCAAACAATAGTCTTCTCAAGTGAGTTCCAAAGAAACTGAAAAGCAAAGAAAACACCGAAACTTCACAAATATTCCCAATTTTTATGTATTTAATGGCAAAAATTACTTAGGTAGGCCTATATTGAAGACTTTAAAGTTTATAAAAACAAACGAATTGTGTGCAAACTATCGCAAAATAGCTTTAACTATACCTAGGCTTGAAAGCATTACGAACACCTGGAAAAAGACCCTGGGCATTTTGAAAAAAACCCTAGGCATTTGCCCCCCCAAAAAGGCCTAGTTATGCCATTGCCCTGACTTAAACAAAGACGGGTTATCCTATTTTTAAAATTTTGCTGACGCAGCCGCAAATTCCTTAGAGTCCTAAAAAAAGGACTATCAGGAGTAATCCTATTTTTTAGGATCTTGTAAACGGTTTGCTTTTTCGAGCATTCATTAGCTTTGTGAACTCTACTTAACGAGTAATAGCCAGTAAACACTAAAAATGATCAATTTTTTTGCCCTAATGTAGGCCTAACTGTAAAATATTCTCTGTTTCTTTTGCACCGCACCTAGTTCTTTATATATCACGTGACTGTTAAATAGTGCGAAGTTTGAAATTGTCATGGTCATGTGACCGGGATTGTGCACAGCAGTGGCGTAGCCAAGGGGGGGGGGGGCTGGAGGGACATGTCCCCCTGTCCCCCCACTTCGATTAAGGACCATTGTTCTGAATCATCTAAATCAGAAGTAATCTTTTAGGGGGGTGACGTCATATCCAAGCCAGTTTTTTTTCTTATATTTGCATATTTCGCTGTAGAATCTAAAACCTTTATTGTCTCTGACACTTCAAGTAGCCAATTCCTTCTGAGTGGCTGTAACAAAAAGTTCTTGCTCAAAAAATCTGTATGTCGCAACTCGTAGCGGTTAATAGCAACTACCTAAACTCATTCACGTAATAAAGCATGAAAGAGCATGCGACCGGCGGACTGCAACCAGCCGTTTTTCGTTTTAAATTACTGTACAAACGGTAGCCTATTCGTTTATTCAGTTACTGAATTCGAGCTGTTTGTATGGTTAGCGAGCGGTGTTTTTTTCAAAACTTTTACTTGCTTTTTCAAATATTTTACTCTTTTGAGAGTTGAAGCAATTTGCAAAAAAAAAGATGTCCCAAACCACAGCCACTTCTAGTTCTGTTGCATTGTTTAAACTTATTGGATCTCTATAGAGATCCTTTTTCTGAAATAGTTTGTAATGATAATCGGGCATTCGTAGTAAAATGTGGACCAATACAGTCATTTTTGAATTTTCTTCAAACACAGCAAAGGGCAAAGAGAATATAGGTTTCAAAAATAAAAGGTAGCTACCAAGAATTCAACTGGGTGGAATATTCGGCGATTTAGGATGCTGCGTTTTGCTTTTTTTGCCGATGCTGTGGAAGTTTGGGTAAGCTGCAGCTGCATTAAAGATTTGATATTGTAAAATTACCTCAAGTTTTAAATCAAGATTGATCAAACCTTCATCGTATAGCACCCTGTTTCATTGTTTTTGTTTTAGTGACTGGTGGTCTAGAGTTAAAATCCCGCGCTGCCTAAGTCTGGCAATGCTATAAACTAACTAAATAAAGAATTGTAAACGAAATGGCACTGCTTGAAACCTAACCCTATAGACACGGTTACCACTTCGTGCTTAATTCTAAAATTTGTGCTTATTTTCAAAGGCAATGTCTTACAACACGTGAATGTGCTTATTTCTAAGACACGTGCTTAGTTTTGTATCTCGTGCTTAATATGTCTTAGTTGAAATGCTTTTTCTTTAAATCAGAGCTGGGCAAACTACGGCCCGCGAGAGCATTTAATGCTTCCCGCGGGCACTTACAGAAATTTAAACTCCTAGTCCTACCGTGAATCAAGCTTAAGAGCTTTTTTCTGCTCCTTACTGATACTGAGTGGATTGTAGGACAACTGCAAACGTGATGACCTTTTTTTGGCTCTTCACTTGATTTATAATGGAAAATGGAACATGTGCGGAAGTGGTGACTTTTTTTCGCATTTCACTTGATCTATAGTGAAAAATAGGATATCTGCGGAAGTGATGACCTCTTTCTCCTCTTCACTTGATTTATAGTGGAAAATAGGACATCTGCGGAAATGATTATCGTCGCAACAGCACCGTGCTTGTTTTTTGGTGTGAACTGATGGTAACCCTGCCTATAGGTGAACGCCATATACCACCAAATATTGTCTACAGGCTACGAGGAAATGTGACGCGGGCCACACAAAATGATGTCGAGGGCCCATAGGTGCTCGCAAGGGGGGCACGGTGCCATGCCCCACCCCCCTTTTGGCTCTGTGATAAGCTGTTAAAACCTAACTTTCAGTCTATAGTTTCTCAAACTAATAATGGTTGTAGCCTCCTTTCACTTATTTTAGCCAAGCTTCTGCTTTTAGACATAAGCTGCGAGAATATTTTTGCATTTTCCCTTGCAGAGTTGGACGCGGGCAGGCTTTCCCGGCCCGAACCTGACACCAACTGTACGAACCCGACCAAAGAATCAAAAGCCCGATTTCGGCCCGAAATAATGTAGTGTGCAAATATAAACCTCCTACAAGTCATTCTATGCCTCTCTACGCCATTATGCCGTTATTGCAAAATAAAAAACAATAATCCAAGCGAGTGCTTGCTATAGAATACAGAATCAGCTAAAAAATGCAGCATGAATATTTTGAAAAAAGATAAAAAATATTTTGCGTTGACATACCGAATATCAACCCGGAAAAAGCCCGAAATTATTTGAAAATCACGGCCCGAGCCCGACTCGAAAAGCCCGGCCCGAGTCCAACTCTCGTCCATAATGACTGCACTTACTGCCCGCTTTTTTTCAACAAAAAATTGTGCTAGAATAAGTGTTTTTTATGTGAAAACCGCAAAAATTCGTTGGCGGTTGGGGGCTGCGCCCCCAGACTCCAGGTTGTGCCCCCTTTGCCAAATCCTCGGTGCGTCACTGCGCTGGCCACGTGACTAAATAATGTTTCGCTCCTGTACCCCTTAACTCCCCGCCCCGGGCCCTTTGTCGACGAACTCTGGCTGTATGAAACTGCCGCGGCTGTAAGGCTTATCTAGTAGTAATTAAAAATTGTCTCAAACTTTGTCCCCCCCCCCACTCATTTATGATTGGACACGCCCCTGATTGCGCAATCACAGCAGCTCTTTAGCTGTGTGAATTGCAGCTTGTCACTCGAGAACCAGCACTGCACGCCACAGGTTGCATAGCAAAGCGCAGTTAAAAAGACATATTAGCAAGCACCGTTTTAGCAATGATGAACAGAGTTTACAAGTGTTTTTTGCGATTTCGCAGTTGCAAGTTGGTGAAGTGTTAATATTTGAAAGTTTTCATAGTATTTTTAAAGTTTTAGCCGAAGGATATTGTTTTTATTGAAGCGAGCTTGGGCAAGAACAATCCGGTAATTATTTTTATTCTATTTGAATCAGCCTAGCCCAAGAACTAAATTATGTTGTTTTTTTTTGTAGAAACCGTTCCGTCTTTCACTATTTGCAAGTAGTACCCACATGAAACAGCAATAAATTTATGTCAAGTTGAAGAATTGTTGTCAGGAAGGCGGATCGCGTCAAGGAAAGGGCCGTATAAGTTCGGTTTACTTGTAGAATAACCTGGAGCTCCCCAAGCGGCTCGCAGCTGAAAGGTTGCGCTACAAAAGTTCCGGATTGATGGAAGAAAGTTTCGCATTGTACTTAGCAAGATTGGCAAAGTTTGAATAGGCGAATAAAAATTTCCTATTGGTCAAATCTAGTTAAGATTTCGTGCTGGTCGAAATGGAATCAAGATTTGAACTTGATCAAGTCAAGTCCTGTCAAAATTAGAATGATCGAGACTAAATACTTAAGTGCAATTCCACGAAGTTCCTGTTTGTGGAAGCTGAGAAGGTTTTAAACTGAATTGCATTCAACGCTTGACAAGTCGAGATTTGTTTGCTGGAAAGAAATCTTGATTGCCGACTCGTGTTTCCTTTGAGATTAGTCAGTGCCGAGGTGCTACTTTGGTGGAAGATCGATTCCCGTCGGAGACTTAAAGTTGTTTTGACATAATTCCAGTCTGAAGTTTAAAGTCGATTCCAGTCCGAGGTTTAAACTATTTAATATCGATTGCCGTCGCGCAAGGTTCCAGCTGTGCTTCCGAAGCTTAATATTTCCCACCAGTTTTCTCTAACCAACAGCTTTCCACAACAAGATCGTTTACTAAATATTGGGACTCTGAACTTTCAAATTTGTATAAAGTAACGCCTCAGTGTGAAGTATAATTTTATCGTATTTGATTTAAATTTAATTTGAGTTTTTTACATTTTTCTGTTATGCTTCTAAAGATTTGAGCGCCCTTTTACGAGCTTTACAAAGCAAATACTTGGTTGTGGATGGCTTAATGTTAAATTTTGAAAATGAAAGCATTGTTTAAACTTGTTGGCTGATATTAACGCTGATTATGATATGCTAATGGTAATGTGTTTTACTTTACGATAGCGATTTGCTACCCGGTACCGACACCGCTAAGCTGAGCGTTGAACAGGCTAAAACTCAAGTTTGATTCTCGAGTAAAGGAGTGGTGCGATAAAATTAAATTAACAGCATGTGATAAATCGTTGAATTCACACTCTTGCCTTTGCCATCCTTGTTGGACGGGCGGTCTGTTCGTACCCATCGCTCCACCAATTCTAGTGTGATTAGCCGGAGGCATAAAGAGAGCCAGGTTAAGTTAAAGTTGGCTTTGTGCGCTAAAGAGATTAAAGGAGAAAGGAGTCGCCGACAAGAATGTGACGAACAAGCCCTCGAAGAAACCATGCTCAAAGCAGAATCAGCGCAGTGCGGGGTTGAAAAATTGCGTGAAACTATTCAGCGTGAAAACGTCAAGCGTGAGGTAGAATGGGACGCTAAGTTGGTTATGGTGGAGGCTAAGGCTTGGGACGAAGTGTCTGGGTTAGATGAATGTAGTGTTTCTGCATATCGTCATAAGGTTGGTTTGAATACCCGTGAGATAGTCAAGGGTGGGAGCAAAGAATTTGTTTTTTTACCTGGTAATGAAATGGATGTTCCCGAAGGTAAGCCAGAGGGTCGTTCTTTCCTTCCCAGTAACAAATTTTCTGTGAGATATGGCAAATCTGAGGAACCTTTGGTTGGGCAAAGAGTTCAGACCCCTCATGTAGATAAGCGACCAACCAAAGCAAGTAAGTATACCGAGCAAAGGCGCAGTGAGTGTAGACAATGGTCGGCCTTGCAACAGTTGCCAGTTAATATAATAGTTGTAGGCCTAAATTTGCGAGTCACATGCCTAATAGGAGAATGTGCGGTGTTGAACCAGAAACCTACAACCGAAGGAAATTCGTGGCAGAACCAGTAGAAAACCAGCATGTGGTCCCATGTTCGGTTGCTGTGCCCAATAATGAAGCGCATCATCGCTGCAATAGTGCTGTACCTGCTCCGGACTACTCTACACCTCGCCCTGTCATTGCAAACTTCGACGACGATCCGTTGAGCTACTGGTCCTTTATGCGTAGTTTCGACTTGCGCATTGCTCCGAGAATGCCAAATTAATTAGCAAAGATGGTATATCTGCTGCAGCACTGTACGCCTAAATTAAACAGGATCTGGAGCACTTCGCGCAAGATCTGGAAATGGGTCATAAGCCGGCTCGTGAAACTTTGTGCCACGAGTATGGTCAGCCTCACGTTGTTGCATACTGCTGTGAGAAAAGAGTTCTGAACTTCCTTCGTTTAAAGTCTAAAGATCCCGTTGGATTGCGAAACTTGAGCGTGTTGATGGACAAAAGCCTGGCCATGTTACAAAACATCAGAGAGTTTGCAACACTGAATTCCTTAGGCACTGTTCAAAAGATCACCGAAAATTTGCCGCATAACATGCAAAGAGATTGGGTAAAGAGGTCGTTTCGAGTGCTAAAGACACCGGCTACCAAGCGAAGTTTCCTGAACTTTATTCGAAATGAAGCCGATGAAGTTAATTCCCTTTACCGAAAGATCTTATATAGACGGCGAAAGAGGAGTGAAGTGACAGTGTCTCAACCTGCCTACAGAAAGTCTGCGGTTTTCAGCACAGTAGCCGCCACTTAACCAGCAGAGAAGCGAACTGATGAAAGTTGTCCTTTTTGCAAAGGCTCGCACCGTTTGCCTGCTTATAAAGATTTTCAGCAGCTGCGGTGGTTCAAGAGGCTTGCTTTCCTCACACGTGAAAGTCGTTGCTTTCGATGCTTGAAAGTGGGCCACGAGATGAGCAAATGTGAGGTGGAGCAAAGGTGCACTGTGAAGGATTGTAAGGATCTGCAGCATCATACGTTACTCCACATGTTTGAGGAAACAGAAAGCGAAAAAGATTGCTCCGTTTTGTGAGCAGGTCAGGTCAGATGTTTATTTCTATGTTACTAACACACAATAAACGAAGACAAAATAAAAAAGTGGACATCAAAAAAAAAAAAAAAAGTAACAACAATACTTGTAACACAAGGAAGCCGTGAAAGGACATGAAATCTTAGGGTCAAACGGCCACCTTTGAGCAACGCTCTCTCATTAATTTGTTTAGCAGTAGTGTCGAACGATTTACTACTAAAAATGATGTCACTAATTTAATAACTATTGTTCATAAGTAGTCAATAACTTGTTGCGATATGTTGTAGAAAATTTTTTGAAGTTTAAACTTTGGATTGAGATTGGAATGCAGTTCCACTCTTTAGACCAGGGCTACTCAACTATAATCAGGATCGGTCCAGTAAGACAACTTCATTATTTGCAAAAGTCCAGAAAAAAATTCATGGCTGATTTGAAAAAAATTCATGAAAAAAATTGACGGCGAAAAAAATGATACTAGTCGGTTGGGTAAATGATTAAAAACTTGCTATTGGCGCGGAAGGTTTAGGGTTCAATTTCCGGGCTACCAAATCGGATGTGGTTACCCTGTCCACATGTTCAGTTTGAGTGGTTCCAATGACCGACGGGCTTGCGGCATCATAACCATTTTTTGACTCTTGGTCAATTTGTTGAAGTAAGAGATTATGACAAAAAAAAAACTCAATTGTGACGCAGAAAGTCCGTGGGCTTTCGTAGCCACTTGGAATGGGTAAAAGTCTGGACAAGTGGACAGGGTAAGAGTTGCCAACGGCTTGCCACCGCTACGATGTTTCTTTGGAGTTCAAAGGTGTGTTGCTTAGGCGCTACTTCGCAGAGATAGGCTCCGCCACGTGCGCTGGTTTTCGCTTCGGCATAATACCATGAACACCGGCGCTCTCGATCGCATTTATTGTTATCTTTTTACTTGCTACCTTTTATTGCGATCCATTTTCTTTAATACTAGATGAAAGTGCCTGCAGTCGCTATTTTTGACGCGCTGTAATATAAGATTTCGATTAAAATCAGATCTTAGCTGTACTCGGGATATTACGTCGAAGCGTGTAGCGAGTAGTGGAGTGGGACCAATTTCCGCGGCATAGCGCGTGGGCAATACAGCTCCGTAGAAACGTCGCAGAAATGGCAAGCTGATGGCGACACTGAGTCCAATGTAAATAGCCCGGTAATCCAACCCAAGACCTGCCACAAAGACAACGTTATCCTTAATCAATACGCTAACCGGCAGATTTTTTTGGCACTTTAATACGCCTTTGGCCAGTCACTTTGGTGGAGCATGAGAGCGTTTGATTCGCTCCGTTCGGCGGGTTTTGAGTACACTTGCTCCCCATGGCACTTTAAATGATGAAAATTCGCACACCTTGTTGGTTGAGGTGGAAGGCATTTTAAACTGGAGGCCTTTAATACCAGTCACATTTGCTGAAAAGACGGACAGGTCCTTGACTCCTAACAATTTGCTATTACTGAGCTCTGATATTGGTCTGTCCATCACCAAAACCCCTAGTTCCGAATTCCATTTTAAGAATCGATGGCAACAGGTCCAATTCTTCGCTGAATGTTCTGGAAACGTTGGCTTAAGGAATATATGCCCACTTTAATACCTTGGCAAAAATGGCACGATAAAAGAGAAATGTTTGCGTTGGCGATCTTGTTGCTTTAGTTGAGGAGTCGACATGCCGAACTTGTTGGCCTTTAGGTGGTATTTTAAAAACTTATCCAGATACAGTTTACAGTTTTATTGACACTCAAGAAAAGAAAACAAGCATAACGAAAGATTTGAGAAACAAGGAGCACCGAATAACCCTATGGTTTTCTAGTCTAGATGCTCCTTGTGCACACGCATATAGTTACAGTAATTCATCTCATTCGGCCGGCAAAAAGGAAAAATATAAATGCAACGCGAATATGCCCGAAGGTACAATAGTAACGATAGCGGTAAAGAGATAGCACAATTATATAAAAAGACTAATAATCTAAAGCAATATTACAATTACATAATTAAAACGCATATTCACACAAAGATGGTAAAGGTACAGCAATATTACAACATATAAGATATTACGCACCATTAAAAAAAGTGAAGGCAATTTACCTAAAGCAAAATTACGATTACATAATTAAAACGCAGATTTACGCTAACATGATTAAAGATCACAACATAAAAAATAATACTTCGCTGAGAGCTAATACTCGCCCAGGATTTTCAATTTGAAATGTCTTTTAAAAAAGTTGAATGATTTATTCTTTAATTCTTCACTAATATTGTTCCATAATTTAACTCCTCCATATTCGAGTTTATGTTGAGCAGCAGTTTTGGAAACACGAGGGAGAAAATAGTTGGATTTGTTGGGCCGCCTTGTTTCATAGGCGTGAATTTGTTTCATTTTAGTAAAATTTTGTAGCCACAGTTTTGGTAATTTATTGTTAAAAAGTTTATGCATGAATTTTGCAAGCTCTAATTTGTACACATCGATTAATTTTAAAATTTCCAATTGTTTGTATAAGTGATTGACATGAGAAAATTTTTTATTCCATGTTATCGTACGAATAATATTGTTCTGTTTAACTTCAACCTCTCGCAGAAAGTTTCGAGAGGTTGTACCCCAAGCAGTTATCCCATATGCTATTCTGCTGTAAACAAAACTGTAGTAGAGCATTGCAAACAAAACTGTAGTAGAGCATTGCAATCCTAATCGACCAGTCCCCACCAACATCGGAGATCGATTGGGTGTGCGTGGATGTTGATAACTATAAAATAGTCAACGTCTACAAACCCCCTCCAACACGGATGCAAGCATCTGATCTTCCAGCATTCCCCCATCCCTGCCTCTATGCTGGCGACTTCAACTGCCACCATGTTGACTGGGGCTATAATAATAACAATCCAGATGGTGAATGCCTGGCTGGCTGGGCCAGTGCCAACAACTTCACCCTGCTATATAGCCCCAAGGAGGCCGCCAGTTTCCACTCTGGCCGCTGGAAAACAGACACCAACCCAGATCTTGCATTTGCCAGTGTCGATTTGGACAGTCGCTTACCTGACAGACGTATCTTAGGAAAGTTCCCAAGGTCACAACACCGACCCTCGCTTATAAGTCCACCCAAACTTGCTCATCCAAAACTGAGCAAGCCTGTAAAGCGATGGAACTTCCGCAAGGCCAACTGGGACCACTATTCTAACCTAACCAACAAACTGGCCAAGAGTATACCGCCACCTGAATCTCAAAACATCGATCAGGTTTATCAGTGCTTTTGCAAGGTAATAAGCACTGCGGCGAAGAAATGCATCCCTCGTGGTCGACGATCAAACCACATACCTTGCTGGGATGCGGAGTGTCAAGACCTCTATCAGCATTTCGTGTAGTCACCTGGGGGCCCTGATTCGGATAGGGCTGCCACAGCCCTACTCACAAGGCTCGACGGGAAGCGGAGAAATCGCTGGTCAGAGACGGTCCGCAACATTGACTTTTCGCACTCCAGCCGGCTGGCATGGAATACTATAAACAACTTGACTGGTAGGTCACGACAATCCCCTCGTCAATGTCCCGTTTCAGCTGATGCTATTGCTTCTCAGCTGGTTAAAAACGGGAAATACAAAGGTGTGAATCGACGCTCATCTCGGCTCGTTTTACAGGAAGTGTCTGACCTTTGGAGGGCTGATCCATTACATCCTGCAAATGTCTCCGGGAGTTTTTCCCATCGGGAGTTCGCTGCTGCCCTCCAACATTTAAAACCAGGCAAAGCTCCTGGACCTGATTCCATTTGTCCGGAGCTGATAATCCATGCTGGAGCCAGCTTAAAATCTTGGCTACGTGGCTTCCTATCTTCCTGCCTGCACCACCTCAAAATTCCTAAGATCTGGAGAAGAGCGCTAGTAGTAGCGATCCCACAGCCTTCGAAACCTGTAGAGGACCCAAAGAGCTATCGTCCGATCTCCTTGCTCTGTGTTCCCTACAAGATTCTCGAGCGACTTATCTACGCCCGCGTCGAACCTCTTATTGACCCTCTGCTCCCACGGGAACAGGCGGGTTTTCGACGCGGAAGATCCACCGTGG
Source organism: Trididemnum miniatum (assembly GCA_964006365.1). NCBI lineage: Eukaryota > Metazoa > Chordata > Ascidiacea > Aplousobranchia > Didemnidae > Trididemnum > Trididemnum miniatum. The sequence goes on from OZ023233.1 coordinate 25,034,514, forward strand.
ATCAAGTCACTTTGCTCACGCAAAACATTGAGAATGCATTCGAAGCGAAAAAGAAGGCCGGTGCCGTCTTTATCGACCTGACAGCTGCCTATGACACTGTCTGGCACCGTGGCCTCACCTGCAAGCTGTTGCGGCTTCTGCCGGACAAGCACATGGTTCGTATGATTATGGAGCTGATCCGTAACAGAAGCTTCACCCTTACAACTGGCGACAGCAAGCCTAGCAGGTTACGACGCCTGAGAAATGGCGTCCCCCAGGGATCGGTCCTGGCCCCCCTCCTTTTCAACATCTATATATATGATATCCCCTCCATAACCTCCAAGAAGTTCGCCTATGCCGACGACCTGGCGATACTTCATACATCTGGAGAATGGAAGGAGTTGGAAAGGACTCTAAGCCAGGACATGACTACACTCTCGGAATACCTCCAGACCTGGCGATTGAAGCTTAGCCACACTAAAACGGTGACGGCGGCCTTTCACCTCCACAATCGAGAAGCTAAGCGTGAGCTTAAGGTCTGTAACATCGGTAAGACCTTACCTTTCTGTCCAGTTCCCACTTATCTTGGGGTCAAACTGGACAGATCGCTCACATATCGTCCTCACCTGGAAGCATTGCGCAAGAAGTTAAGTGCTCGCGTCTCACTGTTGAGGCGACTTGCCGGAACAGGTTGGGGTGCTAGCGCTAAGACATTACGCACAGCTGCCCTGTCTCTGGTCTACTCGACTGCCGAGTACTGCGCACCAGTCTGGTGCCGCAGCGTGCACATACGGATTATCGACAGTGTAATAAATGACGCCTTGCGCATTGTCACTGGGTGCCTGCGTCCCACTCCATCGGTCTACCTTCCGGTTCTTTCAGGCATCCAGCCAGCTGAGCTTCGCCGCCAAGGAGCGACACTCTCCCTAGTCAACCGCAACTCCCTGGACCCTGACCACATTTTACATGGCCAGTTTCATGAGTCACAGGACGTATGTAGGGAGAGATTGAAATCTAGACGCTCATTTGTACCTGCTGCTCGGAAATTACTAGACAGTCTTTCTGAGATGGACGTCCGTGCAGACGAGTGGACGAACACGAAATGGGACATGGAGTACTCTGCCAACGCATTGTCACTCCACGCTTTCATTCCCAAGGCTAGCTCCAGACCGTTGGGTATGGGTCTGCCCAGGGCAGCCTGGGTCAAGCTCAACCGTCTGCGTTCTGGTGTTGGACGTTTCTGTTCGTCCATGTACAAATGGGGTCTCTCTCCTCTAGCGAATTGTGAGTGTGGTGCCAGTGAACAAACCGCAGATCACATCATCTCACAGTGTCCCATACATCGAGCACCCCGAGGTATGTTTGGTCTAATGGTTTTGGATGACGAAGCAAGATGCTGGCTGAAGTCCCTTACAGTCAGCATCTGACCCAAGCAGTTTGGTGGCCAGGGTGGTAAAAGGATAAACCCTCGGCCTTGGTCCTTCCATCTGTCTTGGAAGAGATGCCCCGCCAAACGACGACGACGACGACGACGCAAGTGTACTATCAGTAACCAAGTCACGAATATGGTACTTAATTGCTACACTTAGCCAACAGCAAAGAAAGATCTTGAATATGAGCCGACCAATTCAATTTGTCATCAAACCACACACCGAGGTATTTCACTGAATTGCTTTTCGTAACTTCATTTTTATTCATGAGAAGAGAAAACGTTGAGTTGACCGGAACATGCGGTTGTTTATTGAAAAGTAAGTACGTCGTTTTGGAGTGATTTAAAGTTAATTTATTTTGCTTTAGCCATAGATCAATGTGTCTTAGTTGAGCATTAACTCTGCATTCCAACTTCGCCAGATTATCATCAGACAACGCTAGTAGCGTGTCATCCGCGAATAAGGTTGTTGTGAATTGTGACATTAAAGGTAAGTCGTTCACATAAAGCAAAAATAGACAAGGCTTGGTACGCAGCGTGTACCAGATAGGCATGGCTTGGTACCAGATAGGCATGGCATGGTGCGCAGCGTGTTGGTAAAAACCCAGATTGCCGAACTAAAGAGATCTGTGTCAAAGTTGCGTGTGATAGAAGCCAAAGGATTTTGATGGCCGACTGGCGCGTTGTTTTTAAATAAAGTTTGTTTTTGTTTGTAGGCTATGCATAGGAAAGAACGTAAAAGTTGCGTGGCCTCCGTTGCATTTAGAATTTTTGTAGGGTTAGACTGCATTATTTTAGCGAATTGTGTGTTTGCGTTTTTCACGATGAATGAATATTGGAGAGATGCTTAGCGTGATGTGTATATCTGTTTAAAAAAATCTTCATTTGGTAGTGATATTCGGAGGGAGTGTAAAATATTCCCTGTTTCCAGGGTTGGAAATATTGATTAAAAATCGATATCGATATTCGCTACTATTTCGTCATCGCATGCAAAAACTCTTTACTTTTTTTCGTTATCGATTGGGGCTTTTCCCTTCTTTTTTACGTGGTAAATCGATATTAATTAATCGATACTTTTTTTTCTGAATAAGTTTATTTAAAAGTTTTTATTTTTTGTTGTTTTTAGTATTGTAGCGACTCTCACTCGCTACACTCTTATTGTCACTTGTTCGGATGACTTTGTAAGCATACGCCTTCAGTTCAAGCCTCAGCATTCCACACGGAGACTCAGGTGCAGACCTGTCAAGGAAGCTTCAGACTTCACCTTACTTTTATCTATATGGAATCTATGGCAGGAATGTGCGCAACTATACACTACATTATAGAAGCGGATGAATTATTTGTGCCAACTCTACATGCTACGTATCTCCATATGGACTTTGGAACTGTTTTTGGACACGATAAGTCTACCTGTTCATATTTATTCACGTATTTATTTATCATTCACTCGTAGGGGCTAGTTTAATTATTTTACTTTGTTTTAGTTTTTACGTGGTTACACCCGGTGTGTTTCGGATTCTATGACGTAATCGCACGTGCGAGCTTTAGTATATAAGCTCGTGCGTCATTGTTTCTGTCTTTTTCGATGTGGATTTCGCTATGTGGACGTGCTGAATTAGAGGATCGTGGTTTCGCACAACGTGGTGATAATTATCTACTATAATCAGGGCCGGATTAAGGCGGGGGCTGATGGGGCTGCAGCCCCAGGCCCACTGAAAAAATAGGCCCCTCGACTGCAACGTAGGTTTAAGAACAACTCAGTGATTTTTTCATCAATCAACTGTTTTACAGTATTTTAAAGTCGAATACGAACTACCAACCTTTTATTGAATCGCCTAATCTATGCAGTTTAGGACAGCCCTAGGAGAGTGATTCAAGATTGTATCAATGCCAAAAGAATATACTCTTGAATTTAAATCACAAGATGTGCGGCAATTAAACGAAATCAAAAAAGACTGATTATTGATTAGTAGGGCGATTCACGGTCAACAAAGTCAATTTTTTTTTGGATGTAGAAAATAACTCTAAAAATGTGGAAAATTTCACGGTCGTAGGATCAGTGTTTATGAAGTTATAAAGTCAATAAATGTCAATTTTTTGTTTTTTTGGTCAATTAGGTCAATTTTTGCTTTCTTGCTTTTTTTGCGCGATTCTACTTTATAGCCTACTTAAAAAGAGATGACTTAGATAATTTAGAGATGGAGGTTCGTAACTGTTGGTGGTACCACGGAGGTGCATGCTGTCGCCTGACTGTTACTGGTATTACAGTTTTACACATGCTTAATTTATTCATGTAATGTTTGATGTGATTTGATTGATTTCGATGGTAAAGATCTGTTCAGACAGCTTTGCAAGATTGCAATCGTAGCAAAATTGGATTATGATGAAATAAGCTTTTCGATGTGCTTTCATTTCTTACATATTTTTGCCGCTACGTGCAGGTAGTCAAAAAGATTAGAATTGAAAAGACAATGCATTAGTTATTCGAACGTACTTTGATGTTACACAGATTGCAATACAGCGAATAGCAATACACTTGAATTATATGTGCGTACATTATTTATAATCTAAGCACTAACTGAAGTGACTTTGGTGTTTTTTTTTTCTTGTGGACTGGTTCTTTCATTTCATTGTTTCGTTTGGTCAATAAAGTCAATTTTTTGATAAAATAAGGTCAATATTTTGAGATTTTTTGGTCAATAAAAAATCGCCCTACTGATTACCAAAACGAGTTTGTGAAATTCGGTCCTACTTCGACTTGCGAGATTCGGACCAGTGCAGCGTCACCAACCCAAGGGCTGACTGGCTGAGGCATTCATTCGTGCAGGAAACAGGGTCCAGAAGCTACCGGTAGCTTTGAAGTTATTCCAGCCCCCTCCTAACCAATCGAATCTCCCTATGTTGTGAGTCAAAATTGCAGAAACCGAAAAAATTCCAAAAAATATGCATGAAAACATTCTTCTACAGTATAACGTACAACGATTTTGACGGTTTTCGAAACAGAATTCAGAATGAATAAATAAAATGGTTATTAATATAAATGTTTATTGCTGCGTAAATTTTGCAGCAAATGACAGTCAAATACTATCAATATCCTAGCATCGGTTACAGCGTGTTATGTAACGTTTTATCCTGTGGCTTAACAACTCACATGGCCGAGTGGTAAGAGCGTCCGCCTCTGGAGCAGTAGACTTGGGTTTCATTCCGAGTTGGGTCAAACCAATGACTTTAAAATTGGTATTCACAGCTTCCCTGCTTGACGTTCAGCATTAAAAGGACAGTGTGGAGAACAAGCCGGCAAATTTACTTGTTGTGCCGTTGGGAAGAGCACTTAGCCGAATTCTACTACCTTGGTGTGGCAGACAGGTGGCCGGCAACTCCTAAGCGAGTTCATTATAGCGCATTGATTGCTTTCTCGTGATAGGAGGATAAATATACAACTAATACAATACAATACAAACTAAAAGGAAATCAATCCAAATCTTCATCAACTCAAGATTACGCTGAAGCGTGATACATGTGGCGGAGGGGATCCATCCCCGTAGCATATAGCGCCTGCTGAGCGACACAGCTCCGAAGAAATGTCGCCGTTTTAGCGAGTCATTGAGATTTATGATTATTTTGTAATACCGGTAATTCATTGACAGCAAGGTAAATTAAAGATAGTTTCACACGAAATGCCGTCCGGTATATCGTACGGGTACGCAAAAAAAGACGTTAGGATACGAAATAAATGGTATGAAGGAGGCTAAAGTAAACTTTGCATGGCGTGGGGGAAACTAATCGTAAAATTATTTACAAAACATCAAGTAGAAAGCATCTTTGCAGGAATTAGGGCTCTGTAGCATGACATCTTCTAAAGCTTTGTACATGCAAAATAGGGCGTTCTGTTTAAATTTAGAAAATATGGCTTTTGAATGTGTTTAATACTGGTATGTAGGCTACATATTTCAGCAGGTCTTCGACTGACGGGGACAAAATAGGCCCCTGACTATTAGATAGCCCTAGGCCTCAGAAACCCTTAATCCGGCCCTGACTATAATCCGAATATACATTGGTGCTAAAGGGACGAGGGGAGTAAATTTGAGTGGAGGAAGCGTCGGCGGACCGTATACGACATTAATTGTGGTTTCACCTGAACCAGATTCATAACAACTAGCCGACTCGCTTCAGTATCTTATCTGGTTTCTGTGGTGTTTGCAGGTAAATGTTTTACTTTGCATTTGTATGCACTGTCGGAAAATTCTGTTAGGGTGCGGAAAATTCCGTATGCACTGTCATTTTTGATTACATTCCAAAATATAATACGAGAGCACTTTCATTTAACATTTGGTCACTTGGTATCGCTTTGTAGAAAGCAGGCCAGCGCCAGGCAGTCCAATGCAGTTGTGAAGCTAAACTTTCTGTAAGCTACGATGGTCTATGGATGGCTACTGTGTTTTGTACGTTCGCACAATTGATTATTATCAGCGTTGAGCTGAAGTTCCTGGTGTTAGTTCGTAGTTTTGGGGGGCCCAATTGCCAATTTTTTACAATATAAGCCACAATTTTACAATGGTGTTTTTTTATGCAGTTGCTGCTGGTGTCATACTGATTGCTTTTTGTTTTTGTGCTTAGCCCATATCTTATTTTTGGATTGTGATTATAAAATTCTGTGCATTTTCGCTGATCGGCCGGACTAGGTTTTTTAGCAACCTGTTGCCTCTGCAGTGTTTCTTCTTCATTTGAATCATCAAAAATGTTTGCAAGCACCACCAAATATTTTTAATTATGTGTTTTTTTATTTTCTATTTGCTGGTAGGCTACACTAATTTTTTTTTTTTGTTAATTTCTTTTCTTCATGCATTAGCTTCTTACTTCTACCAAATTCAAATATTGCCTGTACGATGCGCAAAGTGCATATTCATTCCGAATATGGTGTGCTTTCACCGTGTTTTTTTAATTTTTGTTTATCAGTTTTTTTTCATTCTACAGTGTTTCTTCTTCATTTCAGTCACCAAAAAGTTTTGCGAACAACACCATATTTTCTGAATTATAATAATAAATGAATGACGATGATATAAGCACTAGTGCTTTTACATCACAGGCTACGCTAAGATTTTTTTTAACTTTTTCATTAGATTTTATGTGTGTCTTCTTGGTCTTTGAGAGTGATACAAGCATGGAGTTGGGGTAAGATTCTATCCTGTCTTCCCAGTGTAACGATTCTTTATAGCAAGTTACGTGAACCAAATTTAATTTTTTCATTAGCTAGCTACTTGAACTAAATTCAGATACCGGTATTGACATTCAGTGTTTTTTGAAGTTTTGTTCACCAGCTTTTTTCATTTGAAAGATTTCAATTGATTCCGGAAGAGAATACTTTTGTGTTTCGAACATTGTAGAAAAGGTTTATAGTCAAGAGCATGTGAAGTCGGCCAAGATCAAAGGTAGAAGGTATTTAAGATAAAAAGTGATCTTTGATTTTTTTATAATTAAAAGGGAATAGAGAGTAGGCCTTCTGGTATTCCTGTTTTAAACTTCCCATCATAGTATGCTATGCCTTCGATACCGACATTCTCGACTTAGCCTTACCTGAAGTCCCCCATTAGCATCAAAGTATATTGACGATGTCGCTGTTAGCTGAATCAGAGAAAAGTATCAATTTAACGTTATCAATTGATCGATATTCTCTGCTTTTTATTTTTGTTATCGAATGTAGGAATTCTCTACTTTTTTCAAGGTATCGATTATCGAATTATTTTTCACTTTTTCATTATCGATTTTTAACCCTGCCTGTTTCTTTTGCACCGCACCTAGTTCTTTGTATATCACGTGCCTGTTTAATTGTGCAAAATTTGACATTGTCATGGTCATGCGACCGGGATTGTGCAATCACAGCAGCTCTTTAGCTGTGTGAATTGCAGCTTGTCACTCGAGAACCAGCACTGCACGCAGCAGGTTGCATAGCAAAGCGCATTTAAAAAGACATATTAGCAAGCACCGTTTTAGCAATGATGAACAGAGTTTACAAGTGTTTTTTATGATTTTGCAGTTGTAAGTCGATAAAGTGATATTTGAAAGTTTTTATAGTGTTTTTTAAGTTTGCCGAAGGATATTGTTTTTATTAAAGCGAGCTTGGGCAAGAACAATCCGGTAATTATTTTTATTCTATTTGAATCAGCCTTGCCCAAGAACTAGATTATGTTTGGTTTTTATGTAGAAACCGTTCCGTCTTTCACTATTTGCAAGTAGTACCCACATGAAACAGCAATAAATTTATGTCAAGTTGAAGAATTGTTGTCAGGAAGGCGGATCGCGTTAAGGAAAGGGCCGTAAAAGTTCGGTTTCGTGGGGAAGTAAAGATCGGTGGTTGGCGATTGCAATGTACAACAGGCTGATCAATAGGCCAATCGTGATTGCCCGCTTTATTTATGACTTGACTATGGCTTCTAGGATGCAGTGGCGCACGATTAGCATTTTTTAAAGGTGTGCTCCACTCCGTTATATGCTGCCGCTTTACGGGATTTAGAAAAGTTCAGGGCGAACCCACGTTTAACGCATTTTCAATCAGCCTAGACTAATTCGCATTTTCAGCTCATAACTTTGGAATATGACAAGCAACTACCCACAACCGCATTACTAAAACCATTTCCAATTTTTCTAATTTTTCACTATAACTGTATTATTTCAATTTTTCACTGCAGTTTCTGCTAGAAAATAGCTTTTTAATTATACTGTCAACATCAAACTCCATTCCACTAACTAAATTTGACCTACAACTTTAAAATGCCACTATATCGACTGCCAAACTTTTGAAAATGACTAGCAATTACCCAAAACCGCATTGGTACAACCATGGTGCAACTTGTATGATTAGACGTGCATCGTGACGTAGCGTCTGAGTTTAATCATAAAATTGAACACTTAAATTTAGTCTATGGTTATGAAACATATGCACTGTGCAGTGTGCGTATACTGTACCATCAATGATACTGGTACTGCACGCAATTTGCTTTTAGGTTTACAGTAAGCTGCTTTTCACTGCTGTAATATCAGAAAAAGCTTTGGATTTAAAATCATGTTTCGGATGGCATTAGGTCTACTGTGTACCAATACTCTGTCATTGACGCGCTTATTCAGCTTAATGCTTGATCTTGCTCAGCCTGCGCATCTTTCAAAGCACCGGTATCAGAGTTGTGAAAGGGTAGTGGTAAGATAAGAACTCATGATTTAAAATTTACCTTATTTTTTTGTCACGGGATTATTAGATTTTGCAGCTGGTGTAATTATTTCAAGTGTCACATTGTTTGATGCATTTCAGTTCCTCGTAGTTATTTCAGGTTAGTCATGAAGATGTCTTCGTGAGGACGCATGAGTTTTGTTTTTAAGTTGTATCATGCCAATGTGAATGCTTTTATCCAAAGTGTATTGTTTTCCACATAACTTAGCAAATGTAAAAGGAAAGGTTGGTATGGCTTCCTAGATATCCCTCTGTTTATGCAATTACTTCTGGAAAAACAAATAAAAAATTATGCTCAAATCAAGACATATAACACTCAATGGTCCTTGCATTATTTTTTCTTGGAATACTAATGTGGTCGGTGGCTTGCAAAGACGGTTGGAGTAAATTATTCAAATTTGGATCGGTACATTACCGAGAGTGTAGACCTATTAATGTTATAAGACAAACAAAACTCACCGGTATACAAACAGAAAATTGGAAATATCGAGACACATATGAAATAGTTATTAGTCAAAAGTACAGTATGGTCAAATTTTAATTCCGAATATTACAGTAAATTTTATTCAGACGTGTAAAAATATTCATCCTAGAGCTTTGCCGAATTAGTTGAAAGCCTTGAACTATAAAGTTGTTTGAAATTTGCTTCCCTTGAAATGCCAACATTTCATTGCTTTTTGTCACCAGACAAACTTGTGCATTTTTGTGGAAAAAATGATGAATTAGTTTCACATGTATTTTATCGATGTAGCAAAATACGAGATGTTTGGGATGATGTTAATAATTGATATCGATTCATTAAATTTACCGGTGTAAACGTAATTGTTTCGATTGCTCTTTGTTTGTATTTGGATGTGAGAACTATATTTAAACAAATTAACGGTGATCAAGAAACTGCAATTGTTTTATTTTTAAGGGTGACGAAATATTCGATATGGATTCATAGAAACAGTGTAATGAACGATAACGCAGTTTTAAACATTGGTAGCATTATTAGAACTAGATATAAAAACAAAATTAGAACTAAATATTCGGCCGAAAAAACCAGAAGCAATGAAACTTATGAATGTGCAATAAAAACCTTTTTCACTGGGTATTTGCATAATTACAAGCGTAACTTTTGACATGTTTTACCACTTTATTAATTGATTTGTATGATGTCTCGTTTTTTTGGTGGTTTAGTGTTTTGTCTGGTGCACTACGGTGGTGAAAATAAACTAGATGACGGTTGCAAGCAACTACTAACGGTTTCCCGTTAAAAACTTTCTAGAGACCGAAACATCCATTAGGGTACTGCCATAGTGTTACACATTGAAAATTGAAAAACTCTAGATTTCTAGGTTTAATTGTGATGAGCTGCCATAAACTGGACAGATCTTTTGATTTTGACCCCAAATCACGAGACTCAAATTTAATGACCTAAACCACATTATGACATGCTTGCCCTGAAAATTTAAATAACTAGCTTGCTTTGGTATAGCTTTTATAAACTTTTGTAAAAATGACAAGTTATTGACCTTTGACCCCGAATCACGTGACCTAAAGTGTCTAATCGTAAAATAATGCAACACCACATGATGACACGCTTGCACTTAAAATTTCAAAACTTTAGCCTGTGTGGTTTAGTTTTCATAAGCTTTCGCAACATTGACAAGTTTTTTAACCTTTGAACTCAAGTCACGTGACCTGGTGTGCTCAATCACTGCACAAAATAATATCACACTATAATACTCCTATATTGAAGGTTTGGAGTTTCTATCAATATTCGTTTGGATTTTATAAGGTTTCGTAAACTTTATCCACTTTTGACTTTTGATCCCAGGTGACGCAACCTGATTTTCCCAATTCACCAAACATAATATAAGACCACGTTATAACACACCCACACAGAAGATTTCAAGTTGGAACAGTGCAAGAACATACTAAGGCACATCAATCCTGAAAATGTCAAGTTCCTACCTTTTTTTAATCAATAGTTATAACTCAAACAACATATTTGTTTATTTGAGCTTTGACCCCAAGTTACGCATCGTGAAGTTAATTATTGTGCATATTTTTGTTCCCCACATTGATACGCATATACTCTAAAAATTATAAGGTCCTACCTATTGTCATTCAAAAGTTATTTGACCTTTGACCCCAAGTTACATCTCATGAAGATAACACTGTGTAACAAAAAAAATTTTTTGTTTGTTCCCGGGTTCTAACCAAGATTTCCTGATCAATTACGACCAAAAGGGTTGGAAAATCGCATTTTTTCTTTTTAACTTTGCTTTTGTGGTTTTGGGAGTGACTTTTTAAAATTCAGATTTTTGGCTAAAATCGTGTGATATAGCGTTTGTATTGTTGCATATTTCTATCACTAGAAAGCGATCAAATCGCTATAACGAGCTCGTTTAGAAGTGGCCAACCATCTGTCTACTACACCAAAATGGGGGAATCCCGCTAAGTGCCTTTCCCAACGGCACCACAAGTAAACTTGCCGGCTTGTTCTTCACACTGTCTTTTTGATGCTGAGCGTCAAGCAGGGAGCTGTGAATGCGTATTTGAAGTCATTGGTTTGACTCGACTAGGAATCAAACCTAAGTCTACGACTGAGAAGGCAGACGCTTTTGGCACTCGGCCAGCTAAAATGTTACCATCATCATCAGGAATTTCTGGTAACCAGCTTTAAGAGAGTTGCACTTTACAGACGATACAAAAGTTTTTCTAATTTGGTTTGTTGGCACCAAACCAAATCAGAATGGTGGACATCCAGACTCAAACAATGAAACTTGCTTCATTCATGTGTTTGAATCACTGACCATTGTAAACGTCACCAGGAGTTTTCGAGTTTTTTTGCCTCAGCAGGTGGACTTTGCTTTTGGCATAATGTACATGTTTTTTTTGATTCGATTGGGATTCCTTATATTCCAACGGACTGGCGCCTTTTCATCGTTAATTCAAGCAAGAGTCTAAAAGGCAATCACAATATTTGGGCGAACACAAAACTATTTTTGGGCAATCACAAAGCTTAATGAGCGAAAACCTGCAGCAAAAGGGATTGCAGAGTGTTCTTCAAAGTTCATATGCTTGACGTTAGCCTGGATCAGTTTATGGAAAAAATGGGTGCATACTCAGAGGAACTTGGCGAACGTTTCCTTCAGGAGAGGCTATATTAGATTTTGAACGTCGCTACCCAGAACAATATGATAAGCGTATAATGGATGATTACATATGGAGGCTGATCCATGAAAGTGACTTAAAGAGTATGGTCGGAAATCTAGATAAACTGTGCATTTCTAAGTGATTTATGTACAGTTTGCTATTATATCCAAGTGTACTGCAGCATTGCTATAAGCAGTTTAGGTTGTTAACTTTGTAAATAGGACAAAATTTTCTCCTGATTTGTTGCTTAAACAAGCATAAACTGTAAATACAAGATGTAAACCTCTCCGATAGCGTAAACAATCAACAAATAACACGAGATTATACATGCTAGATTACACGATTTTAGCCAAAAAGCTGAATTTCGAAAAATCGCTCTCATATTTACAAAAGCAAAGTTTAGGTGGAATTATGTGCGTTTTCTCTGGTTTCTAGACATAACCAATTAGGAAATAGCACTTAGAAGCCGGGAACAAAAATTGTGTTACACAGTGTAATTACTGTGGGTCCTTTTTTACTCACATTGAGATGCATCTCCTCCATAAATTTGAAGGTCTTACCAGTTGCCATTCACAAGTTATTAGCGTTTGGAAAGATTCTTTTTAATTTCTTTGATTAACGTTTGACCTCTAACTTCTAGAGCGTCACCCCCCAAAAGGTGTTGAACACAAGTTCACACTGAGGTTTATCTTTCCTGAAACTTTCAAGTCTCTAGCTTCAGCGGTTCAAAAACCTTCGGCTGCACAAAAAACTCTAGAGATTTGTTCATTTGACCTTTGAACCCAAATTACGCATCGTGAAGTTGATTATTGTGCATATTTTTGTTCTCCACATTGATATGCATATACTCTGAAAATTATAAGGTCCTACCTATTGTCATTCGAAAGTTATTAGGTTTTGATAAATTTTGCTTTTTGACCTTTGACTTTTAACCTGTTGCCTCCACCCCCCAAAAGCTGTTAAGCTCAAGTTCCTATTAAGATCTACCATCCCTGAAAATTTCAAGTCTCTAGCATCAGCGGTTTAAAAGCTTTAGGCTGCACAAAATTGGTGTTGAAAAAAAAAGAAACTAGATGGCAGTTGCAAGCAACTACTAATGGCTTCCCGTTAAAACTTTGTACGGGCCCAAACATCCATCAGGATAGTGCTATAATCAGTGGCGTAGCCACGGGAGGGGGGTTGGGGGCTACAACCCCCATTGAGCCTCAAATGACGTCATACTTACTTTTTTCTGATATTTATTTCGAAGTGCTGGATCATAGATTACTTAGTGGATAGGAAGAGGCGTTATGCATCAGTGATTTCACTTTTTTTAGCATGCTATTACTCTGTTGTTTGGAAACCAATTTGCATAAAATTTTTAACATAGTCATTTATTGATTTTTAATTATTTTTAGTAATTTTTGTTTATGCAAATAGGAGTAGCTAAAAAAGTTCAAAAACAACAGTGAAATTTTGCAAAAAGTTCAGTCACGCTTGAGTGGTGGTGCCAATTTCTCTTCAACTACCATTGAAAATGCTAGTCTGATGCTGGTCTGCAGGTAGTAATTGAGGGTTGTTTAGCCTTCTGCAGCACATCAAGCACTTTAAGGGGACTAATGGATTTGTATATGGGCAAAACATTGTTTATAAGTAACATTAAGTATCTAGGTATGGTTTATTGGGTTAAAAGTGACTGGTTTTTAGGCTTGTCTTCATCTTGATTTAAAGTGTTTCTTTCTGAAAGTGCTTTATTCACATTTTCAAAACAGATGACTTAAAGGAAGTTTAAAGTTGCTTAGTGCACTGTAAAAGACCTTCACAATATTATTTTAATCCAGCTTGATGAACTTAGTAGTAGTAGCTAGTTTTAATCTTAATCGCACTTAAAACCGGCGCTTGATGTATCGTATAAGAGCGTCCACTTAGTAACCGGGAGACTGCCAGACTAGAATTTTATTTCCGGTCGGGTCATATTATAGACTTTAAAAGTAGTTTTCGCAGGTTGCCGGCGCTCGGCACAAGCGGAACGTCAAGGGTTAAGGGTATGTGTATTGTTTGTCTTGCAATGGGCCGTCATGAAAGAATGACCTACACAATATGAGCTTAAAGCACCTACTGTCCCATCTTTTACTTTTAATCGGGCGGTAGAAATTGTGCTTGCGCTATTATCCCGCATGGCGTCTAAGTTTCAAGAATTATAGTTACGGTACTGAATTAAATCCCAAACTCAGGCAATTTTTGGCCGCAGTTGTAAATTTAGTATCGTACCTTCTTCTCGTTCCGTAATGTCTTCTGTTGTTGGAGCTTCGTCGTAGCTTTGGCGTTCGTTTGATTTTACTATGGCATCAAATACTTTTATCATTAGAAGTGATGCATATTTTTGTGATATGCCAAAATGCTCTGATGCTCTCAAGCATTCCTTAGAGTATTCTGTGTAGAAAGTTGTTGCATCTTTTGCATTACCAAACAACGTCAAATGGAATTTTCGGTCTGGCAAAACTTTTCAAAATCTGCGTGCACTTTTACTGCAGCTTCAGTAGCGTCAACAATTATTTTTCCTGCTTCCTCCATGGTTGGTTGAGATACTGGTGGTCCCGGTACTTCACTCCCAGTCGGATTTTGGTGCGGCAATAACATAATCATAACCAAAGGTGGGCACAAATCCGTAAAATTGATTTTCTTTTAAACTCTAATCCATCATTATACGTCTACTTGCGGGTTGAGCCTATCTCCGCGGCTAAGTTGATGCCTGAGCCACAACTTCAAACTGCGAAAAATATGCGTAGCAGTGGCGAGAAGTGTGTCCGACTTGACCGACGCGGAAATTGAACCCATAACCTTGCGTACACATTGCCAACAAGCACCGGTATTTTAATAAGAGATCTGTGGCTTTTTAAAGAAAAATCTAAAAATCTTAATTGGTTTTCAATGGAATTAAGTTTAAGGAGCAACTAGGTGCAGCGACCGTGCATTTTTTATTTTTCAGGCTGTGTCTATTTTTATTTACGCATGGTAGCCTATAACGTATATCGTTTTGTTGCTGTAGCCTTCTTTTCGGCCACTGTTTTTGTTCTTTTTTGAGTTTTTCTCTGGCCGTTAAATAAAAATAAACTACTACTACTAACGAATACTACTACTACTATTATCTTTATCGATATGGCCTAATTTTCTGCAACTTGCATTAACCAAAACTCTGCCATCAGTATAATGTAGCCTACCGTCTCGATAATGATGAAACATAAATCCAATTCTTCTTGCGACATGTCCTCCCAGAGTTCCATTTTTAAACGGGCAAGAGAGTGTCGAAAACGTAGGTAAAATTTGTATTGTACTGGTTAAACTACTATAGCCTATTACGCTACGCAACAGTGAAAACCTGTAAAATAGTTGTACGGTTCAACCGGAAGGTCTACGCTAAGGTTTACGATGATATTCCCTCGCTTATCGTAACCTTACAAAGCTCGTAAGTTTAAGCTCGGTGTGCCTGAACATTACGGCAATCTTAGACTCAAATATGCTAAAAAGATTTGAACTAAGATGCAATATGCATGAAGATAAAGACTCTTTTCTGGCATTTTTAAGCATCAGATTAGCACTTTTCCATTGTAGCTGAAAAAAAATTGGCACTATCGTTCAAGCGTGACTGAACTTTTTACGTCACAATGCAGGATTCAATCCACTAAGTAATCTATGGCTGGATACTTTGTCATTGATAATCTGGTTTTGTAATCGTCATAACAACAAAAATTACGTAGCGCTGTTTCCTGAATTTTGTTATTTGCCGTTATGCTTACGAAGCAATGCCGCAATTTTATTAGCAGGGCAGTGCCGCTCCTGTACACACAACTGCTCTCGGCCCCTCAGACCTTCCGTAGAAAAAAGGCTAAACGATTTCAAGCAAAAATGATCTACGTAGCCTACTGTAGCTCAACAAAGAACTAAATCGCTAACATTTGAATATCGTTTTACCTGTTCCTCTAGAAAGCATTCCTTTGACTTCCTTACAACAATCGTGCCTTAACTGCCTTCGGTATTTTTAGTTTAAAACATATCTCTTACATTTGAGGTCATCTTTTGCTATTATACAACCAGGGGCGGATCCACGGGGGAATATGGGGTATGCTGCGCATGCATCCCACATTCACCAGCCATTTTCAACAATGTTTTGGATAAATACAATTTTTTTATGATTTCGAACTTTTTTATAACAATATGCCGTAGTCACCATAAGCACGCATAATCGAAACCGAGCAAACAAAATGCATCATTGGTGAAGTACTCAAAGTTAGGGCTAAACAAATATGACATAGTTGCTCATTTGACCTTTGATCCCAAGTTATGTCACATGAAGATAATTACTGTGCATATTTTTTACGCTCATCGAGATGCACATGCTGTATAAATTTAAAGTTCCTACTCGATGCCTTTCGCAAGTCATTAGTTTTTGGGTAGATTTTTTTCCAATTTCTTTAATTGACTTTTGACCTTTAACCTCTTGACCGCCACCCCCCAAAATTTGTTAGACACAAGTTTACATGAAGGCTTATCATTCCTGAAAATTTCAAATCTCTAGCATCAGCGGTTTAAAAACCTTAGGCTGCACAAAAACTTTTGAGATTTTTTCATTTGACCTTAAGTGATGTCACAGAAAGATAATTGTTGTGCATATTCTTGTTCCCCACATTGATATGCGTATACTCTAAAAACTTGAAGATCCTACCTATTGCCATTCAAAAGTTATTGGCATTTGAAAAATTTCGCTTTTTACCTTTAACCCGTTGACCGCCACCCCCAAAAGTTGTTAGACGCAAGCTCACATTGAGATCTACCATCCCTAAAAATTTCTAGTCTCTAGCATCTGAGGTTCAAAAGCCTTAGGCTGCACAAAATTGGTGTGGAAAAAAAAGCAAAAAAATGTTTTTTGGCTACAAAATAAGGGGCTGTAGAGCGAGACAGCGCTGTTTCTGGCTATTAGCCTTCATCAGCCGCCCTCAGGTGAGAAACATTCATCTTCCAGGACGAATAATCTTGCCGGGATCACTCATCCCTTCGGATAAATATTTCTTAAAGAATTTAACCTTTGTGGTACGCATATCCACTCGTGTGGCTACGTCACCATTCCAGTCAAACTCTTTACGTGGCCAGGGTGAAGAGCAAACAACTAAAAAGCAGTGTCCTTCCTGGCCTACCGGACGGGAAGTCAGTCATGCAGTAGAGGAAGTCGTCATGACTTCCCGTCCGGTAGGCCAGGAAGGACACTGCTTTTTAGTTGTTTAAAATAAGGGGCTGTCGGGGAAAGTTAGTGTGACCAAGGTGTAGACCTAGGCGGTACGCACATTTGAACTCTAGGTCACTTTTGAATGGGAACAGTAGTTAGCGGCTACAGCTGTTGGAAGTGTCAAAAAGTGTAGAAATGGCCAAGTAAAAACAATATGGCTTCCCTTTACGGGAAACCATAGTAAATGTTACATACTGTGTAAGGACGACTAGTTCATGCCCGAACCTGAAAATGTAAGTCCGACTTTGGAAGTTGATTTGAAATCTATAATAGATCCGCAAAGCCCGAAAGATAAGTTTGGTGTATCTTAAAACACTTAAATTATATGTCAAATTCTTGTTGCTTCCGATAAACTTTTGTCTTTTAAGGCTGGTTTACACGACCAGCTGGGCTAAGCTTAACGTTAGTTTGTTTTATTAAAGCTAACTCACAACAGTTGAATTCAGCTGAAGTCAGCTTTAATAAAACAAACTAACGTTAAGCTCAACTCAGCTGGTCGTGTAAACCAGCCTCTATAAGCACCATACATAACGCGCAGATAAAGGGCCCTTTCACACGACCGACCCCCTTCGCGTGATTGCAAAAACTGAAGACGCGAGACCAAGCGATTGCATTGCTTTAACTGGAACTTTTCACAAGTGGTCGCGCAACATAAATCTTGGTCGCGTGATCACGCGACTTGCGAGCGACTAGTTTGGACGCACGACCATGAAATTGAATGTGAATGAATGAAACGTTTCACTGGAGACTTGGGTTTTAGAGCGACTGCAGTTTATTCAGACTACCGGTTTTATAGACTATTTAGGATCGTATTTTAGATGTATCGTACCGTAAGCCGTACAGACTATGGACATAGAAATTAATGTTAAGCTGCTAATTCATGCAGTGGAGCAATTGTGAGATTTGTCTCATTCAGGGATTTGTCCGATTCTGCTTATGCCAAAACAGACCAGCGAAAAGCTTTAAGGGATATTGTTTTTGCATTAGATGATGCCAACTCTCCGCAGGATAAAAACGAGATTTAAGTATGTTGTAGCTCCAGTGAAAATTTATATCAGTTTTATTGGGACAGTTTCATCTAGCTGCAGTGGTTCGCCGCTGGACTGATGGATTTCACAAGAATTACAGTAGTTGCAAGAAATAGCATAGCAACCACACAGCTTGATGCATTTTTTAGCTAAGTTACATATTTAAATCGGCAATGCAAATGCTTTCGGCAATACATTGACCCTCTTCGGGTAAATATTGTGATATATGCAGGCCAAACTATTCGAAAATTTGTAACTTGACCCTAGCTTGTTTGAGCTCCATGTGTTGACTAAGCCTAGTATTGATAGCAGGGATATCTAGAACAACAGGATCGCTTACTTCAATATCACACCGACAACAGTGGTGCTAAGAGTTATTGTAGAACAGGTTGTTTGAAGTTGGTGTAAACTATCCAAAAATGATGAAATGAAAAATTATTGCCGTTATCGTACCATTATCATAGTAGCATAAAAATTAATCTGGGTTCGATTCCTGCCGGCGGCGGAAAAAAAGTAAGCAATGCAGTGAGTCAAAGTAAGAACGCAATATTCAAAATTATCGTATGCGTATCAAATCAAATCTTCATTATACTCGCTGTATTACGCCGAAGCGTATAACGAGTTGCGGGGCCCATCTCCGCGGCTTAGCGCCTGGGCAACACAGCTCCGAAGAATCGTCGCAACGCTGACGAGTCGTTGGCGACACTGTGACGATTTGATCGGCCCGGGAATCGAACCCCAGACCTCCCGCACCGATAGCCATGCGCTTAGCAACTGAGCTAACGGCCGGTTTCGTATGCCTATTAATATCACAATTTTTAAACAAAATTCTAACTTTACCCGCTGAATTCTAACGTCATTTTGCGAAAGTCAGAAAATCTGCGATGTTTGTTATTTTTTTCGCTGAAAAAATAGTGAAGTCAAGGCGAGTTAAGTTACACATCTTGATGCAAAGAAGAACAGAAAGTTTTCAATGCTACGATATTTCAGAAAACCGGCATCGTAATTATATTTTAGCATGCATTCAAATGAGCGTTGGGCAAAAAACAGTCGGCCTATACTCAAAGTATACTAGAGTCAAAACACGAAAAAAGAGCAATAATCGAATTAATGTTTCGGTCTAGATTTTGAAGATAACTTGTGTAAGCCTCTGTACATTGTTGCAGGGTGGTCCACGGCGCATTGATTAATTCGCTTGAGTTGATTTTTAGCACAGCGGTTGAACAGTGATTGCACAACACAAATAAAATTAATGTTCGACTATAACAAAAGTCTCGTCAGCCTTGCTACGCACAGCCAATCCAGGCTAAACTCATTCCAGACTGTAAAGACTCTTTTTTGCATTGCTTTACCTGGACATCTCGACTTCATCACTTTTCTAGGTTGTGCTCTATTTTTAGCAGGCGACTAGCCCAAACAACGATACCCAATGAAAGAGCTTATAGCTACTAACCCCAAACTAAGTTACCGGTAGCCTAAGTAGCCCACATCACTAGAAGCTCCCATGGCAACCCACTCATTTCCAGCTGCAGACGCGTTTCAACCTTATTATGGTCTCATCAGTGCAGCATAGCAACCTCCCACTTTCCCGAAAAAAAAATTTCTAACCTTCAAAGGAACTACACACCCCAAATCTAAGCCTCTACTCGTTCTGCTCAAGGTAGAACATTTGAAATATAGCCTTCAAGGAATTAGTACATGCACAACCTAGAAAAGTGATGAAGTCGAGATGTCCAGGTAAAGCAATGCAAAAAAGAGTCTTTACAGTCTGGAATGAGTTTAGCCTGGATTGGCTGTGCGTAGCAAGGCTGACGAGACTTTTGTTATAGTCGAAACATTAGTTAGTTAGTTAGTTAGTTGCATATTTATCCTCCTATCACGAGAAAGCGATCAATGCGCTATACGAGCTCGCTTAGGAGTTGCCGGCCATCTGTCTACCACACCAAGATGGGGGAATCCCGCTAAGTGCCTTTCCCAACGGCACAACAAGTACACTTGCCGGCTTGTTCTCCACACTGTCCCTTCAATGCTGAGCGTCAAGCAGGGAAGCTGTGAATACCAATTTTAAAGTCATTGGTTTGACCCGACTCGGAATCAAACCCGAGTCTACAGCTCAAGAGACAGACGCTCTATACCACTCGGCCATCTGAGCTGTTACTTTGTCCCTTGCAAAATTGTCCCTTGCAAATTTTTCATCTTACTCATAATTGATGACAAAAGTGGATGGTTCAATTCCCACCTGTATGGGGGAGTATCATTTTCCATTCCATTAAAAGACTGTACTCTTATTGTTGGACCTATTCTTGACTTTGCAAGTGCCTATCAGAAAAGTATAAGATGGAAGAATTCTATTTGACTTACATATCCTTCTTAGAATCAACTTTCTGGATCCTGTAACGGTACGTGCAGCTCGATAAACGTACCGGGATATTGATGTTTAAACCCCCGATAAGCGCTGACGGTCACTGTGTTTTCTGGGCTGCATGCGCAGACACAGTGCCTGACTTGTCCCCCGCTTTTTCACGGGCGAACGGGTTGGGCAGAGAGGTTTTTTGCAGGTTTTGGTAACTGGTAGAGTTACAAACCGTAAACAAAAAATTCCTTCTCACATTACCGGGAAAATAATGTTTAAACCAATCGGTCATTTCTGTTCTTGTCGATTGTTTACAGGGAATCTGTGACATCATAATCCAGCATGTACTAATTCCTTGAAGGATTTATTTCAAATGTTCTACCTTGAGCAGAACAAGTAGATTTGGGGTGTGTAGTTCTTTTGAAGGTTAGAAATTTTTTTTTTTCAGGAAGGTGGGAGGTTGCTATGCTGCACTGATGAGACCATAATAAGGTCGAAACGCGTCTGCAGCTGCAAATGAGTGGGTTGCCATGGGAGCTTCTAGTGATGTGGGCTACTTAGGCTACCGGTAACTTAGTTTGGGGTTAGTAGTTATAAGCTCTTTCATTGGGTATCGTTGTTTGGGGCTAGTCGCCTGCTAAAAATAGAGCACAACCTATAGAAAAGTGATAAAGTCGAGATGTCCAGGTAAAGCAATGCAAAAAAGAGTCTTTACAGTCTGGAATGAGTTTAGCTTGGATTGGCTGTGCGTAGCAAGGCTGACGAGAAATAAAATTGTAATGTTCAGGTAGACAAATTTGCTTAAACAAGAATGTATGCTCATTATTTTTATTTACAATCTCTACAAACGTGGCGACAAATGCTGCTCTTCGCTGGTATTTAAACTATCTTAAGTGGGGAGAGCTTTTTGTCGCAGCAGTCTCAGGCAACGAATTTTTTTTTTTGGTTGAAAAAGTTGCGGAGTTGACATACAAAAATTACCGCCATTGGCCTGGCGGTACTAGCCAAAACGTCCTTAAATTGGATCGTTCGTAAATTTTCCCGGAAGCACGTAGCTAGCTGAACCCATGTTTGGAAATCAAGTGAGAAGCCAATTTGGTTTACAGCTTTTATAAATTGAATACACGCAGTGAAGGTTTCATTAGTTAAACCAGACTGCCCTGATGCCTTCCACTGCTTAAATATTTCAGTTGGTCGATGCAAAAATGTGAGAGAGAAGCTGGCAGACTCTTCTGCATTTACGGTAAGAGGCTTGCACATCTCATTATTTTTTCGCGATCCTAAAACGAAAAATTGAAATATTATATAGAAATTTCTAAAATATAAGCCGGGGGCAAATTGCACGGCAATGCATCAGTGAAAAAGGAAAAATACGTTCTTTCACATTTGATATATACTGTATAAATCTTTAACAGGCCTAGGCCTACAGCATAACGGTAAAACCGCAAGAACTTTAATTGAACGCTATTTCTTCACAAAGTGCTTGTGGCAGCACTACTATTGCATGCATTGTTACGTAATAACCGATCCTCGACTGTAGGCCTATATAAGCAGCGACGAACTAGTTTTCGTTCCTTTTTGCCTTTTCTCCTTTGTTTGTGGTGATCGGAGAGAATGACGATGATTTAAAAGGCGAATCTACCACGTGCTTTTTTTGGAACCGAATTTTGAATTTAAATTATAAGCTTTTTAAGTGAGTACAATTTGTGTTATCTATTTGTTTAGTCAGTAGCAGAACTTCTAACGTATATGTAGTGACATTCCGAGGCATTTGTCGCTACATAAATTGGTGCCCCGAGTGAGGAAGTTCTCAGTTACATAAATAATGCTGTTTGAAATTTTTGTCATCATTCTTGCTAGTATATTTTTCTTCGGCGCTTCTGTCGTTGCCGCCACTCTGTATGTTGCTAGGGTGACCAGGCCCTTAGTTCAACCTCATAATACACCTGTTGAAGTTAATCCTAGTATACCAGTACCAGTCGAAGTCAGGCCTACTCCTGTTGCGGGAAATTG
The DNA here is from genome assembly GCA_964006365.1 of Trididemnum miniatum. Lineage (NCBI taxonomy): Eukaryota > Metazoa > Chordata > Ascidiacea > Aplousobranchia > Didemnidae > Trididemnum > Trididemnum miniatum. The sequence goes on from OZ023233.1 coordinate 25,056,945, forward strand.
TAATAGGTCCAGCAATGTTTCGATATTGAATGATTCAGGCCTTGGGTTGCAAGTTAATCCCCAGATTACCAGTAAACCTCCCGTGTTTTTGGAGGGTAACCCTAGGATGTGGCTTGCTTTGCTTGATTCCCATTTTCAGGCGACTCAAACAGTCGGGGACCATCTAAAAATTGAACAGGCTTTAACTGCTTTGGCCCCTCGTCAGCTGGAACGTTTAGAGGAATTCATACTCTCTCGCAATGAGGACACCACCTTTACTGAGTTCAGGCGGGCAATCCTGAAAGAGTTTGAGCTATCATCTGAAAGGAAGTTAGACCAGTTATTAACCCAATTTTGCCTTTCTGGTGTCCGGCCCTCCTTAATGCTGCGCCGTTTACGACGTATGGCCACCGGCGAATTGCAGCTAGGAGAAGCGGTGCTGAGGCGCCTGTTTTTGAATAAGTTACCGCTTCACATCCAGAGGCAGCTTAGCGCTATGTGGGACGTAAACCTTGATGATTTGGCGAAAAGGGCAGACGAAGCTTATGAAGTAAGCCACTACTTAGGACCAGCATCACGTACTGGTACTGGCCCCAGCTCTCAGCGGCCAGGGAGAGAGCAAACCCCTTCATCACCTGAGCAACGTTATGACAGTAATTTGTGTTTCTATCATGAACGCTACGGTAATCGAGCACGTCACTGTAAACCTCCATGTGTTTGGCGTAATCGTCCCTTGGCTGCGTCGGGAAACGAGACTGCTCCAGGCCAACAGTCGGGTGCTCTCCTGGAGCCGAGGCAAACAGCGCACCCTCCCTAATTTATGTCAACGATCCTTGCACAAATTACCGGTTTTTAGTGGACACTGGTTGCCTTCACAGCTTGCTACCTACCACCCAGTCTGGGCATTGTAACGCCACCGAAGAACTTACCGCTTTAAATGGATCTAAGGTGAATGTCTATGGCCACGAGCATCTGACAGTCACTCTTAATCTAGGACGGGAATTCACCTGGGAATTCAAAATTGCTGACACTATTATTCCAATCATCGGAATAGACTTTTTACAACACTTCGGCTTATTGGTCGACACGGTTTTAGGAGAACTTGTTTTCCAGTCGACTGCAGATGTAGACACAAAGCTTCCTGTCCAGCCTTCTTTTCCTGTAAAATCTGCTAACCCGGTCCTAGAAGAATTTCCCGACTTTCTTCCTTCGTATACCTTCTTCAATTCCAGAATAGACCTAGTCGACAAAGCTAACACTGATACTAAGCTGGTGAGTCCTAAGTCTTTTGTCGGTCCCTTGCCGGGAATTAAACCTTTTTCTTCTGACCCAGTTGCTAGTGTGGCTGGGAATTTGTCCGGAGCCCATAACTCATTGGAAATTGACAACACCCCGGAAGGCGATTCTGCACGAAGCAAACCCCAGATCATTGAGCGCTTAGAAGCGGAGTTTCCTTCTGTCTTTGATTTAGGAACTTACCTGAGGCCGGTCAAACATAACACTTTACACTTCATTGAAACTGAAGGAGCACCGGTTCGTTCCCGTGTGCGACGCCTCTCACCGGAAATGAGAGACAACTTGAAGAGAGAGCTTGATCACCTACTTGATCTAGATATCATCGAACCCAGTAATAGTCCGTTTGGCTCCGCAGTTCACCTTGTCCCTAAATCAGGTGGAAGCTATCGGATTACTGGCGATTATAGGCTCCTGAATAGACAGACTACCGAGGATTCTTATCCCATACCTTTTTTGGCTGACTTCACCAGTTCCTTGCATGGGTCAACCGTTTTCAGCAATCTGGATCTTTACAAGTCTTATTACCAGGTTCCCGTTGCTCCCAAACACCGTCATAAAACTGCTCTGGTGACGCCCTTAGGATCATATCATTTCAAACGCATGCCCATGGGTTTGACTAACTCGGGGAAAACTCTGCAACGATTGATGGACGAGATCTTCCGTGATTTGCATTTTGTCTTTGTTTATGTGGATGACATATTGATCTATTCCTCCTCTATTGAGGAGCACCAGGAACACTTACGTGCAGTGTTCCGTCGCTTACATGATTACGGTCTTGTGGTGAATAAGGACAAGTGCCTCTTTGGACAGGAACAGTTACGCTTTCTTGGGCATAGGATTTCTTCTGAGGGATTTAGTCCCCTGCCAGAAAAGGTTGAAGCCATCGTATCCTTCCCCAAACCTAGTGATCTTGCATGTTTGAAACGCTACTTAGGCATGTTGAATTTTTACAGGCGTTTTCTTCCTCATTGTGCTGAGCTTCTTAAGCCTTTGAATAGCCTTTTGGCCGGGAAGGTCAAGCGCACCCGCTTGATTCAGTGGTCTCCCGAAGCGGAAGAAGCTTTTGAGCGTAGCAAGTGTGCTATAGCCGATTCAGCAAGGCTTGCATACCCAGTGCGGGGCGCCCTCACGTCTATTTGCACAGATGCCTCCAACGTCGCGGTAGGCGCAGTTCTTCAGCAGCTGGTAGATGGAATTGAGCGTCCTTTAGCATTTTTCTCGCGTGCATTGTCAGACACCGAACGACGCTACTCCACTTTCGACCGGGAACTCTTGTCTGTTTATCTCGCCGTACGTCATTTTCGACACTTTCTGGAAGGTCGTCAGTTCACGATTTTCACTGATCACAAACCCTTGGTCGCTGCGTTTCAAAACCCTATGACCAATGCCACACCTCGTCAACTTCGACACGTGGCCTATGTATCCCAGTTCACTTCTGACCTGCGCTATCTCAAGGGTACCGATAATGTCGTCGCTGACTGCCTCAGTCGCATCGAACCCACCGTTGCTGGTCTTCTGAACCCCATCTCACCTAGCCTTGACAATCAGAAGCTAGCAGCCGACCAAGCCAATGACCCCTCTCTCAACGAGTTACTCCAGTCTAATCACTCTTTGGATATAGCCGAGCAGGACGTTCACGGCAGTGGAAGCAAACTTTTAGGGGATATCAGCACTGGACAGTTTCGCCCCCTAGTGCCTTCTACCTTCCGTCGCCAAATATTTGACCTCTTTCATGGCCTGTCTCATCCTGGAATTAAGGGCTCTCAACGTCTCATTTCTGACCGCTTTGTCTGGCCTTGTATGAAAGTTGAAATACGCGACTGGTGCAAGACGTGTACCAATTGTCAGACATCGAAAATTCAGCGCCATGTGTCGGCGCCATTGCAACACTTTCAGCCCCCTAATCGGCGCTTCATGCATGTCCACGTAGATATTGTGGGTCCCCTGCCGAGCATTGAGGGTTATTCTTACCTATTCACTATCATTGATCGCTTCACTAGATGGCCTGAGGTTATACCCATACCAAACATTCTTGCTAAGACCTGTGCTTCTGCTTTTCTTCTCAACTGGGTCGCTCGTTTCGGCGCCCCCACCATCATTACCAGCGATCGGGGTAGCCAGTTTACTTCATACTTGTGGTCTGAAATGGCTCGCTTCTTGGGTTCTAAAATCCAACACACTACTGCTTACCACCCGGCTTCCAATGGAATGAATGAGCGTTTGAACAAATCGTTGAAGGTGGCGCTGAAAACTCAAGAAAATCCCGAAGACTGGTACTACAATCTCCCATTTGTTCTTTTAGGCCTCCGAGCCACGGTAAAGGAGGATATTGGGTGCTCTGCCGCTGAATTGACTTTGGGTTCCTCGCTCCGCCTTCCTGGAGAATTTCTTGAACAAACTGACTTCTTAACTACTTCTGAGTCCGCTTATGCCCATGACCTTGTGACCTTTTTATCCTCAATCAAGCCTGTCTTACCTCGTCATCCCTCCCATCGAAAAACTTACATGGACAAGGAGTTAAACCGCACCACCCACGTCTTTGTTCGTCGAGACCGAGTCTTGCCCCCCCTTTCTCGGCCATATGAAGGACCGTATAAAGTTTTAGAGCGACATCCGAAATATTTCGTACTGGATCGAGATGGTCGGGACGACAGTGTTTCCATTGATCGTCTTAAACCCGCTTTTCTTCTTGGTGCTTTCTTCCGAGATGACGACGCCGACCAGCAACTTGAGCCTGATTTACCCTCCCTATTTGAACCTGATCATTCACCTGGTGAACCTACCCCTCGACCCCCGGACTCCATTGATAATACTGATGCTGGTATTGTACACACCCGTTCTGGTCGCTCAGTTAATCCCCCCCGTAGATACCTGGACTATGCTCTATACTGAGTTTTCCACTCTTTTGTGTGGGTTATGAATATGTGTAGGCTTAGAGTGTGCTGAAGTTCTTTTTCTGTCTTGATTTTTTTCCTCTTTTCTGATTAAGTAATATTATTTTAGATGTGAATTTTCGTTAGCGCTTATACTTTTGTTGGCTGCTGTTTTTCTTTTTTTTGTTGCAGTAAGTCACCGGCTGCTCGCGAAGGGAAGGACTGACGTGCGACTACTCCTCATTGGTTAACGATCACGCGGCTTATGCAACATTCGCATGTACGAGTACGTGAGCATCGGTGCTACAAGACAAGGGAACACGACAATCTGTGCATCGCTTTACGCATTGTCGAAGCCTTCTCCATGGCCTAAAGCTTGAAATTCCTGACGATTCCTGATCATGGTTGTTTGGGTCGTTCAACACTTGACGAATCTGCTGTGTTGGAAAACTCATCCATTATCAATACGCTTTCACGACGAGCGTGACCTCTTACACTATACCGTTGGGCTTTGCGAGATTGAGAGAACTTTTTCGAACGCATCAATGTACGATTGGAGATGCTCGAGCAGTTCTTGTACGGCCGAGGTGTTGATGTCAAGCGCATGCATTGTGATTTTATTTTAACCGATGTTGCTCATTCAGAGACTTTGGCTCCTCCATGGATGCGGATTACGTTGCACGAACAGACTGTTCCGCGCGCACGCCGTCCGTCGTTTATTATTGTGTTTGTTTCGCAGGTCTATCTGGGTGTTGACCGCAGGACCTTCTCCGCAAGATCCGAAGCCGTTGTTACAACACCGCTTCGAATCTTGGGCGGGGGTAATGTGGCAGCACTACTATTGCATGCATTGTTACGTAATAACCGATCCTCGACTGTAGGCCTATATAAGCAGCGACGAACTAGTTTTCGTTCCTTTTTGCCTTTTCTCCTTTGTTTGTGGTGATCGGAGAGAATGACGATGATTTAAAAGGCGAATCTACCACGTGCTTTTTTTGGAACCGAATTTTGAATTTAAATTATAAGCTTTTTAAGTGAGTACAATTTGTGTTATCTATTTGTTTAGTCAGTAGCAGAACTTCTAACGTATATGTAGTGACATTCCGAGGCATTTGTCGCTACATGCTAACCAATTTCTCGTCAGTATCGGTAACAACAGTAATACCTTTTGATGGTGATTTCAAAGACATCACTTTCCAAACGTTGTTAATAAAAGTAATGAAGTTTCAAGTAGCAGCTAAGTTGGTATAACTGGAACTATAATGCTTTGTGATGAATAATAAAAACCAGAGCAGCATCAGTAGCATTAAAATCAGAATTAAAATTGAAAAACACAACAGCCTGTTTCGTCGGTAACGACTCATCAGATGTCAGATTCCAATAATCTTTGACACCTGATGAGTCGTTACTGACAAAATAAACTGTTGTGTTTTTAAATTTTTTAAATTTTAAAAACACAACAGCCTGTTTCGTCGGTAACGACTCATCAGTCATCAGGTGTCAGATTCCAATAATCTGTGACACCTGATGAGTCGTTACTGACAAAATAAACTGTTGTGTTTTTAAATTTTAAAAACACAACAGCCTGTTTCGTCGGTAACGACTCATCAGGTGTCAGATTCCAATAATCTGTGACACCTGATGAGTCGTTACTGACAAAATTAACTGTTGTGTTTTTCAATTTTAACTGTAATTTTAATTAAAAAAACTTTAAAGAGCCAAGAAACATGGCGAATGACAGATTCAAATTATTATATTTGTCCATTAAGACAACAGAAAATAATATAGCAGCGAAAATAAAATACCACAAGGTACGACGCAACGTGGACCATGAAGCAGCGAAGAACCCACGAGGTTAAATACAGCTATATTCACACAATGAAAACTATGTCGTTCAGCTTAAAGTTACCCAGTTCAATCTTCAACTAGTAACAGGCTTGCATTTGAAAGAACTACAGCTGCACATTTTGAGTATAGGCCTTAGCAGCAAAATGCGCAAATAGCAATTGACTTATCAATCTCCAAGTTATAACGCTAAAAATAAACCAACAATCCAACTTACTTAATGTATGTTGAGTGGATGTTTTTGCCATATTGCTTGGATTCAAGCATGCCTTTTTCAGTGAATGGGCAACTTTTAAGCTCTTGTGTTCTTCTAAAGCGTACAGATGGTTTACATTACCAAACAAACCCAGGCAACTGGACCCAATATATTTTCAAAACCAACAACTGGAATGAGCATTCAGCCTTTTGACAAAAAGTTATTGAAAATATTTTCTAAATTGCGAATGGAATCCAATAACTAAAAAGTAGCTCTCCAGTCGTCGTGGGATGCGTACAGTATGGTTTCAAATTACCACCACAGAGATCCATAAACATTTTTCCGCAAAACAAGAAACATAGAAACAGCACAATTTTTTAGTAAAATTACATCTGTTGCATCAACCGGGGCTTTGAGAAAATTATAATGTTATGGATTTTAAGAAAAAGCAAAATACCCAAGATGAGCTGTTGAGTCTACGTAAATGCAGTAAGCAAGTATAATATTACTACAGGAATTACAATATACAAGCTGCTAGAGCATCTGATACCGACAACATTGATCATACACTTATAAACAGCAAAAATTGTTTACTCTGATATTTTTATCTATGAGGTCGAATTTGTCAGAAGGCTTATTGTTATTCACACATTCAACTTTCTGTTTTTACATGGAAGTTACTAAATAAAGAGATTTGACAATTACACTAATGCACATTCTGAACCGAAACTTCAACAGTAATTGAGGGAGACTGCGAAGCGAGCTTGCGCTCTTCGAGTCAGCAGCCACCCGTTAAATATGTAAAATGCGATCGGCTCCAGCCGCGAATCGAACCCGTCTCGTAGGATCTGTCACCTGCGCGCGGTACCGCTAGGCCATGTTCTCACCTGTTGTATATAGGCTATGATTATCCACGGAAACAGCCGGAATGAAAAACATATCTTTTGAAGATCTCATAACTGTATTAAACCATCATCTCAACTGATCCGAGTCTATTGTGTGCATTGGGACAAGGCACACAACATCTATCCATTTACTCTTCATATCTGCATCGACCAGAACAGAGAAAGCGAAACACGTACATTTATCAACACAAGATCGGTATCCAGAGTTGCACTGAGGTACACAACAAGTGTGTGGTATAATGATAGAATTACTGTAGTGATTGTTTTTACTTTTGAAAGCCTCTTTTTACCGCTAAAATATATAACTCTTAAAAAAGATACTAGGTTAGTTAGTCCAGTCAATGGTCAACTAGTCATGGCAAAATACAGATATATACGCGGTAATGTCAATATTTTTGTTTCATGTTTTTTTTTTTTTGGACTGGCACATTTATAACAGTATGACTGTGTGAGTAGTTATTAACTACAAGTATAATAGCCAGAACATTTTGATACATATTTAAATGAAATATCTCGGTTGAATTACATTTAATGTATTAGTCAAATTTAACTGAAAATTATCAATTGAATGTGTTTCAATTCGTCCTAGCTACATTGGTTTAGGCCTATTATTAGTAATTAAACTAGGCCCTATATCTAAAACATCCATCAATCATACTCCTAAATTTTTACTGAACAGCACAGCTAATCTTTTTTTAGTAAAATTGTTTTTGCATGGGCTACACTAATCAACTCTAACTATTAACTAGTTTACTTCACTAAGCTCAGACAATAGGCATATAACCCTAACTTTACCCCCTCCCACCTACCCCTAACTAATGATTTATGGCAGCAGGATTTTGATATATAATAGAAAATATACATCCCCTAAACACTGCTTAATAAATATAGTTAAATCATTCTGAAGCTGTTGAAAATCTAGTCTGGTTAACCGGTACCAGTAAATGCGGCTACGGCATTTCTTGTTCTGTCTAGTCTTATCATCTTCTGATAAGCTAAGACTAAGCCTACTAAGCTTCTATTTACTAAACAAAACTGTTTTACTCTTCTAAAACTGACATTCTATCCTACAACTGACGTTTGACTGCACCTTAACGCCACGGTCCAACTTAGTCTAACCGGCCACCAGTCCGGTCACTTGAGGCTCTGAGCTCAGCAGTCAGCATTACTGTTGTCAAGCGCAAAAGACAAAAAAACGGAGCAAGCGATTCCGATGTTCTAGATATCCCTGATTGATAGACTGTTGGAATTTAATTTCGTTAAACTTCGAATAAAACATGAGTTTTTAGAGTCGATGTTGCCATAAATCCCACAGGCGTACTTTAGAGCAGCGTTTCTCAAACCATGAGTCGCGACCCAAATGTGGGTCCCCACGACTCTATCGATGAGTCGCTGACACAGGAGGGGCACTGTGCAGTACCTCGCTGATCATTAGCTACACATTCGTTTTCTAATTAGTATATCCTCATTACCTTGAGAAATTATAATTCTTGCGCTTGAGATTTAACACAAAAGTGTTTGCAGATCACATAACAATGCTCTGGTTATTGGTGACAAGTCTTTATGTCATAACAGTTGTTTCGCGTTATTGCCTGTTTCGTCTTGAATCGAGTGAAAATTCGTCGAATAGTCTTAAGCTTTTTTTTCGCAAAATATCCTGTAAATAGGGCAATGCAAGTTATCATTATTTTTATAGCAGACGTGATTGATATTGACAAGATTATTAGTGAATGAATACCCTACGTTGTATGTAGAAGACTTGAAAATTATTAGCCTAATTCCTTTTCCAAGTTCTATACGTGAGACGGGATTTTTTGCTTAGGCAAGCATAATGGACAAATGCAGAAACCGTCTGAATGCAAACTGTGCAATGCACTTGGGGTTGAGCGATGTTAAGCCAGTCACGATTTCTAAATTTTTATGAAGCGAAAATAATTTTTTGTGTCACGGTATTCTTCTTGTGTTTGTGCTCACTTTTTTTCCCAGTTTAGTTGGGTCGCAGCTACTCTTACAGATAAAGTTGTTGAACGATTTTGGGTCGCGCAAGAAAAGGGCGGAGAAACACTGCCCTAGAGTGACCAAAACTGTTTTTGTATGCGATATGCTCTTTCTTAAGCATAGTTTTCGTTGTATCGTTTCTCAAAAAATGAGATTGCAAGTTCTAAATAAGCTCATCAAATGAAGCCAAACTCATGCTGCAAATGTTAAAAACTTATCTGGGTTCGATCTAAGATCAGCATAGAGAGTGATGAACAATCCTTTTTCAGATCGATCTTGCAGTAACGGATGAATTAAAAGCTTCCTTCGCTTTTTTTGCTTAGCTTTTCGCAATTTTACAAGTAAGAATACCTACAACAGTTGCATCTTCAGTGTATATCGCCATTCATTAATTCAATTAAGATTTAGTCTACCTAGAAAAGTTTAGATTGCGCGACTACAGTCGCTCGTGTGAAACCTAGTAATGAAGATGCGCATCTTCAAAAAAGAGAACACACAGCAACTTTGCTGTGCACTGCTTGAAGTACTTGAATCAAGTTCTTGCTCTAACTCAAGTGGAGTATCTAAATCAACGGTATTTTCCACATGATCCACGCTACTTGTAGTATTTTTGCTAGCTGTGACTCTTTGTAGGAAAAGCAATCGTTTATAATAAACATATGTAGATTTTCTTGTCGCTGCAGCTGATGATCCGCTCTTATTGTTGCTCAATCTGCGTCGTTCTCTCGAGAAACAATCTCTTAAGCTTTTCCACTTCCGCTGAAGTATCTTTCCTATAATATTTCATGCATTTAGTGATTTCTTTTACACTTATTTCAAAGAATTAGCCAGTTGATTGCTCAACTATATTCAGGGTTATCACCGGACCACACCAAAAAATAAGCACGCTGCAGTTAGGTTACCAAAAAGTCAAGAGCTCTTTATTGTGAATCCGCTAAAAACCGGTGAAGACTAAAAAAAAAAAAAGGTCTTCACGTCAACAAAGTCCTGTTTTTCCACTAAAAATTGGTGAAGACTAAAAACAAAAAAGGTCTTCACGTCAACAAAGTCCTTGTTTTTCCACTAAAAATTGATGAAGACCAAAAAAAAGATCTTCACGTCCGCAGTATCCTATTTTTTCCACTAAAAAATCAAAAATAAGCACGGGACTCAAAAATAAGCACGTTTCTTAGAAATAAGCACATTCACGTTTTCTAAGATATTGCCCTTGAAAATAAGCACAAATCTTAAAATTAAGCACGAAATGGTAACCCTGACTATATTATTGGCATGAGCATTTTTTTAATTTTTAACTTAATGCGTGTGACGTTTAGAAACACTTTTAGAATTTGAGCTTGATTAGAATTTAAATGGGCCTAGGGCAGATGTAGCTGCTAAGCTTTAATTCCGCAATTTCATGTAGAGAAATTGTACCTGTTCACTCGTTGCTTGCTGGCTTAGTGATTTAACGTTCGCATTTGCAACTAGGAGACTGGAGTACGATACTCCGTCAAGTCAAAAGACTTCAAAGTAGTATCTAGAGCTGAGAAAACGGTCAAAAAATAACCTGGTATTTTGTTTCATTTCCTGTTGTACATGAACAGTTTTCATCGTTTAATTTTTGTATATCTTTGGACGGGCTGCACGATATCTGATCTGCATTTACAATCTCGACTTGAAATATCAACAATTGGTTACATCTTACGGGAGGTTTGCAAACTAATATGGGAGATTTTGCGTAGAGAATACATGCCAATTCCGAAAACCAAAAAGTGGTTAGCTGTTGGTGAAGGATTCCGAAGGAAAGCCAATTTTCCTAATTGTATTGGTGCACTGGATGGTAAGCACATTAGAATTATCAAGCCAAATCACAGTGGTTTTATGTTTTACAACTATAAACATTTTTTTTCGTTGGTTTTGATGGCTGTTTGTGATTCCAATTTCAACTTTACTTTCGTTGGCATTGGGGCATACGGAAAAGAAGCATATTCTACTGTGTTTAGTAATGGTGCATTTTATTCAGCAATGATAAACTGCCAGCTAGGACTGCCTGAGCCAAGACCGATAGAAGGTTTTGAAAACGAGGCCTTGCCTTATGTCATAATTGCTTACGAAGCCTTTGGACTATCCAACCACGAAATAAGACCTTATGGAAGAAATGCATTAACCACAAAAAAGATCTTCAATTATAGGCAGTCTCGAGCGCGAAGATATGTTGAATGTGCTTCTGGGATTTTGAGCAACAAGTAGCGAATATTCATTGCGTGCCTTGAATGTTGACATATCTTTAGCAGAAGATATCGTAAAAGCAGCGTGCATTCTACATAATTATGTTAGAAGCAAAGATAGCTACGAATTTGATGATACCCTCACAATAGAAGTAATTACACCTCTTAGGCATGGCCACGCTATGTCCAGTCGAGGCTCAAGAGATGCTTTGAATATTCGTGAAAAATTTGCTGACTACTTTATGATCCCCGAAGGAAGTTTGTCTTGGCAGCACAGTAAAATATAGATTTCATGAGTATGGACTATGAGTAATACTGTTGTTGATGCTTAAACGTTCCTTTTTTTCGCTACTCTTGGTGTGTGAAATAATTATTGCAACTATGGTCTAGAAAAAAAAAAAATGGAATTACGGCGAACAAGTACGGTATGTAATACTTATTTTATACCATATTGTTGCAAGATGTATATATAGCAAGTAAACAGCTTGATGCATTTTATAGTAAGGCAACAGGCTATTCACAATTAGCTTATGTCTTTATGTACAAATTTTCAATTAAGTACATTCATATATTACGATATTTACCCATTGGTCTGAAGAGGACCATTGCAGTGTCGAAATCGTTAATATTACCATTGTAATTTGTAAAGAAATAAGCCTGATGTGAACAAACCTGTAACCTTACTGAAAACAGCATCAAGCTGTTTGGTTGCTGTGCTATTCTTTGCAACTAATTTTTATATACAGCTCAGATGGCCGAGTGGTATAGAGCGTCTGTCGCTTAAGCTGAAGACTCGGGTTTGATTCCGAGTCGGGTCAAACCAATGACTTTAATATTGGGATTCACAGCTTCCCTACTTGACGCTCAACATTAAAGGGACAGTGTGAAGAAGAAGCCGGCAAGTTTACTTGTTGTGCCGTTGAGAAAGGCACTTAGCGGGATTCCCCCATCTTGGTGTGGTAGACTGATGGCCGGCAACTCCTAAGCGAGCTCGTATAGCGCATTGATCACTTTCTCGTGATAGGAGGATAAATATGCAACTAAATGTAAAATGTAAATGTAAAATATATGCTATCGAACTCTCTTTGAATGTATTACAGTTTGACTTTACTGTTAACTATGCCTGCTTGCAGCGGATTGTGCTTTGCATTGTAGCGTAATTCGTGATAACTACCTGCTGCTGTTACAAAGCCGCCTTTCTACTATTTCAGAGTTGATGCCCAAGGGCGTAGCCAGGGGGGGCAAAAGGACCAATTGCCCCCCCCCCAAATATTTTCAGTGACCACTAGCCTACAAACAAAAATACTTATGCTATAACGTAAATCTACTAACAACGCGAGCAGAAGCGGATTAAGACCACTCGGGGGTCCGTAAATCTACTAACAACGCAAGCAGGAGCGGATTAAGACCACTTTTCGACAAAAAAAATGCGCTAAAATGAGTATTTTTCTTGCAAAAATCCTAAAAATCAGACCCCCTCGCCTAATCCTGGGTGCGCCACTAAAAAAGCCTATGAAATTTTGCCCCCCCAAAAATTTTGGGCTGGCTACGCCACTGTTGATGCCTATCGACATCACTCATATTATTTGTTGTAGCAATTGATAGACATGTGGTAGGAATGTAGACCGACTTGGGCAAGTTCGAATTTAGTTAAATATTTTATGTTCTTCGTTATATTTAGAATGATTAAAACTTAGTCATTAAACCAAAGCACTGATGAGCTTTTGGTTCATGACAATCAGCCTAGCGGCAAACCACTGCAATTAGGTAAAATTGTTCCAATAAAAAAAAAACTGACATCGTTTTCCACCGGAGATAGAACTGACCTAATTCGTTTTTATCCTGCGCGGAGTTATCATCTAAAGTAAAGACGTTGCATGCCTCATCCCATTGAGCTTTTCGCTGGTCTCTATCGGCATACACAGGATCAGCCAAATCCCGCAAACCAGGCCTTTGCTCCACTGCATGAATAAGCAGCTCAATATCAATTTCCATGTCCATAGTCTGAATAGCCTATTGCAAGATAGTCTACGGTCTATAAAATAACCAGTAGTTTAACCTGCTGTCGCTTTAAAACCCGCGTCTCGTCTGAAACGTTTCATTCATTCGCCCTCAATCTCACGATCGGGCGTCCAAACTAGTCGCCCACGAGTCGCGTGATCACGCGACCAAGATTTCTGTCGCGCGACCAAAGGCGCGACCTCGTGTGAAAAGCTCCATTTGAAGCAATGCAATGATCTGGTCGCGCGTCTTCACTTTTTCAAAGTCGCGCGATTGTGGTCGTCCGTGTGAAAGGGGCCTAAAAAAATTCAACGCACGCGCCAACGAAAACAATCAGCGACAGTACTAAGCGCTGAAACAAGGTGGTCGCTTCTTTGTAAGTTCCTAGCTAGGCCTGAATTAAACGCAAATTTTTTCTCCAACCTTAGGTCTAAGTGTGACCCGAAATGTCTGGCCCGACTTAGAACTCTGGATTGTAACATTGGGTGCTGACATGGTGCTGTAACTGCCCAGTGCACAGGTTTGTTTTCGTTAAACTATTTGTGTACCGCAAGCTTGGTATTTTTGGTTAACAAGCGCAAAAATATGATCTGACTAGCGCAAAACAAACAGACGGTAACTCTTTTTATTTTGGTATTATGGTAACTTTTTTTTACGTTTTAGCTTAATTTAAAAACGCAACATGGTATATGGTTTTAGATTTTAAACGAACTTCAAAAAACATGCTTCAGTTTTGAGAAAAACTTGCTGCGAAAATCTTGGTTCAAAAGAGAGCCACGCTTTTCCTTTTCGAGTTGCTTTTATCTTTTCTGACTTTAGGCAAGGCTTGTTTATCGTGTAATTCTTTCTTGTACCGATAAGATTTCTCAGTTTTCTGATTACCAGATATGACACCAGTTGGATTACGAATTGCCCTTTTTGATTTTTGCCGTAATCTGCACCTGCAATGCAAATGTGTTATTATTAATCTGCACCTGCAATGCAAATGTGTTATATCATACCAACTAAACTTGTCCGTTAATTTTATTGTTTCTCTCAGTAGCGTAGCTAGGGGAAGAGCGGGGCGGAGGGGGCTACAGCTCCCCCATTGGTATGTCAACTATCTTTGTCAGCATTCATTCGTCAGCAGCTATCTTCTTCAGCAACTATCATTCGTTAGCAGCATAGCTGAGAGGGAGACTGAATTCTCCTCACCCATTATATTGGTATGTTAAACTATCCGCTGTAAACTTGGATGGTAATTACAAACTGCTGCGCCATCGTTATCGCCAGTAGCGTGGCTAGCGGAGATGAAGCTTCAGCTCCCCCACTCCCACTGGTATGATCCCCCACACCCACCACTTTGCACGACTTAAGCGCAACCATCACATGATTGTGGTGATTACACATGGTTAATTTGTTAATTGTTTGTTTTGCCCTAATCTTTGCTGTGCTAATTGTTCGTTCAGTTTTGTTGTTTTTGTATAACTTTGATAATGTTTTTTTTTCATTGTTTTGATGTTTTTACAACTGTGAGGACATGCAGTATCTGTCACTCCACCCGACCTGCGAATCAATAAAGATGCTTCCAATATTGCAAATACGGTCTACTCTGCAGCATAGCATACTGTTACAGCTGTGTGTTCAATATCGCGTATGAATCATATGATGTCACAGTATTTTGTGTTTGTATAATACATAATATATAAGACATTGTAGCTGCATATTATACAGTTAAAGGCACTATAAAGTTTACTTTTTTTAGATAAAAAAGACAAAACTTTTTTTTTTTTTTTTTTTTTTTTATTTTCACCACCGAAGTGGGCACAAGACAAAAAAAAAAAACAAGTTATAAACAGCAGAAAAAACGAGACACCAAACAAAACACAACTAATAAGAGTGAATGAACATGTCAAAAAATTCACTTTTGTTTCTGATTATACAACTATAAACAGCGAAAAAGATTTCTTATTGCACATTCATAATTTTTATTGCTTCTGGTTTTCTCGGCCAAGTGTCTAGTTCGAATTCTATTTTTTATATCAATAATAATACTACTAATGTTCAAAATTGCGTTGTCATACACCATGTTGTTTCTATGAATCCATATTGAGTATTTAGTCACACTTAAAAGTAAAACAATTGCAGTTTCTTGGTCAGTGCTAATTTGTTTAAATACAGCTCTAACATCCAAATACAAACAGAGAGCGATCGAAAGGCTTACATTAACTCCTGTTAATTTAAATAAACAGATATCAACGTAATCCCAAACATCTC
Organism: Trididemnum miniatum; assembly: GCA_964006365.1. Taxonomy (NCBI): domain Eukaryota; kingdom Metazoa; phylum Chordata; class Ascidiacea; order Aplousobranchia; family Didemnidae; genus Trididemnum; species Trididemnum miniatum. Next base: position 25,072,501 of record OZ023233.1, read on the forward strand.
GTAGTTCACAACATCGGTAAAATACATGCGAAACCAATTCATCATTTTTTTTACAAAAAGTACACAAGTTTGTCTGATGGAAAAAAGCAATAAAATGTTTGCATTTTAAAGGAAGCAAATTCCAAACAACTTTATAGTTAAAGGTTTTCAAATAATTAGGCAAAACTCTATGATGAATATTTTTCCAAGTGTGATTTAAATTGACTGTAATGTTTGGAATTAAAATTTGACCATACTTTTGACTAATAACAATTTCATATATTTCTCGATATTTGCAATTTTCTATCTGGAAGCTGGTGAGTTTTGTTTTTTCTTATAACATCAATACACTCTTGGTAATGTACTGATGGCTTAAAAGCATGAGGTACACAATTTGAATAATTAACATTAAGTGTCTTCGAAAGCCACCTACCACAGTAGTATTCCAAGAAAAAACAGTATGAGAACCATTGAATGTTTCCTGTTTTAATTAGAATGTATTGTTTCATCTGTTTTACAAAAAGTAATTGCATATACAAAGGGATATCTAAAACTGCATATCCACCTTCATTTCTATTTTTGCTTATTTCAGTCATGGTTATAGAATTATCAGATCCAAGAAAGTACTTCATAATAATTCTGTTAAGTTTTGCTGATAAACTATGCGGAAAACAATACACTTTGGATAAGTACATCAACATTGGCATAAATTTCATCTTAATGATCATGGTTTTAGCATCATAAGTTGTTTTAATTTTAGATAAGTGAGTGGCTTCTTGTTGGATAGTATCAATTTTTTCATTAAACAATTGCTTCACGAAAACGTAATTTCCAAAAGGAATATTTAAAACGTAAATGCATTCATTGTTCCAATTTATAAACGATAAGTCTGAAGGTATAATAGTATTCTTTTTCACGATCAAACCGTTTAGCTTGCGCATATTCAAAGATAACCCGGTTGCGCGCTCATATTCTTCAAAAACATGGAGCATTCGAGTAACTGCGTGAACATTTGACAAGGTGAAAGTAATATCATCGGCATATGCTACATATTTTAAGATAGTTTTCTTCGATCCAGGTATGCAAACACCATCTATATGTTTGTCATGATTCACCATTTTTAGCAAAGGTTCCAAGAAAAGCAAAAAAAGATGTAAACTTAAAGGGTCTCCTTGTCGAACCCCGCGATGGACGTCAAAACAATCACTTATATAACCATTTACAATTACTGATGCATGAGCGCTTTGTATCAATTTAGCGATAAGATCACAAAAAAAAGGGGCGAAACCAAATTTTTCCATAATCTTGCGTAAAAAGCTATGTTCAACGCAATCAAAAGCTTTATACAAATCGATTGAAACAAAATACGCTTCGTGATCATGACTTTTTAAATATGATAACGTGTCACGTAACAGTAACAACCCATTCGTAACATCCCGACCTCTTACTGCAAATTGTGTGTCATGCAATAAATTAGGCATCAAAAGCGTTAATCGATTAGTAATTACTTTACTGACAATCTTGTAGTCAACATTGAGCAACGTAATAGGTCTGTAATTTGAAATATCTGTTGGGTCTGATTTTTTGTGTACCAAAGTAATATAACCTTGATTAAAATTTTTGCAACTGGATACTTTGGAAAAAATTTCATTTACTACTTTAGTGAAATCAACACCAATTATTAGCCAATATCGCTTATAAAATTCAGCGCTTAAGCCATCTGGTCCAGGGGTTTTTCCTTTTTGCATTTTAGTTAAAGCAAATTCGATTTCTTCTTTAGTTACCGGAGCGCATAAGCTATCATTTTGCTCATCACTTATTTTATTGGAGATGAAATCTAAAAATTTTTTTTGTAAATTTTCGTCAATATTTGCCAATGAGTATAAATTTTCATAAAATTTTTTTGCGATTTTTAGCTTTTCAGATGGCATGGTCAGGGGAGCGTTGTCTAAATTTTTCTCTTTCAGGGCGTGAATGTAAGTCTTTTGTCGATTTTCTTTTAGCTTTCTGAAAAAGTGAGCATCAAATTTGTTATTATTATCAAGGTTTTCGGCGTGAGAACGCACTTTTATAGCTTGTAATTTTTGGAATTCACGTTTTCTAATTTCTTCTTTTACTTTACGAAATTTTGTAACCACTCGTTTACCATTAGCCAAGTCATTAACTAATGTGCCTAGCTCAAGTTCAAGACGCTGTGATTCTTTTTTGTCAAGGGATATCATTTTTTTTGAAAAAGTGATTAATAAATTCTTTAATTCTTTTTTTATTTGGTTCCACCACGTTAAATGATCTGGATATGTTAATTTTTGTCTAATCCATTCAGACCATTTAATTACTAACATTTGCTCCAATTCCTCATTGCCAAACAAAGAAACATTGTTTTTCCAGTATCCTTTCCCAAAATTCCGAATTGAACTTATTTCTAGATTTACAGTAACTGCACTGTGGTCAGACACAGTTACGTGACTCGTATCACACGCTTTGACGACTATACCTTCATTTACATAAAATCGATCAAGTCTAGTAGCAACTGTTGGTCCCACCCATGTAAACGTATGAGCATTAGGATCAATACATCTAAGCGCATCTTTGAAATCAAAAGTGTTGCATATTTCATTCAGCGAATCAGATTTATACTTATTAACTTGTTTGTCATTAAAATTTGATCGGTCTAACAAAGGATTATCAACACAATTAAAATCACCAGCCAAAATGGTAGGAAAAGCACTTTGCACATACAAATAAATAGATTTGTAAAAACGATTTTGCTCATCATTTGGCGAATTGGTCCCACCTACGGGAGCATAAACATTTACTACATGAAAGTTTTCTCCAAAGATAGATAAATCAGCAGCAATTATTCTACCACTTGAATCTTGCATCGTTTTTTTAACTACGATATTATTGTGACACAATAAAATTGCAACACCTTTAGAGTTATTTTGGGCGGAATTCCAAATAGCAGTATTGCCCCATTCTTTTGACCAATGATATTCAACTTCCGGTGTGGAAAAAGTTTCTTGCAAGAAGGCTATGTCAACTTTGTTTGCTCTTATTTTGTTAAAAATTGATTTTCGTTTTGCCCAGTTTCTGATTCCATTACAGTTTAGAGTGAGGAAATTTATGTATAGTACCATAGTTGAAAAGGAAATAAGTGCAGAGTTCTATTTAGTGTATTCAAGGGTTCCATTTTCATCGTTTTTAAGAAATTTCATGCCGCATTCGCAGTCCCAGAAAGATATATTTTGAAAATCTTGGTTAACGACCTTTCCACAATTACAGTTAATAATTTGGATTTTGCACAGCGAGTTTCTGCATTTGAGTTTCTTACTGGCTTCTGGAAGCACATTTAGCACATCACAATCACACTTTGCTAATACACTGTCACAACTTGCACATTTGTTCAATATGCCACTGATTGAACTAATTTTCACGTACCTTTCGCAATTATCGCATCTCTCAAGTAGTGTGCCGCAGTCGAGACAACGGTGCGAATGAAACCCGGATGGAATCAGTTTTAATTTACCTTCACAACATACGTCGTTGATTTCTTGTTCGCATTTGCAATTTGTGCACGTAAAATGCTTTTTGTTGGGATCGCACTGGCCAATTTTGTTGCAAAATGAGCACTGTAGTTCGAGGTATGTTTTGATTATTTTGGTTCCAGTGTTGTCACAGTCTGAATTCTCTTGACTTTCCGCTTCTGACCTGTGGCGTTTGCGCGCTTCGGTCACTCGCTCATGAGCTGATTTGCACGTCATATCCTCTTCTACCAGTTCAAACCAATCCTTATTTGGATTTTCTCGTTCATTACTTTGTGTACTGTTATTCTCAGACTGTAATGCGTAGGGTGTGTCTTGTTGAACGTGAGAAATAGTTGTTTCATTTGAATTTTGGTTATCAATAATAGGAGTTTTCCCAGGTTTATTCTTTTGTAACTTAGGCCACTGTTTTCTTTCTTCTTTTTCTTCACATTCAGCACTTTTGTGACCAGTTTTCCCGCATAAATGGCAGGTTGCCTCTTGTCCTGCGTATTTAACCAAAAATTCGCATCCTAAAACATATATGTAGCTGCCAATAGGGTTTTCTGTAATTTGGTCTTTCCTCATTTCAAACATATGGATTCCCATTTGAAAACCTTTTTGATCAACTTTATTCACGTGTCTGGATATAGCACCATGATGCTTTTCTAGATAACTAGAAAGTGCATCAACCGGAAATGGTACTGGAACCCAGTGCACAGCAACATAAACCTTGTCTGATTCGTATAACCGTAAATTTGATATATCTCTGACTTCTGTGAGCTTTTTGTATACCCTTAAAACTGTTTCCCGGTTTTTACACGTTAAGTCCATGTAATTAGCTTTCTTCTCCACCAAGCCTATTACCTGGCTTGAGTTAAAACCTAAATCTTCAAGCATTTTCCATATTTGTGCTCTCGTAGTTCCATGGGGATTCTTAAAACTTAAACAATTAGGTCTGGTAAACTTTCTAGTGTTAGCAATGCTTCCAGATTTAACAACTTTTGCAAAACTCGCCATTTTATTTCACTTCCCTTGTCTTCACGTTAGATAGAATTGTCATCCACCACTCTCAGATAAAATTTTTTTAACCGGTACGACCTTTATATCTGCTACCTACCAAACTTTTCAAGAGTTGGTTTTTCTTATTCAAATAAGACAAAACTTTTCAGCGGCTGGAAGCTCCGCCCCTAGACCCCCGTTACAGCCCCCACCCCTCCCACTGCACTATCCTGGCTACGCGCCTGATTTCTTTGCACGTGTTATTCATGTTGACATTTGGGCTTTCTGAACAATAAACAGCATTTAACTTTACAATATTTTTAAAATGTGCCGTTGAAAAACAACGCACGATTATTTAGAAATATTATAATCAAAACGAAGTTCATCATGTAATGCATGATGAGATCTTCCTACCACAATGCACTCTCAGCCACTCCCTAAAGCAGCTAATTATTGCCTTTAATGTTTACGTGCTCTCCAATTTTTTTTCACGCATATGACGATGTTCAGCATAGTTCAGCTCTAAAGTGTCCAGTTAATGGGGTCCCCACCACATAATTCCTACTAATATTGACGTCATTTTAACATTTTTACAGAATTGCCAAATTTTTTCTTCGTTGAGTGACATTTATTCAGTTACTACTGCTTGGCTTGTGTTTTGATACAATGGCAGAATCTTCAGTCAAGGTACAGGTGAGACTAGCGCAATCTTCCAGTGAAATCATGAGGTAATACGGTAATGGCGGCGTAAATGACGTAATAAAACGTAGCAAAATAAGTGTTACGTTATTTCAATAAATTTATTTACTTTAGCTGGTTTCGAAACCTTACGTTGTTAATTGTTCTGCTTGGCGCAACGTGTGCGATATAACTGCAGTGTAAGCTTCAATTTGGTTGAAATTGTAAACGCAAGTTCGTGCAACGATTTTCTGTTTATTTGCATAAATAGTAAAAAAAGAAATAATCATAAGTAAATATACAAATTCTTTTGGTTTTTTATTAAAAAGTATGACATTTAATAAATACTCACTTTAAAATAACTACACAAAAATAAATAAACGTGAAGTTTTGCGTATTTATTTTTGTGCATTTATTTATGTTTCTTTATTAAATAGATATTTTGCTTTGTCCATTTAATACAGTTTATCCTCTTTACAAATATCCAAAAATAAACACTTAAAAACATATATAGACAAAAATAAGGAGTCAAAAACAAACATCAAAATAATTAATAAACAAAACTATTTATTTTATGTCCATAAAATAAATTGTACCGAACGTTGACTATTAGATACACAAATCGCCTAGTCATTCCTTATTGCGGGTACAGGAGAATGGATGAAGTGGCTAAGGAAGGTAGGCAGGCTAGTTGAGCTGTTCTTTAGCTCTTAGGGCAGGGGTTCTCAACCTGTGGTACGCGTACCACTAGCGGAAGCTTCTTAAGTGGTACGCGATACATTTTCCAAAAATGCAAAAAAAATGTTCTCCATGACGTAGCATACTCTTATATGGGCATTGTCAATAGTTCACTTGCTTGCGGGCCTTTTTTCTTTCTGCACCAGTATAAGCTGCAATATTTTAGCTGGCGTAATTGGAATGGTTTGGTGAAACTATAGATCAACCTAACCGGCAGTGATGTAGTTGAGACCATCACCTACAAGACCAAGACCTTGTAAATTTTTCAAGACCAATGCCTTTGATTTTTTTCAAGACCAAGACCATAAAAATGGAATGAGATTTAGCAGTTTATCACTTATCGCTGTTTTTCTATAACAATATATACAGAATATTAAAAGAAATAAGAACAACACAATCACATACACGCTGTTGGATACTTTTTTCAGCTGTGCAGGATCACTTAAATTTTTACTAGATGCTTTTTAGTTCTTTCGGTCTTAAGACCAAACTAAATGGTCTAGACCAAGACCGCAAATGGTCAAGACCAAGACCGTCTTGGCCAAGACCAAGATCTAAAAAATGGTCTTTAGACCATAAGACCAAACTAAATGGTCAAGACCAAAACCGCAAATGGTCAAGACCAAGACCGTTTTGGCCAAGACCAAGACCTTAAAAAAATGGTCTAAGACCGGTCTTAAGACCTTCATCACTGCTAACCGGTAAAAAAACTTTTAACAGACACGATTCTGTGCTCGAAATAGTGAAACTCAGAGTTCAAAATCACTTCTTACCACAGTTTTACAGTTCTAGTTAACGAATCTTTGGGTGTAATGAAATAGAACGCATACAAACTGCGTTTCGCTCTAGTTTTGCAAAACATTCTATGTTTCAAAGAAAAGCAGCAATAAACGTAGACCGGGTGTGAAAATTGTTCGCAAACTTGTGCATCTATTGATTTATCTTTCAGTCTAAAGCCAAAATCTCCCCAAAATTTTACAGTTAAAAGCGCCCATTTTGGGGAGGTTTTCGCTTTGAAATCGTGTGCTGCCAGTTGCCATCCTACTTTTTTAAACTTTGCACCCTTGGACATCTCAGAGGCAACGACCTCGCAGAGCTTCATACGAAGCGGCACTATAAAATGTCATTGCTGCTTTATACGGACGTGAGGTCTCGAGGGAATACCCTTATGGATGCGTTTTTTCGTGTTGCAAAAGAAGCTGCTACAGTTCTTCTAAACAAAAGATTACGAAATTCGGAGGATTTTAGAAGGCAAAAACTTTATTCTTCACCTTTCCTACTAGTAAGTAATTTTGGTAGTAATAAATCAGTGGAATTGTTCTCTTCAGGAGCTTGGGAGCAACATTGTTGATTTTGCAATCAAATCGACAACATCAGGGGTGGGCAAAGTGCGGCTTGCAAGCCACAAGCGGCTTTTTGACCCTCGAGATGTGGTTCTTTATCTCTTTGTGAGGAACACCGAAGACCTTTTTCGTTTTGCAATTGCACTTACACCCCCCATTTGCAGCGCTTGTGTGGTTGAAGACTTATTTTGCTTGCTCATCCCCCATTTTCATCTCCTGAGAGGTTGAAGACTTTTTTTGCTCTTTGACTCACCGGTGGCAACTCTTCGTTTGTTCTACTTTTCCGCTAGTGGTTCTTTCAATGGAAATTTCGTCCACCCTTACACTACCGTCATCCAAAAGCTCGATTCACAATAATGACTTGCACATAGTGTGATTTCTTTGAAGTTCAAAGCTGTGCTGCCCAGATGCAAAGCCGCAGTGTTACTTGCTATGTGCTACAGCGTAATACCGCGAGTATAATGAACATCAGATTTAATTACGTATTCGTTTCTGCATGTAAAGTAAACTCTTCAGCACAGCTCTTATATGTTGTTATGGTGAAAAAGTATTCATCAAAGGTAGATGGAACACAGCTACAGAAAAAGTCCAGAAGTGGTAAGCAGAAAGCAAAAGGTAGAGAATCCCTGACTTAGGGTATACGAAATGGGAGAGCCAACACCGGTATTAACAATAGTAGGACAGTGTAAGAAAGAGAGCAATTAAACCAAAACGGTTTAAGTGAAGCCAAGCAGTGTAAGACTGCAACTGTTTAACAGCGCCCCATACAGCAGTCTAAGTGCTAATTCAACACTTACTTAGAGAAAATGACAGTTGACAGAAGATGGCTGTAAGAATCGGAGTTAGGTTCAATTATGTAAGGTTGGAGTCAAAATTTAGGGGTTAGAATTTGTGATTACAGCGTGACAAGTTTACAAGCAATTGAAGACAATGGCTACTGGTTTATAACCTTATTGAATGAGTAAGGAGCCTCAGAGCTAAAGAACAGCTTGGATGGCCTGTCTACCTTCCTTAGCCATATCATTCGTTCTCCTGTACCTGCAATAAGGAATGATTATGCGCAATTTTTTCATCCAATCAGCGTTCGGCATAGTTTATTTTACGGACATGAAATAAATAGGCAAAAATTTTTGTTTATTTAGTTTTGATTGTTTATTTTTGACTCTTTATTTTCGTCGAAAAATTTTTGAGTGTTTATTTTTGTTATTCATAATGAGGATAAACTATATTAAATAGACAAAACAAAATGACTATTTAATAAAAAAGCATAAATAAATGCACAAAATAAATACACAAAACTTTATGTTTATTTATTTTAAAAGTGAGTATTTAATAAATGTGATACTTTTTGATAAATAAACAAAACTATTTGTATATTTATTTTTTTACTATTTATGTAAACAAACGGAAAATCGTTGCATGAACTTGTGTTTGCAAACGGCGCCCCATATGAAATGTTCGCAATATTCTGCTAATTTAGTACCTTCGTGATCAAAACGCTTACTCAAGTGCACCGGCGGCGACAGTTTTTTTCCGCTTTTCTGAACCTTGCTTTTCTAGCGCTGATGAACTGTAAGCTTGCAAATAGCTTCGGTTTTGTTAATGCGAGGGTCAGAATCGGTACCCTATTAAGTCTAATCGCACTGCCCTTGCAGCTGGCGATAGGTATTGTTGCACTGCATACGAAGCAGTTGGCAATACAGTACTATATATACCTTTTTGGCGCTACCTATTTGTAGCGCAATTTTTTACCTTTTGAGAATTATACTGCTCTCCTACTTTTCTCTGGTTTGCACATTGTTCGCTTGTCGAGTGAAAACTATATCGGAGAGTTTTGGGCAGTGTGATATTTGGATATTTACTAAACTGTGTTCGTTTCACTAGCTATGAAGATATATTATTTGATTTAACTGTTAATATTTTTCCATATTGGAACCAGAATCTGTTACTTAATATGGCGCTATTGACGTTCTTTTGTGTACTTAAATCGAATTTATTTGAAAAATCGCGACGTCTGGAATATATAATATTCCACGTAACTTCTGGCGTGGCGCGTGTGAGATCCGAGAAAGCAGGCGGACGCATCCAAACCAGAAGAAAGTAGGAGAGCAAATAAATACATAAATAACTAAGGTAACAAAGGTTATTTAAATAACTCAGGTTATTTTCAAATTATATTAAACTAAAAGTTCAATGTAATTGAAGGAGACTGCGAAGTGAGCTTCCACTCTTCGAGTCAGCAGCCACCCGTTACATAATTATGTCAAACGTGATCGGCTGCAGCCGCGAATCGAACCCGTCACGTAGGATCTGTTATAGCGCGTCAGTTATTCTGACTCCAGCAACCACGCTATAAATCCTTTATTACTGATGCTACAGTCATTAATCACGTCGAATAATAATAATCCTCGCTTAGTAACAGCTTTGAATAAAATGAATAATGTTTGAACAATAACTTCGAGATGAAATTGAATGAATCCTCGAGTAATAGTCACTTCCATTCCAAAATCCTCACTTTCACCACAGCTCCCACTTATACATCTGAGATCTGTATGGCCTATATGCTGGTGATCTGAATGAATCAGTGGCTTTACCCCACTACTACCGAAACCCCATGTAACTATAAAAATGATGCATAATAAAAAATATAAGAGTTAATATAAAAAAATGCACCGTGGCCATACCACAAGTCTTGCTAACAGCACGCACGCACTAGATCGGAATATGTGTCCGAGTCACCGCCCGTTGTGTAACTGTCAAGTTCGCGCTCGTCTGCTCGTTGTTTACTCTTCGTCACTTTGCAAGCTTACCGACGTTAGTTCTGCAATTTTCGCACCTGCAATGCCCACACGCAATACTGTTACCTGTGCGCGGTACCGCTAGGCCATGTCGCTGACAGTTGAAATTCACTCGACATAGCCGCTTTTTTAGCAGTATAAGCTGTATAATTCTCGAGTATAATGAAGATTCGATTTTTTTTTTATTTGAGATTGAAAGGTGCGCTACAAATAGGAAGCTCCGAAAAAGTATATATATTACTGTATTGCCAACTGCTTCACATGCAGTGCTACAAAATCTATCGCCAGCTGCAAGGGTAGTGGGATTACACTTATTGGGTACCGACCCTGACCCTTGCAATAATAAAACTGAAGTTATATGCAAGCGCTAGAAAAGCAAGGTTCAGAAGAGCGGAAAAGAATTGTCGCTGCTGGTACAATTGAGGAAGCGTTTTGATCACGAAAGTACTAAATCAGCAGAAGATTGCGAACATTCAAACCAATTGGAAGCTTACACTGCAGTTATATCGCACACGTTGTGCCGAACAGAAAAATTAACAACGTAAGGGTTCGAAACCGACTAAAGTAGCCTAAATAAATTTATCGAAACGACGTACCGGGTGACAATAAATAAAAAGCGGTTGTGTCGAGTGAATTTCAACTTTTATACATTTGTTCTTGACAAGAAAACAGAATATACGCTCTTGATTTTTTTCGCCTCTATATATTGCTACCTGCTGGGATTGACTACCAAATTGATGAAAATGACGTGATAAAAACGCAAATTGTTGAAGTTATGAGAAATGCTAAATGTAACCCAGGAATTTTTACTCGCATGCTTTCACAAAATAACCAAAACCGTAAGAATAGGCCTACTGCAGTAACCCTGGTCATTGAGATTTGATATTACTACCTGTGTGCCTCCTCCAGTGACTGTGACCTCATCTGAAGGCTCAAATATTTGCTCAACACCCAAGAGTTTGTACAGAATTTTAAGGTAGCGAAAATAATGAAACCTCTTTATTTGCTCTACAACAGGGGCGTGCTCAGGAGTTTGTAGGGGGGGTGGCAATTTAAAGCCATGTCAGAAGGGCCAGATATGTTTTCACTGCGCAAAAAGAAGACAGGTTAACTCTTTGAAGGTCATCACGTCCGCTCTCTGCCCAAAGTCAAGTGAAGAAAAAAAAAAGGTCTTCAGACTCTCAGGTAGTCCTTTATGCGTATATCACCTTTACACCACGAAAGTTTTGTGCATTTTTCTGCGAGAGGGGGGGAAACACGGTAGATCCTGGCCATTCGACCCTCCAAAATCGCCTAGTTACGCCAATGCTTTACAATGAAATTTCGTCGTGCCTTTTTTTTCTGATGTACACGATTATGCGATTAACGGATGTGTCTTCAATAACTGGAATCAAATCCTACTGAAGCTGGAATAACTTCAGACAGTGGAAGCGAAACTGAAACTGCTGATACCTTCGCTATAAGACTACTACAGAGCAGACGTTTTACTTTGTTACTTTCACGATAGAATGCTAAGGGCAGTACTGCTCCCCTTGTCCCCCTAGTCAAAAAAGCAGGGGGGGAAAGTTGCCCCCTGCTCCCCTCGTTTTGGCACCCCTGGACCATTGCGACCACGTTTGCGTCAACCGCTGCGACTGCCAATGCACACAACTGCAATTTTCTTACGCAAAAATCGTGCGACTCATGCAATGCGATTCTAGCGACAAATCGCGCTAACTATGCAACAGAATGCGATTGAAGCGAGTGCGGTCATCGCAAGTGAAAAGTAGTGCGTTCTACGATTTCTGCGACAAAGTAGAAAATTTTCTAAAATGTTTAGTATGCAATCAAACCAGCGCAACACTTGTAATTAGCAAAGAAAAATACTTAGCTGCTAGTGCTACTACATTTGAACGCACACTGTGGATGCAGTGAAAGAGCAACAGCTCACCGCGTCAACTGCATCCACGTTCATTTATAATATACAAGGTCGAAATTGCTTCTTACTTGATAACAAACAGTTCAATTTAAAAAAAAAGCAAAATGTAGCACTTCGCCACGTCATTATATACGTATGTACAGTCTATACACAATTTATGCCAATTTATAGGCCTACACACGAAACCATTACATAAATCCAGGCATTATGAACTCTGTAACTGGACAAGATATCGATTGTGATTCCAATATATATGTAAAAACAAGCAGACATCCCCCTACAATGCGCTACACCAGCACTCAAAGGCTTAACAATTTGAAGAAGATATTAAAGTAAATCTAGTAAATTTTAAGGCATGTAGCGATGACATTTACTTGAAATAAAATATAGAAATGAATATATATTAGGCATAATAAATTCATTATTTATACTTCTGTAACAATATTTATGTAAATTCCTTTTTTAAATCGATAGCAGGAATATGATTTTAGCGATGAGGGAAATTGATTCCAGAGTTAAACTCCATTAAATTGTGTGGAAGATTTACCATCATTGGTTTTAACCGTATTTAACAAATAATTTTTGTTTGCTTTACTTCTTGCATTATGGCCATGGGCTTGGTCAATAGGTAAAACATATGTTTGAGATATTTCTGGTTGAGCCTTTGCATAATAAAAATACATAAATTTTCCTAATTCAAGCTTGTGTAGGTCTTTAATTTTTAATACTTCGTATTTTTGATGCAATAAATCATTGTTCACGCGATCACTCCATGTGGATTTGTTCATTATTCTCAACACTTTATTTTGAAGTATTTGAATTGGCTTTAATGATGTTGTAGTTGCAGAACCCCAGCCAAGTATTCCATGTACAATAAGCGAATAAAAAAAGCATGGTATACACTTAAAAGATTTTTAGGGTTTAGATAATGGCGTAGTTTTGCAATAATACCGACTGCTCATGATAATTTTTTTTGGTAGATGTTGCACATGAGCTTTCCAATTAAGATTTTCATCTAAGATTAAACTTAAATATTTTGCCTTAGAGCATTTTTCAATAGAAATTCCATTTAGAGATATATTAAAAGTACATGAATTTGGTAACTTGGATTTGGGCTGTATCAGTAATTATTTCGTTTTAGAATAATTCAATGTTAAGTTACTGGCATTTAACCAAAGCTCTACTTTGCTTAATTCAGTAATCACTTTATAATTGAGGGATTTTAAATCGAAGTCAGTTAGCAGCAGTGCAGCATCATCTGCAAAAAGTCGTGTTTCAAAATTAGAAGCTTTCGGCAAATCATTGATGTAGATGGAAAATAGCAGTGGTTCCAGCATTGAACCCTGGGACACACCACAGGAAATAGTTAGTTTTTTCGAAGTTGTATAGTTGACGAATACAAATTGCTTTGTATTGGTTAAATAATTTTCTATTAACTTTAGGGAGTTTCCTCTTATTCCATTCTTTTCCATTATTTTTTGATTAGAATACTGTACTATGGTTTACAGCAGTGATTCTCAACCTGTGTGCCGCGAGGAATTTTTTAGTGTGCCTCGTATATTTTTGTCTTTGATCGTTTGTACGACTAATCTAGTATATTTTTCTGCAAAACCGAATTGATTTATTCTATTTTGTCTGCTCAATAAAAAAATTTTAGTTGTTTTTCTCATACAATTGTTACGTCGTAAAACATGCTTCATATATCTTCAGCTTCCGATTCAGCGGACAGAGAGTTATCAAAATGCATTAGGCAAGTAACATCAGACAGGACGACAAGAGTGTGTGATGAGTTAAAAGTCTCAGCTTCGAACGCAATCCAGCCTTCTTTATATTAAGAGTTACTATTGTTTCTCGTTTACGATCGTATTTTCGATTCCTAATTCTTCAATTTGCTGTTTGTTCGAAACCGTAGAGTGGGACAGCGCTGTTCCGGGCTATTAACCCTCATCAACCGCACTCATGTACACTGTAAAAAAAATTTAATGAATTTTACATAATTTATATGGCAGCAGTGATGCCATATAAAGTATGTAATTTTCAAGTTCAAGTATGTACGTATTGTTTAAAATCATATTTTCTGTTCAGTTAAATTACTGATAATCTGTATAATTAATTACTCCTAACACTTTTTAATTACGCTTTTTTGTAATTTTCATTGACATAGTTAAGTTCATTCACCGTATTTTGCTTTAAACTGAATCACTGAAATTTTGTATATTTACTTCATCATATCACAAGTTTCAGCATTCTCAACTTACAGAACTTTAGTTAAAATATCCAAGGTCTGCGAATCTACATAAATTTGGAAATAAATTTAAAAAACACAAATTTTGTACGCAAATATATTCGGTTGCGTAAAAACTGGTCCCATAAATTATGTTTGTATTCATGAACTTATTTTATACGTGAAATGGCCTATACACATAATATTACTGCAATAAACATAGCAATTTTTCGATTCAGTTTTACTTGATTTTGCAAATAATATTACATTTTCCAAAATATGCTACTAGAATAACCCACATAAACTTCTCGATTGGGAAACAGTTGTAGTAATGAAGTTATACAATAATATTAAAGTGAGTATACCAAGAGTTTGATCGATAAAGTGGCAAAGAGTGCAGTCACATCATTCTCATGTATAGCAATTTAGAGTTGACCTTGCTAATGAATGTGAACTTCGCAAAGCATTTAAAAAGCATCTTTTCCGTGTAATCTTTCGATTTCAATCTTTTACCTTCTACATGCAATTCATTAAACATCAACAATTTCATGCTCCGAAATCGAATTTAATGTTTAACAGCACGAAAACGAACAATGCAGAAAAGCAAGCCATCACAGCAAGAGACAATCCAGCCAAATGAACACTATGCACATCTTCGCATGATCAAATTGCAGAACAACACGCGCGCTGTCAAAGCAAACAAAAAAAGTGTGGCACCGGTCCACCATTGACATTTAGCTATAACTCCTTCGCATCACCAATTACCTGTATCAGCGTATTAACTACCGGGCAGAATAGCTGTCAATTAGTCAGTCAGTAAGGCGGTGGCAAAAACAAAAATATAATAAAACAAAACGCATTTAACGTCCTAGGTAGGTTCAAAACGTTTTAAGGGTAAAAAATCCAAATTCAACGGTTCTGAAATGCTCGTCATGGACGAAGGTAATCGGTTACTATAACAAATAGGCCAGCTTTATCACCTAATATACAAGCACTTCGAAAATAAAAGTTCAACCCAGTCCCGGACGAAAAAAGCCACCGCCAATTTTAAAACAATTGTGCGACAGCAGGTCAAATCTCACTGCAAGCTTAAAAGACATTGTTAAGGTACAGTACAAACAGACAATACAACAGCGGTCTCACAACTATGGCGCGCCAAATTAAAAAAAATTATGTAAATTTTTCACCCATGTTTTAGGACAGATTTGTCTCTTAAAGTTGCAAACAAATTTACGGTTGAAATGATTTTTTTTTCGATTAGGCGCGCCAGCGCGCTGAATTAAAAAAAAATATGGAAATTTTTCACCCTTGTTACAGGTCAGATTGCAAACTAAATTACCGTTAAAATAATTTTTTTCAATTTCGCGCCAGCGCACTGAATCAAAAAACATTTTCAAACATTGCACACACGTTTCAGGACCTAAATCAACCTATATTTCAAAAATTGTTTTCAATTTGGCGCGCTAGCGTACCGAATAGGAATGAAATATTTGAAAAGCAAGTTGACTTGGTTAGGCTAGGGTACTTTTAGCAGGCAGTTGTTGAGTGATCATTATGCTAGGCTAGGCATCCTGGTTTAGCCAGCATTGTCCTAGTGTGTAGGCAGGTAGGGGAGGTCTTGCTTAGGCCGTAGGCTACTTGGCACTTACGCAGTTTAGATAAATGCTAGACTAGGAAGCTTAGCCTATAGTAGGCAGGTAGACGAGGCTAGGAAGCTTACGTGAATGCGAGACTAGTGTAGAACAATGTTTGAATGGGTTACGCTACACCGCAAGTTGTTGAGGCATTCAAGGTAAAGAGACAGTTAGTTGATTACGAGTTTAGGTTAGGGTCATCATTGACCTAAACTGCTTAAATGCCAAGTAGCCTACGGCTTAAACGAGACCTCCCCTACCTGCCTACACACTAGGACAATGCTGGCTATACCAGGATTCCTTAGCCTAGCATAATGAATATTGTGTAGTGTATGTATTTAGTCGCATATTTATCCTCCTATCACGAAAAAGCGATCAATGCGCTGTACGAGCTCGTTTAGGAGTTGCCTGCCATCTGTCTACCACACCAAGATGGGGGAATCCCGTTAAGTGCCTTTCCCAACGGCACAACAAGTAAACTTGCCGGCTTGTTCTTCACACTGTCCCTTTAATGCTGAGCGTCAAGCAGGGAAGCTGTGAACACCAATTATAAAACTATTGGTTTGACCCGACTCGGAATCAAACCCAAGTCTACAGCTCCCGAGGCGGACGCTCCTACCACTCGGCCATCTGAGCTTTAAATTCAACAACAATACTCAACAACTGCCTGCCAAGAGTACCTTAGCCTAACCAAATCCACTTACCGCTCAAATATTTCATTCCTTTTCGGCACGCTAGCGCGTCAAATTGAAAAAAATTATTCTAACGGTAAACTAGTTTGCAACATAGCTAAAAAAGACAAATCTGTCCAAAAAAATGGGTGAAAAATTTAAATAATTTTTTTTAATTTGGCGCGCCATACATGGCCAACGAAAAAAATCTTACAGCACACACGAACAAAAGTCATTGATGCTGCCTAATAAGGACAAAACTTTCCCATGCACGCCATTCATCCGGCTTTTGTTTTTTCCAGCTTTTTCGGTATTATTTCCTTTTACGGAATTAATTTCAGCTAATGACCTACAATAAACAAACAAGTTTTTTTAATTTTTGAAAGCTTGCTCATATGAAACATTAAATCAAAAACTCAAATCTCAATCATACTCTCAGTATTACGCCGAAGCGTGTAACGAGAGGCAGGGCCTAGCATAGCTGCCGGGCAACACAGCTTCGAAGTAACTCCGAAAATCGTCGCAACGGTGACGAGCCGTTGGCGATACTGTGCCCGATTTGACCAGCCCGAGGATCGAGCCCCAGACCTCCCCTCTGATAGCGATGTTGTTACCACAAAACCAACCGATTGATCTTCAGACCAGCCAAATCGGACGCAGCGTTGCCAACGGCTCGCCATCGTTGCAACGGTTCATGGTACTTTGAAGCTGTCTAGCCCAGGCGCTAAGCCGCGGAGACGGGCCCCTCCACTCGTTACCCGCTTAGGCGAAAAAGCGCGAGTGCACTGAAGATTTGATTTGACCATATCAAACATAATTTGCAATAACACATCTCAATTCACAGAAGTATTAGGCACGGAGGAGTGAGGAAGAAAGTTGTTTGTTAATAATATATTTATCGTCCTTTGCGAGAAAGCTGCAGAGGCTATACACAAGCTATATTACGTAATAATAGAACTGCCTTTTTCACCATTTCCTTTGTCAGCTTCCATGTCCAACCATTCTCGACTCGCTATAATGGTAATTGTAAAAAGACGCCTCAAACCTTACGCAGTATTACAATCAAGATGATTTGAGCACCAGGATCTCAATCGAAATTTCAGCAAACGGAAGTATTATAATACATATCCTTGAAAAGGTAGCCCAATTCCTTTAGTTATTGGTATCTACTCCAAATTGACTTGAAGGTGGGATCATAATATGCCAACTTCCAGGTCACTCAGTCTGCTAAGAGGCTGACAACTAAAGTTACTCAGGTTGACGTGATTTGGGCAAACGACTAGGAGAAAAGCCACAAATAAACTAGTTAGAGATTAACTTAGCCTAGGCCAGGTCAAAAAATACTAAATATTACTCCACCTGAGCAAGTGGCCAGAGGAGGGGGTTGTGGGTACTAGAGGTGGAGGTTGCATAAGTGGAGTAATATTCCGCACTTTTTGACCTAGCCCAGGCAGTTATTCTCTAACTAGTTTATTTGTGGCTTTTCTCCTAGTCGTTTGCCCAAATCACGTCAACCTGAGTAACTTTAGTTGTGAGCCTCTTAGCAGACTGAGTGACCTGGAAATTGGCATATATGATCCTACGTTCAAGTCATGTTGGAGTAGATACCAATAACTAAAGGAACTGGGTTACCTTTGAAATAATATTTTAAGCATTTGACTTCGTTTGAGTAATCGATCCTATTGAGTTCTTGATGTTCAATGAGGCGGTGTCATTATTTAATTTATCTATTATATACATATGAACAATTTACTTCAAGAGTTACTCAACAGCTAACGTGCATTGGTTAAATACATTACATACCACTGCAAAAATTCCAATGTCAGAGCATTTCCAACCGGGTATTGTATGTTGAACACGTAGTAACATCCAAAGAAGATGCACAGAGCATCCGTAACTGATGTTACATTTTGAAAAGTAACTTTTTTGTCCACTAACACATCAAAAGAAGAAGCAGTATAAACATTGGAACCTATTAAGATAACACACAATTAGTTTTAATACTTACGTTTAATACTTAGCTATATTTCAAAGCTTTGTTGCCCAAGTGCTGAGCAGCGGAGATGGGCTCAGCCACTCATCACCCGCTTCGGCGTAGTATCGCGAATATAATTAAGGTTTGATTTGAAATTCAATTTTAAAAATTGAAACCAGTAACTTAATCTAAACCCAATCCGATTCAGATAATTATATAAAAAATTTAATTCGATCAGGATCAGACTGCGAAAAACAAGATCAAAAACAACTACGAGTAACATCGTCGGTTTACTAGATTTAGTAATTCACTAAGCCAACTTAATCCAGCAAATAATATCACATAATAAACAAACAAACATTTTAAGACAAACGCCAAAGTAACCGTGGAAAGCACACGATTTAAAATAGGCTGTCGCTTCTAGAGGTTTTCCAAAGTTTATGAGTTGCTCTCCACTGCTTTATCTTTTTAATTTGCTAGTTGGTAATACCTTCTATGAAAAAGAGAGTACTGTATGTTCAGCCTAGAAGTTGAGAGCGCTTAACTAAAAGAACTTTCAGTTGCGGTCACTTCTGGAACAACGCATTTATCAAAACAAAGAGTGTACAAAGGTAATATGTTAATAACTGCAACAATCTGTTTCACATAACTTTCACATAAAGAATTATGGAGCTAGACTTTGCAAGCTGACAGGTATAAAAATCGTCGATTAATTCATATCAAAGGGCATTAAACTTCAGCTTTATGCTTAAACTTAAAAAATTACAAAAAACGCTATTTTCAGAGAGTGCTAAATTCATATTTTCTGAAATCTTTCAACCAAGTTTACTTCATCATCAAGCATTTTTAACGTAATTATTCTTCAAGAATGAGCAAAAATTTATCTCCACTTACCATGAGCAACTATGCAGGGTGTATCAGGAAATTCCTCAGTGCTATCCTAAAAAAATATAAAATCATACTGAGGATGTGAAGAACTTTACTAAGAGTTTCCAAAAAGTGGTTGCAAAAGGCTAACATGATATTCGTGCAGTAAAGTTCGTTGCATGGTTAGCGGCATGCATGGATATGAAATTTTGCTTGATCAGAAGTGCTCAACAAAATATTTTATGAGACATGTAAAAAAGTGCTTCTACTGTAAGTCTATTTGAGCCTATATTGTCACTTTAGGTAAAGCAACCCTGCTTACTACAGTTTAACCAATATAAATGCTTACAAGTCAAAAAGATTAGCATGACAGATCAAGCAGATCATACCAATAACAGATTAAGAAAAGATCTGCAGTGCACGCCACTTTACAAGCCCGTCTCAAAAGCACACATCTTTGGGCTTATCAAACCGCTGCGCTTATAAAGCGGCCTAATAAAATCGAACTTACTGTATTAGAAATTTGATAGATCATCATGGACAAGGCACAGCGGAACCTTGTCGAATATGATTCTTCAAGTGTGCCAGTAATTCGCTGGACTTGCAAAATTGCTGATTGCATAACGCCACAGTACAATGAAGAAAAGAGACAGGTAACAGTGAGTTCACCAAGGAAGTACTGGTACATGATGCATCTATCATTCCAAAATGGTCATTATGTCTCCTTCGCACATGACTCTGAAGTGAATTAAAACATTTGTAGATACTCTGGCAATTAGACATTACACAGCGATATTGAGCATGATGAGTATTTCGATGACTTCGCATGTGCTTCAAGAAATCTGTAGCATTAACAGGAATTGGAAACAAAAACGAACATATGCTACACAACATCTCATAAAATCTAACACTGGCGCCAATAAATACAATACTGTTAGTGCTACCTATACATATAGGTAGGCCACCTACATAAATGCTGGCATGTTATAACTAATAATCTGCTTATAATTCAGTGATTCCCAGACATTGCGTTGTTTTAATTTTTACTAATAAAAGTTCACTAACGTGCATATGTTTTCATTTGTCAGAATTCACCCAGTGAGCTTAGTTTTAGTCACTGATTATAGGTCTAGCTTGCCATTGTCTTTTTTCAACTGTTCCACACTTACCGCTAGACTATTCTGCTACTAGGCCTTTCTTACCAGTATGTTTCTGTCCAGTCAGCTTCTCGTAGAAACATCAAAAATTGCAGCTATTGCTGTAATTACACCATCGTAACTTTTTTTTGTCAGCACCACTATGAATCATTTTTTGTGGTAGCAATAATCATGGTTCAGTTTGTCATTATTTCCACCACTGGCTCAGCACTTATGATTTGAATTATAGTAGCTCACTGGTACCGATCCTTAAAAACCGAAGTACCGTGTTTAGCTGCACAAAACTCAAAAGCATGTTTGAAGGCATCGCATAACCCACTTTTAGGAGCATTCTTTCATAACGCATTTTTAACAGCATCATTCGTCAACAACCAAGTTACCTTTTTTTTGCAATTCACCTCTTGAGTTTCTTTTTCAGTGGTTACACCACTGGTTCTTAACCTGGGCTCTACCGCTCCCTACGGGACGCTGTAGACTTTTAGAGGGGCGGAAATACTCAGGGGGCACTATAGGGGGCGTTATATTCCGTAACAATATTTACCTCACTGCAAATTTGCTTTAGCAGTTCTGCTATATCAAGATCAATGTATACTCCTGCTCTGTATAGGTCTGCTAGCCCTGCAGTAACTGCATATTCATCTAGCTAGTAGATTTAGAATACCGGTACGTCATAATGTGCATTGTCTGGTCTGATGGTTAAATAATTATTCGCTTTTAAAACGTAGTCAGTGAAGGTGCCATCACCCTAGCTGAGACGTTGAGATCTTTGAGACATTTAGCAAGGTTATCTTATTACGACATCACCTCTCTGCGCATGGGCTGTCATAACAAAATAAATCTGCACAATGTTTCAAAGGTCTCAGTCAGTGTGATCGCACCTTTGGTCAGTTAGCTAAACTTCTGCATTAGCTAGTTTAAGGTTAGATACATATCGTGGATTTGTACTACCAGTATGTAATTGAGATATAATCTGCGATTGTGTTGAGTTATGACTATAGTTTATTGATTATTATTTAACACACTTCTGATTTATTGTTATTACAGTATTTGTACGGTATATTAGCCAAATTCCTAATTGCACAACGCTACAATGCAGATCCCGATACAACTTCACTGTATCATTTGTAGCAGAGCAACGAGTGCAGTCTTAATATGGACCCACAACGAATATATTAAATACCGGTACCCCAATATTTATATCGCTTCTTTCAGATACAAGGCAACTGGATTGGTGATTAAGCCGGTCTTTTCACTAACACTCATCATTTTTAGCAATGCCCTTTTATTATGGTGAATGACAGACCATGGATACCTCTGAAAAAGGGTGCTGGGGGAAAAAAGGCTAAGAACCACTGGGTTACACCAACACAAAAGTTGCATGAATACTTTTTCCCTTAACACCTCGCTTTTTTTCACCCTGTAGTTACCAGTACACCATGCCAAATTTTCAAAGATGGAAACCTATTAAACAACTGCAAAAAGGCATCAACCGGTTTTGCCGTTTGATTGGCTTGCGTCTATAGGCATCAACCGGTTGAGTCAATCAGTATCGGTATTGGGTAACGTATACGGTCAGCCGTCATGACGGACAGCTGCTATTATGACATCATACTTTAGCAATAATGACGGCTGATAAGTAACGTTACCCCCGTATTTTACCGTTAACAGCAAAATAGACACTTCCTCAGAAAAATCAAACTGCATACAGAAAAATGAACTGAATAGGCATACTGGGTGTTGTAAAACTGTGAAGTACCAACTGTCCCTTATACCGGTACATCATAATTCTGCATGACCTCATCTTTCTAGCTGTGCAGCTGCTTAATTGACTAGGCTAGGCTACTGGTAGACTACTAACAGTATATACCATAGCATACCCACACGCACCCAGGGATCATGACCTAACTTGCTGTTAATCAATTAATAGTCACATTTTTACACAAAAAAAACAAAAGAATGGATTAGTCTTGCAAGTTCAGAGATGTTTTGGCTGGCATATGGTACCATACCAGTAACTTTTTTATTCACCTGCCAGTAAGCTTACTCACCTTTACCTGTCTACTCTGGGCTTAGTTGTAGCTATCATTCTTATGAGTCTATTTATAGCATTTAGCTGCAAAAAGCATGCCATGCATAGCCTATATATGCATTTTTTTTTCCTAATCATCATCAATGCTTGGTCTAGCGTGCTAGCTTGCTAGGTGACACTTGAGTGACTTGACACAGATCTCAAATCTCCTATTCTGCCTCGCAGACGATAATCACGTGATTTATGTCATGTGATTCGTTTAACCAATCACAAACCGTCCGCCATTATTTTTCAACGCAATCTCAAAAAGATGACAAATTTTATACAAAAACGTATTTTCAATATTCTACCAAAACCGACCTCAGAGCTTAGTGAGATATAACGGCAGTTTGCTTACAGCTCTCGATTACTTCTTTATCAGATTTTTGAATCCGAATCTGAATAATATCAAAAAATCATGAATTTATTTCCGTTTCCGCTGTAAACCATGTCGTCAAGTTTCGAAGCAGCATTGTCATGTTGAACAGTTGTGTAATTATTTCCGCTGTTGCATACCACCAGACGCAATTTCTGCGGAATTTTTACAAAAATCTCGGTGCTCTAACACAGCGAATTGAACCGAATCTGAACCAGAACGTTACAAACCGGTTTTGTGCGATTTTTACCGAACCCGAACAACAATTTTCAAAAGCCTCTAAACCGGTTCGAAAAATGTGAGTTTCCAAACATTTTAAGCGAGCCCAAACAGATTGAAAAAAGCGCGTCACACTACCTAGAGCCAAATTGCATAAATTTCAAAGCAATTTTGTTTTGAATTTTGCCACAACTTTCGTATCTTATATTGCTTAATAGAGAAAGAGCGATGTAAGTTCAGGTTGACCTGACCAGATCAGATCACTATATTGAACTAAAGGCTAGAGCCATTGCCATATTATTTTCATTAAGTTTTTAAATTTGCGAGGGCGAATTGCAAACGCTTTTGAATTTTAAGTCTATCTAGCAATCCCACAGGAAATTTATGTAGGTCTAATTGTTTTGCAGAATTGACTGCTGCAGCGAACTTGAACCGGAACGTTTCGTTTGACGCGAAGGGTAAAGCGTCATAGAAACTGAACCTCAACAAGAAATTATTTCTGAATCTTAACCGAATCTGAACGGGAAAAACAAACGGTTTGACACCCTTTTTTATAAGAGTAATTTTTAGCTTACTGAACAAGCATGGTAGTGACAGTGTGTAAGCCGCATATAGGCGCGTAGGCGTAGCCCAAAAGGGCTAGGCCTGCATGTACAGCAGTCATACAAGCATATAAGCTAGGCTGATATCAAAATAGTGCTAACAATCTGAAATTCAAAGTTCAAATTAACACAAATATTATATAAGTTAATTTGAAGTTTAGCGTTTTAGGGCATAATACTATTTTTTGTGAAATTACAGACACAAGAGTATTTTTGCGAACAGCATACGTTAATTTACAAAAAAAAAATTTGTGCCGAATGTTGATTTACAAAAAAATGTGGTTTTGCAAAAAAATGAACCACGAAAAAATATCATATAAAGTTTGTAATTTGACATCCAACAAATTGAATTGATATATTTTATGCAAAACTACAATACATAACTTTCTGTAAAATTACATACCCGTACACAAATATACAATTACAAATTTTTTTGTAATAGAACTATATATAATCTGCTAAATCATAAAACAAATATTTCTTGCATTATTACGTACAAACTGTGATTTGAAAATGCAACTACTAGTTATTTGATTGTAAATATTTGCAATTTCAATTTACCTACAATTTTTCAAAAATTGTTATGTAAATTCACAACAATTTTTATGACAAGGAATGTTAATTCACGCAGAAGTAAGTAAATTCACAAAAAAAAAACAAGCCGCAGCGAAAAATCACATAGAATTTGTAATTTAACATAAAACAAGTTGATTTGAAATACTTCGTGTAAAATCAAACCACATAGTTTTGTAAAAACTACATACACTAATGTACTTTTACAAATATTTTTTGTAATATAACTAAACATAATCTATTATTTCATATAACAAATGTTTTTTGCATTATTACGCACAAACTGTGATTTAAAAATGCAGTTATTATGTAATTTGATCATAATTATACGTAGTTTTAATTTACATAGAATTTTTCAAAAATTTTTATGTAAAATTACAACAATTTTTTGCAGTGTAGGTTTATTCACGGTTCAGAATGAACGACCTTGTTGAGATTTACCATCTCTCCCTATAAATATACCCCAAAAGAATTTAACCTTGTGGTACGTAGGCTGCTACGTCATACTCCAGTTCAATCCTCTTAACGTGGCCGGGGTGAAGAGCAAAAGCTATAAAGTAATGTCCTTCCTGGCCTACTGTCATAGTCTCCGACTCGACAAGAGGATGTCGTTATGACTCCTTTTCACAAGGCCAGGAAGGACATTACTTCATAGTTTTTGTTTAAAACTATCGAGGAGAGCCAGCATACAAGCCTAATCGTGAAGCTGCTTATCGATATCGAAGGATGCAGCAACGTGGCTTGGGTGAGAAAAAAGGGTGAAAGAAGAGAGTCTGATGATCTTGGTCGCATATCTAACTCAGCTAAGCTTGCGAAATCGCGAAAGCTATCTCGTTCTAGTGAAGTCATTTGGGTAAACGAGATAAAATTAAATCAAATCTTCATTATACTCGCGGTACTACGCCGAAGCGTGTAACGAGTGGCGGTGCCCAATTCCGCGGCATAGCGCCTGGGCTACACAGCTCTGAAGAAACGTCGCCACGGTGGCGAGCCATTGGCGACACCGTGCTGATTTGACCGGCCCGGGGTTCGAACTCCAGACCTCCCGGACCGCTAGCGTGCTTAGTGCGCTTAGCAACTGAGAAAACTTCAAGTCAAAACCACGATGTGAGCCGTCCCATGAAACAGGTACGTTCGAGTTTTAAATATTGTCTCGTGAAAGTGTGCTGCGGGTGAATTTTTGATTCTTTTGTGCGCCTCAAGCACAAAAAAGGTTGAGAACCACTGGTTTACAGTATCGAATGCTTTCGACAAATCTGACAAGATTAGACAAGAGTAATTTTTTTGACACGTAAAGATTTTAATTTGTTGGTTACAAAGTAGAAAGTCGTAGGAATCGCAAGCAAAGTAGGTTGTGAAAGCAGTTGGTACAATAGGCTGTAGGCCACGTTTGCAAAAGAAACTAGTTTTATATTCAGTTTTCCGGCCTGATCTTTCTCAATTTTAGCTCTTAGCCGAGTATGCTGGCAGCCTAGGATAGCAGGTAGTTTTTAAGAGCTTGAAGCAGTAAGAGTATGCTAGTGTGCTCGCGCAAATTAGCCCATTTTGCTACTTTTTCAGTTTTGCAAGTAGTTCAAAAGCAATTCAATAAAAGAAAAACTCTGATATCAATTTGTTATCAGCAAGCTCCATACTTTAACTTGATCTATTGCTAAAAAAGCAAAGCTCTTACCAACGGCCAAACAAAAGCTCTAAATCTAGAACTGCAATTTGTCAAACCACGGGTTGTACTCAAACCTTGTGATCGTAATCATGAAAACATAGAAAGCGACGAAAAGGCAATAAGATTACATCATGAAGACGAGATAGGTACCGGTACTGTACGTTTACAAAACATCCTTCAGAAGTCAGAACGCTACCTATGTTTTTGTACAGGGCTACGATAACAGAATTTTTTTAGCTGCACGGCAGTAACAAGAAGCACCATACACAACAGTACCACTTATGGCGCCAATTGGATGAATTCTTGCAGCGAAAATGTAGGTCTATTAATTACTTTTAGGGGCAGGACAAGGATTTTGTTCAGTTGGGGCTTGATTTTCTACCTTAGTTTTTGTTAAACACGTAAGACGAAAGTTTGCATTTTGGCCATTGCCTAGCCTGGCGCGTAACGCAAAGTCGTAGAAACACAAATCCTAGCCAAGCTCATTTTTCCCAGATGTAGTATCATCATCACAGTCTAGCGATTGCCACCGCGATAAGAAATTCCCAAAGTTCAAACGACCTGCGTCTACGATTTTAACGGCACAATCAAATAACTATGCACACTGCAAGCGAGCGCTTGCATTGTTACTGTTGCGATCTGCTGCGACTGTCGTAATAGCAACGACGCTGCGTAGAAATGAACGCTTTTACATCTGAACAAAATGCTCTGCCTGTCCCTAAAAGTAATGAATAGGCTTAGATTTTCGCGACAAGAATTCATCAAATTGACGCCTAAAGCGGTACTGTAATACCGTTATGTATGATGCTTCTGGTTACCGCCTGGCAGCTCAAAAAATTCTGCGACCGAAGCCCTGTACAAAACAGGTAGTGCTCTGAAGGATATTTTGTAAACGTATCCATCTCGTCTTCATGATGTAATCTTATTTTAAAATTGCCTTTTCGTCGCTGTCTATGTTTGATGATTAATCAAAACTGGAAGAGTAGCAAAATAAGCCAATTTGCTAAACCTATCTTGTTTGAAGCTTAGATAACATACTTCTACCTTTTAAAAACTACCTAGCCTAGGCTGCCAGCATACTCGGCTAAGAGCTAAAATTGAGAAAGATTAAGCGGAAAACTGAATATAAAACTAGTTTCTTTTGCCAGGGATATCTAGAACAACAGGATCGCTTACTTCAATATCACACTGACAACAGTGGTGCTAAGAGCCATTATAGAACAGGTTGTTTGAAGTTGGTGTAAACTATTCAAAAATGATGAAACGAAAAATTACTGCCATTATCGTACCATTATCATAGTAGCATAAAAGTTAATCTGGGTTCGATTCCTGCCGGCGGCGAAGGGTAAAGTAAGCAATGCAGTGAGTCAAAGTAAGAACGCAATATTAAAAATTATCGTATCCGCATTAAAATCACAGTTTATAAACAAATTCTAACTTTACTCGCTGAATTCTAACGTCATTTTTACGAAAGTCAGAAAATCTGCAATGTTTGCTATTTTCTTTTGCTGAAAAAATAGTGAAGTCGAGGCGAGTTAAGTTACATATCTTGATGCAAACAAGAACAGAAACTTTTTAATGATACGATATTTCAGAAAACCGGCATCGTAATGATATTTTAGCATGCATTCAAATGAGCGTTGGGCAAAAACAATTGGCCTATACTCAGAGTATACCAGAGTCAAAACACGAAAAAAGAGCAATAATCGAATTAATGTTTCGGTCTAGATTTTGAAGATAACTTGTGTAAGCCTCGGCACATTGTTGCAGGGTGGTCCACGGCGCATTGATTAATTCGCTTCAGTTGATTTTTAGCAAAGCCGTTGAATTGTGATTGCACAATAGAAATAAAATTGTCATGTTTATGTACACAAATTTGCTTATCCAAAAATGTATGCTCATTATTTTTATTTACAATCTCTTCAAACATGGCGACAAATGCTGCTCTTGGCTGGTATTTAAACTAGCTTAAGTGGGGAAAGCTTTTTGTCGTAGCAGGCTCAGGCAACAAATTTTTTTTGGTTGAAAAAGTTGCAGAATTGACATACAAAAATTACCGCCATAGGCCTGGCGGTACTAGCCAAAACGTCCTTAAATTGGATCGCTGATAAATTTTCCCGGAAGCACGTAGCTAGCTGAACCCATGTTTGGAAATCAAGTGAGAAGCCAATTTGGTTTACAGCTTTTATAAATTGAATACACGCAGTGAAGGTTTCATTAGTTAAACCAGACTGCCCTGATGCCTTCCACTGCTTAAATATTTCAGTTGGTCGATGCAAAAATGTGAGAGAGAAGCTGGCAGACTCTTCTGCATTTACGGTAAGAGGCTTGCACATCTCATTATTTTTTCGCGATCCTAAAACGAAAAATTGAAATATTATATAGAAATTTCTAAAATATAAGCCGGGGGCAAATTGCACGGCAATGCATCAGTGAAAAAGGAAAAATACGTTCTTTCACATTTGATATATACTGTATAAATCTTTAGCAGGCCTAGGCCTACAGCATGACGGTAAAAACCACAAGAACATTGATGTCAAAGACATCACTTTCCAAACGTTGTTAATAAAAGTAATGAAGTTTCAAGTAGCAGCAAAGTTGGGACAACTGGAACTATAATGCTTTGTGATGGATGATAAAAACTAAAGCAGAATCAGTAGCAGTAAAATCAGAATTAAAATTGAAAAACACAACAGCCTGTTTCGTCGGTAACGACTCATCAGGTGTCAGATTCCAATAATCTGTGACACCTGATGAGTTGTTACTGACAAAATAAACTGTTGTTTTTCAATTTTAACAGTAATTTTAATTAAAAAAACTTTAAAGAGCCAAGAAACATGGCGAATGACAGATTCAGATTATTATATTTGTCCATTAAGACAACAGAAAATAATATAGCAGCGAAAATAAAATACCATAAGGTAGGACACAATGTGGACCAGAAAGCAGCGAAGAACCCACGCGGTTAAATACAGCTATATTCACACAATCAAAGCCATTTCGTTCAGCTTAAAGTAACCCAGTTCAATCTTCACCCAGTAACTGGCTTGCATTTGAAAGAACTACAGCTGCACATTTTGAGCATAGTAGCAAAATGCGCAAATAGCAATTGACTAAATCCATCTCCAAATCATAACGCTAAAAATAAACCAACAATCCAACTTACTTAATGTATGTTGAGTGGATGTTTTTGCCATATTGCTTGGATTCAAGCATGCCTTTTTCAGTGAATGGGCAACTTTTAAGCTCTTGTGTTCTTCTAAAGCGTACAGATGGTTTACATTACCAAACAAACCCAGGCAACTGGACCCAATATATCCTCAAAACCAACAATTGCAATGAGCATTCAGCTTTTTGACAAAAAGTTATTGAAAATATTTTTTTGATTGTGAGTGCAATCCAATAACTAAAAAGTAGCTCTCCAGTCGTCGTAGGATGCGTACAATATGGTTTCAAATTACCACCACAGAGATCCATAAACATTTTTCTGCAAAACAAGAAACATAGAAACAGCACATTTTTTTAGTAAAATTACATCTGTTACATCAATCGCTGCATTGATTAAATTATAATGTGGATTGTAAGAAAAAGCGAAATACCCAAGATGAGCTGTTGAGCCTATGTAAATGCAGTAAGCAAGTATAATATTACTACAGGTATTACAATATACGAGCTGCTACAGCATCTGATACCGACAACATTGATCATACATTTACAAACAGCAAAAATTGTTTACTCTAATATTTTATCTATGAGGCCAAAGTTGTCAGAAGGCTTATTGTTATTCACACATACAGTTTTCTGTTTTTACATGGAAGTTACAAAATAATGAGATTTCATAACTACATTAATGCACATTCTCACCTGCTGCATATAGGCTATGATTGTCCACGGAAACAGCCGGAATGAAAAACATATCTTTTAAAGATCTCATAACTGTATTAAGCCATCATCTCAACTGATCCGAGTCTATTTTGTGCATTGGGACAAGGCACACCACATCTATCCATTTACTCTTCATGTCTGCATCGACCAGAACAGAGAAAGCGAAACATGGACATTTATCAACCCAAGATCCGTATCCAAAGTTGCACTGGGGTACACAACAAGTGTGTGGTATAGGCCTAATAATAGAATTACTGTAGTGATTGTTTTTACTTTTGGAAGCCTCTTTTTACAGCTAAAATATGTAACTCTTAAAAAAGATACTTAGTTAGTTAGTGCAGTCAATGGTCAACTAGTCATGGCAAAATACAGATATATACGCGGTAATGTCAATATTTTTGTTTTATGTTTTTTTGTTTTTTTTTTTTTGCACTGACACATTAACAGTATGACTGTATGAGTAGTTATTAACTAGAAATATAATAGCCAGAACATTTTGATACATATTTAAATGAAATATCTCGGTTGAGTTACATTTAATGTAATAGTCAAATTTAACTGAAAAGTATCATTTGAATGTGTTTCAATTTTTCCTAGCTACACTGTTTCAGGCCTATTAGTCTATTAAGAATTAAACTAGGCCCTACCTAAAATATCCATCAATTATACTGCTAAGCTTTTACTGAACAACGCAGCTAATCTTTTTTAATTGAATTGGTTTTGCATGGGTTACACTAATCAACTCTAACTATTAACTAGTTTACTTCACTAAGCTTAGACAATAGGCACATAACCCTAACTTTACCCCCTCTTACCTACAGACCTACCCCTAACTAATGATTTATGGCAGCAGGGTTTTGATATATAATAAAAAATATACATTCCCTAAACACTGCCTAATGAATATAGTTCAATCATTTTAAAACAGTTGAAAATCAAGTCTAGTTAACCAGTAAATGCGGCTACGGCATCTCTTGTTCAGTCTAGTTTTATCATCTTTTGATAAGCAAGGCCTGCTAAGCTTCTATTTACTAAACAAAACTGTTTTACTCTTCTAAAACTGACATTCTATCCTACAAATGACGTTTGACTGCACCTTAACGCCACGGTCGAACTTAGCCTAACCGGCCACCAGTCCAGTCACTTGAGGCTCAGAACTCAGCAGTCAGCCCTACTGTTGTCAAGCGCAAAAGACAAAAAAAGCGGAGTAAGCGATCCCGATGTTCTAGATATCCCTGTCTTTTGCAAACGTGGCCTACAGCCTATTGTACCAACTGCTTTCACAACCTACTTTGCTCGCGATTCCTGCGACAAAGTGAAAAATTTTCTACTTTGTCGCAGGAATCGTAGAACGCACTTCTTTTCACTTGCGATGACCGCACTTGCTTCAGTCGCTGTTGCTTCAGTTACATTGTTAGCGCGATTTGTCGCTGGAATCGCATCGCACGAGTCGCACGATTTTTGCGTGAGAAAATCGCTGTTGTGTGCATTGGCAGTCACAGCAGTTAACGCGAACGTGATCGCAATAGTCGCGTGCAGTGTGCATAGTTGCTTGATTTTGCCGCTAAAATTGTAGACCCAAGTCGTTTGAACTTTGGGAATTTCCCATAGCAGTCGCAATCGATAGCCTGGGTGCAGCCGCCTTAATGGTACGCAGTCTAGCGCTTGCGCTTGCGATGAAAATTGAATTCCCCAAAAGTTCAAACGACTTGCGTCAACCATTTTAGCGACAACATCAAGCAACTACCGCACGCACGCTGCGCGAGCGATTGTTGCGACTGTTGCGATAGCAACGACGCCGTGTCGAAATGAATGCTAATGCATTCGGAAAAAATGAGCTTAGAATTATGTTTCAACGACTATTGCGTCGTGCGCCAGGCTAGACAATGGCCAAAATATAAATTTTTATATTCCATGTTCAACAAAAACTAAGGTAGAAAATCAAGCCCCAACGGCACAAAATGCTTAGGCCGCCCCTAAAGGTAGTCATTTGACAAAGGTTTTCGCGACAAGAATTAATCAAAATAGCACCATAAGCGGTGTATGATGCTAGTGGTTACCGCCGTGCAGCTCAAAAAATTTTGCTACCGTAGCCCTGTATAAAAGCATAGCCTAGTGTTCCAAAAAGGTTATTTTGCAAACGCATCAATCTGGGCTTCGTGATGCAAACTTATTTTAATACTGCCTTTTCGTGGATTTCTATGTTTTGGTAATTAGCCTATTTACGATTGCAACGACTCCCATTTATGGTTTGACGAATTGCAGTGCTGGCTTCAAGGTTTTTGTTTTGCCTTTGGTCAAAGGTCAAGTGCCAAGTAAAATCGAGCACTTTAATTTTTGTTCATTTGCTTCAAAAAAGTTTTTCAGCTATTGAACTAGGTGTGTCATCACCAATAAAAACTCTCCCTAGCCAACCGCAGCTCCCTGGACCCTGACCACATCTTACATGGCCAGTTTCATGAGTCACAGGACGTATGTAGGGAGAGATTGAAATCTAGACGCTCATTTGTACCTGCTGCTCGGAAATTACTAGACAGTCTTTCTGAGATGGACGTCCGTGCAGCCGAGTGGACGAACACGAAATGGGACATGGAGTACTCTGCCAACGCATTGTCATTCCACGCTTTCATTCCCAAGGCTAGCTCCAGACCGTTGGGTATGGGTCTGCCCAGGGCAGCCTGGGTCAAGCTCAACCGTCTGCGTTCTGGTGTTGGACGTTTCTGTTCGTCCATGTACAAATGGGGTCTCGCTCCTCTAGCTAATTGTGAGTGTGGTGCCAGTGAACAAACCGCAGATCACATCATCTCACAGTGTCCCATACATCGAGCACCCCGAGGTATGTTTGGTCTAATGGTTTTGGATGACGAAACAAGATGCTGGCTGAAGTCCCTTACAGTCAGCATCTGACCCAAGCAGTTTGGTGGCCAGGGTGGTAAAAGGATAAACCCTCGGCCTTGGTCCTCCCATCTGTCTTGAAAGAGATGCCCCGTCAAACGACGACGACGACCAATAAAAACAATTTTGTTCAGCAAAAAGCTCGAAATACCAACGGCCCAACGGGTTTTGGGACATTTTCCAAAAGACGTTGTCATTGCCCAACCGCTAGCGCAGCTGCATATAATGAATGAGTAGAAGCATTGGTAGAAGTGATAGTTCGCTAGCTTTTTGCAATTTCGCTTCAGTGCTAAGCGTTTTCAGAATTCGTTATTTTAAACGTATGTTCTATTTTCAGAGTTGAAAAATGTTTTCAATAGTAAACTAAATCAGGGGCGGGTAGTGAGGGGGGCGATCGTTTTCCTCTAAAACGTCTATAATAGCTGAAAGCTAAGTTCAGTTTGCGTAGCCTAATGCTAAGATTTGAGAAGCCCGTCGACCATACATTAATATTACGCGTCGTCATGACATCAATCGCTCTCCTCCTTATCCTCTGAGCAGAAATCCTGGATCAATCTCTGAGTTTGTTGTGAGCTCGATGTCTTCTGTAATGTTTTTGCTGAGTCTCATTTATCAAAATAAACACACGAATAGAGCGGGAAAGAGTGAGAGTAAATTATTTGCAAGCACAAAAATTTATGCAGGTACAAAAAAGCACGGCACGGGCATGGCCACATTGGATTGCTAGAAATCATGCCTTCTCTTTTGGACAAACCTGCCAGTTCCAGGACCGAGGAATAGATGATCAAAAAAACACACAACGCACAAAATTGCATTAGAAAAAATTTTAAAAAATCACACTATCGATAAAAAATGTCGAGAAGCTGTCAGATTTTGTCTGGAAAATAAATTGCACAATCTCCAGCAACGACCAACCAGCACATACCGGTAATCGCCTCAAGCCAAATATCAAGCCAAACAAATTTGGCGCGAAGCTCACAGTTATGCACTGAGCTAATGCAGCAGGTAATCGCAACGGAAAAAGTGTTGTTTGGCCAAGACATAACTTTTAAAGGTGCAACACTAACAATTCTGAAATATATCGTCAACCTAAAACCAAAATGGGCTATGTCCATTTTGGCCGATTTTGTTATTTTACATTTTTTTAACAACTTACTGGACATGGCTTCGTCTTTTATAGGTAGCTTATCTACATTCTGCTACGTTTAGTTGTAAAGTTAAAGCGCGTTTACGCGGAATTTTTTTGCTGTGAAGTTGGACTCGGCGCAGTGAAGCAAGCCGTCTACACGCTTTTTTTTTAGTTTAATCTGTTTACCAACGTGGTCATAACGACGCGGGGTTTCCATTTCAATTTAATTAATAACTAATTTAAATAAAATCACTATAAAACGTAAAAACCACTACAGCTTGTTTCGCTTTTGTCGGCTCTTCAGGTGGTATAGAGTATCTTATTCAAATAGAATGGTGTAGAGTATCAATTTTATTTGAATAAGATACTCTATACCACCTGAAGAGCCGACAAAGGCGAAATAAGCTCTAGTGGTTTTTACGTTTTATTACAGTGATTTTATTTAAATAAGCAGCTCTAACTAGCCATAGTTATTGAGCACTTTGCCAGAGGAGATTGAGCCTCATTCAGACTTGTAATTAATGACTAGTGCAATATAATTAAAAGTTGCAGGTTTGAAGGCCAATCTCGAACCATCAATTGAACCGGGCCATTACAATGCCCTGACCAACCAACTCGCTAAGAGCTTGTTGCCATCTGATACATCTGATGTGGACCGGGCATACCAGGACTTCTGTAATGCCATCAGCACAGCAGCCAAAAAGTATATCCCACGTGGTCGACGAAACGACCACATTCCGTGTTGGGATGCTGAGTGTGAGAACCTCTATCACATGTTCCTGCAATCGCCTGAGGGATCAGACTTTAGCAGGATTGCTTCTGCCCTGCTGTCCAGGCTTGACAGAAAACGCAGAGACCGATGGTCTGAGGCAGTCCAAACCATCGACTTTTCTCACTCCACTCGTAAAGCATGGAGCATATTAAACAACTTAACTGGTAGATCACGACGCTCCCCTCGGCATTGCGCAGTTTCAGCCAATGCCATCGCATCAGTACTGGTCAATAACGGCAAATACGAGGATATTGATCGCAAGTCATCCCAGCTTGTGTCTCAAGAAGTGTCTGATCTTTGGAGGGCCTCTACAACAAGTGCAGTGAATGTCTGTGGAAGCTCTACTCCCTCATAATTCGCAGCCGCCTTCAAACATCTGAAACCAGGCAAAGCTCAAGGCCCAGGCTCTATCTGCCCTGAGCTTTTGCTCCATGCTGGAGTTGCCCTGAAATCCTGGCTGTGTGGTTTTCTTTCATCCTGTTTGCACCACCTCAAAATTTCAAAAATCTGGAGAAGAGCGTTGGTTGTCGCGATACCCAAACCAATGAAACCTGTAGAGGACCCCAAGAACTATCGCCCCATCTCTTTGCTCTGTGCCCCCTACAAGATCCTTGAGAGGCTCATTTACACCCGTATCGAGCCCATTGTCAACCCGCTTCTTCCTCGGGAGCAAGCTGGGTTCCGACAGGGGAGGTCCACAGTAGACCAAACTGTTCTACTTACCCAACACATCGAGGATTCATTTGAGACCAAGAAGAAGGCCGGTGCTGTTTTTGTCGACCTGACAGCTGCTTATGACATTGTCTGGCATCGTGGCCTCACCTGTAAGCTGCTGAGACTCCTTCCTGATAAATACATGGTCCAAATGATTATGGAACTTATCCGGAATAGAAGTTTCACCTTTTCCATCGGTGATAGCAAGCGAAGCAGGTTACGACGTTTGCGAAATGGTCTCCCGTAGGGATCAGTCTTGGCTCCCCTCCTTTTTAACATCTACACATACGATTTGCCTTCCACAATTTCCCAGAAGTATGCGTATGCCGACGACCTGGCATTGATGCATACCTCGAAAGAATGGAAGACTTTGGAGGGCACTCTAAGCCAAGACATGACAACACTTTCAGCGTATCTCCAGACTTGGAGGCTGAAGCTCAGCCACACTAAGACGGTGACGACGGCCTTTCATTTAAACAACCGAGAGGCGAAACGTGAGCTCAAAATCTTCAACAACGGCAAACTATTGCCATACTGTCCAACTCCAACCAACCTTGGTGTAAAGCTGGACAGGTCGCTCACTTTTCGTCATCACCTAGAGGCATTGCGCAAGAAACTTTCCACTCGCGTCACACTGTTGAGGCGACTTGCAGGCTAGGGATGGGGTGCAGGAGCCAAATTATTGCGAACAGCCGCCTTGTCCCTGGTTTACTTCACAGCTGAGTACTGCGCACCTGTTTGGTGTCGTAGTGCTCACACTCGGCTAATCGACAGTGTTTTAAATGACGCGTTGCGCATTGTCACTGGATGTCTGCCAATCCTCGCAGGCATCCAGCCAGCTGAGCTTCGCCGTCGAGGAGCGACACTCTCCCTGGCTAACCGCGCCACCCTTAACCCTGGTCAAATTCTACATGAGCAGCTGGTCGGGAAACAAAATGCGCACCAGGGAAGGCTCAAATCAAGACGCCCGTTTGTACCCGCTGCACAGAAATTACTGGATAGTCTGACCGAATCACACATTCGTGCAGCGCAATGGATGGATTATGCATGGAACATGGAATACTTGAAAAGTGCATCAAGGCTTCATGCTTTTATTCCCAGGGTCATTCCTAAGCCTCTTGGAATGGGTTTGCCCAGAACATCTTGGGTAAAACTGAATCGTCTGCGGACTGGCGTGGGGCGATTCCATTGATCCATGTACAATTGGGGTGCTGCTCCTTCACCGAATTGTGAGTGTGGTGCCTCTGAGCAAACTGCAGACCACATCATTTCTACATGTCCCCTACATCGGGCACCAAAAGGAATACAAGGTCTGTTGGTCCTGGATGATGACACCCGACGCTGGCTTAAAATCAACGCCGTCAACATCTAAACCGTCGGAAGAGGATGCCCAACCACACGACGACGAATTGTATGGGAACGTGATAAACTGATTATTGTGTCATAATACACTTATTTTTTTTTTTGGAATAATTTAAAAAATCGGGATGTAGGAAATGAAAAGCTGGAGTTTAAACAGATGTGAAACAGTTAACTTAATACCTGCACTATGGTTCGGGTTATGACGTAGAGAACCAGGCGATATCATTGCAAGCTGCAGCTTTTGCTAGCCGTCGCAGTTGAACAAAGAAAGGTAGAACGCCAGTATTGGGTGCACCCCGTTCTACAATTGAGAAATCGTGAAGGTAAGACCTTCGTCTCATAAGTAGGCCTACATACGCTATTTTCAAAAAAAATTGTGGAATATACGCGCGTAGGCCTACTTCAAAATGATGGTATAAGCTAGGCTTGATTGGGCTAAAAGATTTTTTGACACATTATCCCATGGAAAAGCTTTTCATTAATTAAACAGCCGGTTTACCAGCAACCAACTATGAAGCTGGCATGGGAAATGCAAACGTTTTAGTCAACCTTGCCACAAAAAAGCTTTTCATTTAACGTATTGACCTATATAATTGAGGCCCACCACACTATGGTACTTACCTCTTCCTACTGACACAGAAATAACCCGGGCTTGTGCCTAAGCTTGGGGTAGGCCCTCCGATACTTGATGCTCTCTCCGCTCAACTTTACCCCAAATTACCGCTCAAGAGCGATGGCCACCGCAGTGTAGCTCGGCGCGGCGAAGTGAAGTTGTGCTCGAGCCAGCTCGCGCTAGCTCAAGGTCAATGCAATAAAGCAAACAAAGAATGCGCTCAACTGCGCTGAAAAAAATTCCGTGTAAACGCGCCCTTAGGGCATGGGTTAAGTCCACTTTTTTAAAATGCTTTATAGGAAAACAGATTTATGTCCAGTGCAGGGCGTAATTTTAATTAGCGATCCGACCAAAATGGAGTTATGTTCATTTATTGGACTTGGGCCCAACTTTCATGATCAACCAGAGAAGGAACAAAAGTGTTTTTTCCAGTGCTACGGAAGTAATATTTCTGTTAGAGATTGTGTGCATTTTTGTTAGATGGCGAAACCTAAAAACGCTAGTAAAGTTGTTATGCAAAGTGCCTTTAGCTTTCTTCAGACATAAGGGTATCACTTACTGATAACCAGTTAAATCTAAACCTGCCGTTTCCTTATATTTATGACAGTGGCTAGTTGTTGCCAACTGGTCTTAAAATGTCATTATGAAATACCAACACTTTTTTACCCAAAAGGCAAGTTTGCTCTCAAATCTATGATAAAAAAAACTGTTATTTATTTACAAAGAAACTAAATTCCTTGCCATCAGCTTGCCCCGAGTGGTTATAAACATGGTACCGTTGTTTAGATTCTGGCTATAATTTAACGTTTCGTTCATCTTTCAAAATACTTTATATGAAAGAGGGAGGTTAACTTCAAAGGTATTTCTTTAAAAAATGATATCTCTTGGATGCACAGATAATTGGTGTAGCCCAGTAGATCAAGTGAAGTGATGCTTACAAATGGTACATAGCTTAATGAGGGTGAAGAAGCTTAACTGCTCGTGTTATCATCCTTTCTGTAGTACTTTTTGGATGCCAAGTTATTGTGCAAGTGATTTGTGCATTGTAATGAGTAGAATAAAACTACCGGTAGATTTTATAGTATCAACAGAAGCATGGCAATGCGATCAGCCAAGTGCAAATGAAAAAAACTGATGGTCTTACATCACATTTGGAGAGAAGTGAAGAGATGCGAAAAACTATCGAAAAGTAAAAGAAAAATCTCGGGATAATTGGAAATATTACGTCTCGAGGAAGCGACTTCCTCAAACCAGCTACAAAACACTGGCACTGTTAGTTGTGATGAGTCAGCATCAGAATGTGAAAATCCAGATTACGATCCTCTCACAGAAAAGCATAACGATTCAACAGAAAGTGGTGGAGAGTCTGATAAGAACAATATAGAAAGGTAACTTTGCCTTCAAATCAGCGACATGGCCCAGCGGTACCGTGCGTAGGTTCCAGATCCTACGTGAAGAGTTCGCTTCACGGCTGGAGCCGATCGCATTTGACATATTTACCGGGTGACTGCTAACTCAAAGAATGCAAGCTCACTTCGCAGTCTCCCTCAGTTACTGTTGAGTTATCAGTTCAATATAATTTGAATATAACCTCTGTTATTTATTTATGTTTTATTTAGAAACGAGCTAACGGAAGGAGAGGAAGTGTGTTTATGAAAACAAAAGACTGTAGAAAAAAGTGCAACACAAATTTACTGAAGAAAACAGAAGAGTCATTATAGTAGAATTGTAGATTTCTGGAACCTAAAAAGTACAACATTGCAGCGGCTGTTCACTACAACGTTTGTTAAGGTAGGGCAGAAGCAAGAACATATGCAGGGCAAGAGAAGCCACAAAATCACGAAAACGAAAAAGCAGAAATTTTGCTCGCTGCTACACTTACGCTCATTCTGAAAGTATAGCCTTGGTAGAAGTGTGCCAACGGTTTTTTCTTGCTATGTTAAACATCAGCAAAAAAGGTTTACCACAACTTTAGCAAAGACAACCAGTTTAGAAACTGTACGTGGAGCCTGATCTCCGAGGAAAGCACATTGCACTTGAAGAAGAAAGGAAAAGCAACGTCATTGAACCCATTTAACAATTTTTGACGGTTGAATCACACTATGCCGGAAAAGATGTTAAATATTAGTACATGCCAAAAGAACCAACTGCTAAAGAGATGCATCGAATGTACAAAAAATGATGTGACAACAAAGGATACGTCTAACCAAGAAAGTTATGAGTTTTATTTTCGAACGTTTAATACAAGATTTAATCTGAAAATACACAGGATAAAAAAAATGTGCGTGACTTATGCTCAAGGTTTGAAATTACACCAGAGACTGCAAGGAATGAAGGACAGTTGATAGGGCACAAATGACACCAAGAAGAAAAGGAGATCGCAGAAAAGTACAAAGAGGAATTAAAAGAAGGTAAAAAAAACAAAACAAACACGGTGGTGGCTGCTTTTGACTTTCAAAAAACTTTTTTGAGCCCATACGGGCAAGTTATCAGGGTTTTACTGTTCTCAAAGACTCCGCCGCTATAATTCCATCATTTCAACATCAATTTAATGAACACACCGTGTTATTTCAGGAATGAGTCACCAGCCAAGAAAGGCTCCTGTGAAGTAGCCACAGTCGTGTTCAAATATTTGTCAGCTTTGAATATTCAAGGCATACAGAACGTGCATTTATTTTATGATCGTTGTGCTTGTCAGAACAGCAATCGCACAATTGTTGCTATGCTGACTTATGCTGTGGAATGCTTAACAATATCAGAACATTAACCCTGAACTTCTTAGTAATCGGCCATTCACAAAACGAAAATGACTCCATTCATTCGATTGTAGAATCAGCCAGCAGAAAAAAGAAAGATCTTCACTACTGGTGAGTGGCAAAGAGCAATCGTGATGTCATTCAAAAAACATGATCCTGAAGTCCAAGTGTGTAATCATGAATGTGTTGTTAACTTCAAATCGCCTACTAGCTTGCCCCGACATGAATCATTGAGGAAAGCTAAATAGAAAATTGATGCGGGAAAGAATGCTGGCGAAAAACTGTATTGGACGAAAATTATGGTGATGAAATTTTCAAGTGAAGATCCAGAAATGTTGCAATGTTGCAATTCGAATACAGTTACTCAGAGAAATCATTTCTAAAGTGCAAACTTTTGTCACAGAAACCCCAAACAAGAAGGTCACATGGCTTTGTTGCACCTGATACTTTACCACAGTTGGATATTCATCAATTAGAAATCACAAAAGATAAGCATAAGGATCTAATAAACCAGCAAGAATCTAATTCCACCACACTTTCACAGCTTTTATAATCAACTTGTTGTGCAGCCCGACACAGCAGCCAAATAGTTTTCGATTTTATGATCACTGATTGAAGCAACGTTGGGTGGCTGCTGATTAATTCAGCAACAGATGTAGGTAACTTGTCTTGACTTTCTTCATTGCAACAATCAAAAGAATGAATTGGAAATTGTCTGTGTATAGCTTTGTTTTTATTTCTTAAGGTGCGTTTGCCGATACACGACAACGCCATACGCGACACGCGTCAAAACGTTTTTGCTTCTTGTTTGTTTATTTTACTGTTCACCGATCACGCAAAAACCTGCGAAATCTTTCTCCATTTACTTACATTATAATTTTAGTCGCGTCATCGCGTGCCGCGCGTCGCGTATCGGTAAACGCACCTTTAAGCTGCGTTTACTTACGATATGCAATTGTGTGATAAACTTTTGTCGTTACTCACCCCACAAAACTTTACTTAAACAACGCGGTCATTTGCAGTGGCGTAGCCATGGGGAGGGGGGGCGGTTCACCCCGGGCGGCATGTTATTAATATATGTGACTGAAATTACCTATTTTTTCTGAAATTGCTGAAAATCACTATCGATCCCCGTGACTCCCTCCAACTGACTGTAACCAATACTGGTTGTACCCTTAGTGATATGTACTTATTTTTTACTTTTTGGCATATTTATCCTCCTATCACGAGAAAGCGACGGAGCGCTGTACGAGCTCGCTTAGGAGTTGCCGGCCATCTGTCCACCACACTAAGATGGGAAAATCTCGTTAAGTGCCTTTTCCAACGGCACTACAAGCGTACTTGCCGACTTTTTCTTCACACTGTCCCTTTAATGCTGAACGTCAAGCAGGGAAACAGTGAATACCAAGTTTCAAGTTATTGGTTTGACCCGACTCCGAATGGAACCCCAAGTCTACCGATCCAGATCCCTCTGGGCCATTCAACCGGTAATGCAGTGTAGCTTGAGTTGGCCCAAAAGCGTTCGACTTTAATCAGATAAATGTAAAAAACGTAGTTGACAAGCATTGCAGCTGTAACTCTTGCACGCCTCAATGCGTCAACAAAACCTTAGTGCGTCATCATCTTTAGCTTGCACGCCTGTCTTTCGTTAATTAAACACATTTAAAAATTTATGCTGTCAGTTTTGAGCTCCTAGTAGGCTATTTTTTAACATGTTTAGTGAAAAAATAATTTTACTCTTCAGTTGCTGTTTAAAGTCTATGGTTTGATCCGACTCTACAGTTTCAGGGACGGACTTAGAACCCATTTAATATTTTACCGACCCGACAAGGTAAGTTAATGTTTCAGCAGCTTTCCAAGTTTCTCGTCCATTGACGCACGTTGTTAAACTGCAGGCATGTGGAAATTGCGGTCCTTTAAAAATCATTTTAAGTTCGTGACACGCATCGAGGAATCGGTCCTACTAAACACCGCAAAGGACTGAAACACCGCAAGAGACGACAAAGGACTTCAAATTGACGTACCAAACACCGCACACAACGACAAAGGACTTCAAATTGATCTACCAAACACCGCAAATCACGACAAAGGATTTGGAACCATACCATAACAAAGAACGACAAAGGATTTTAAATTTGGGTTAGGTTAGGATTAGAGCTAGGGTTAGGGTTTTAGAGTCCTTTGTCGTACTTTGCGGTGTTTAATACATCAACTTGAAGTCCTCTGTCGTCCTTTGCGGTGTTTAGTAGGACCGATCCCTCGATGCGTGTCACGAACTTAGGATGATTTTTACAGGACCCCAATTCCTTTGCAGTGTTTAGTAGGGCCCTCGAGGGATTAATGGAAAGACTAAAATGGAATTTAATAAAATTAAAGAATACAATGAAATTTACAAAAATGGTAGACCTACTTTATCTATTAAACCTACAAAATTGGTAAGACCATTCTTCAATCAAACTTACCAGATGTTCAGCAAGTATGCGTCAACTATGAAAACTACAAATACCATTGTCGTTACGATTACGCGATGGAAATCAGTTGATGTTGTAGATACATTAACGTTTACTGTAGAGTTGGTTATACAGATGTCGCTTTTGTTGTATCCAGTACTACTCACAATTTCTGTCTGAATCGTTTCACAACTAGAAAATAGAATGCGAACCTATAAAAACATACAATAAATGCGACGATATATCAATCAAAGACCGTGGCGGTAAGTGCATGAAAAAAAAGAAGACAATTTCTCCTCGGGGACGCCTTTTTTTTTCAAAACAAAAGTGTGGCTTAGATTTTGGTTAAATAAGACATAAGCCATTTATTCATGTGGGTTGTGGGCTATGCTTTCAACAAACAATGCAAGTATATAACTGAAAAAGCGCAAGCATGTATACAGTACTGCAAGCAGTGAGCACTGATTATCACTGCAGCTGGTGTGGCCGACATTCACTCAAGGCAATATATACCAGAGAAGGAATTTTTAGCTTGTGGTCTGTATCTAACAGTCAGTAATCATGTTTTTTTTTTTTTTTTTCTTATTTCAAGCCACTTTATTGCAGCTTGGGATTTTTGTGGTAGTGAAGTGCATGCATCATAGAGATGACCTAGTTGAGCATCGAAGCCGCGAAGCCAGCTTCGGAGCCCAACACACCAACCACTCGTCCAACTCAGTCAGTAATCATTGTTTCGACCTCTCAATTCTCATCCGTACACTTCGTGTGACCGACATTTACTCAGGGCAATATATACGCTTGAGAAAGAATTTTTGCTTGTGGTTCGTAACTATACCACTTGAAAGAACCAGTAAATACTCATTTTGTCTGCAGTTATGTAGACAACAGACATACTTGCGCTTATGCATTTGTATTCTGTTGTAGTTTTGCTAAGCAATAATTTCGTAAAAAAGAGTAGAGATGACTGAACTGAAAACTGGACACCAGCCAATTTGCGAAACAACTGTAGCAACAAGGCCAATAGATCACAGAACTCACTGTAAACGTATATGTCGTTTCTTGATCAAAATTTCCGATTATTTTCTTCTCTTTCGGCAAAAATTTCAAAGGGCTTCCATCGGAAGTCGAGACCTGCTCCGAAATTGTAAACGT
The DNA here is from genome assembly GCA_964006365.1 of Trididemnum miniatum. Classification (NCBI taxonomy): domain Eukaryota; kingdom Metazoa; phylum Chordata; class Ascidiacea; order Aplousobranchia; family Didemnidae; genus Trididemnum; species Trididemnum miniatum. The sequence continues at coordinate 25,116,235 of OZ023233.1, forward strand.
ATTAGCTATTGCTGCAATAAAATGAATACGAATTCTGAAATTTTACCTCGATGGTAGCATTGCGGACAATAATATCTGGAATAGATAATCGCAATGTAACCGTTTCACAATCCATCTGCACTTCTTCCAATTTTGCCAAATCCGTAACTACAGTAAATAAAGCACCCTTGTTATTATTATACCATGTGAGTAAACGATTATATAATGCAGTTATCGCGATTAATGTATCAAAACTACACAATATTAAGGAAGTACCATCAAAGCCACTTTATTCAAATTTCATTTGATTGACTTATGTTTCTTCTTTAATTTCCAAAATGCCAGGTGATACGTTTAACACGCAGGCGTCACAAAATCACACGAAGTTTTAATGGTGATATATCTTCAAGCTAGTTTGAGTTATTTTTACCTTGTGTGATTGAAAACTCTCACTTAATTTGAATTAGCATAATCTAGCGGAATATATCGGAACTAAAGAATAAGATAAGCAACCGTCTTATAGATCTTATAAAAATTAATCACTTGGCCATAATCTCGACAAACAAGTGACTAAACTTTTAACGTGTACAATACTTCAAGAAATATAGGGTAGGCTACTGTGTGGGTAGCGCTCTACATTAAAAAGTAACTTACAATTAAAAGGATGAGGACTTTAAATGAATTCGCTTTTCCGTACTGACAATGTTATTTTAAGTAATGTTCTACAAAAATCTGTCATTATTATTCATCTTATTTTACCGAAGCTGCACGAATGCAGCATACCACCAAGGAAACTTCGTTACATAGTCTACCCATACGTTGAACTTTGGCAAGGTGAAAAGAGTTTGTTATGTTCCATAGCATCACTTATCCATTGTCTATTCAACGCTTGTCCATTCAGGCTGTATTTTAAAAGTGCCAATTTGAACTCATGATTATGTTTGCAATCTTTTTTTGCGAACGTGTTTGCTGCCATTGCTGACAAGTTAATCACAACAAATTAAACCGCATATAGTTGCAGAAACGATCTAAAATATGGCAAAAGTGGAGATCGCGCAAAATATTGGCTTGTTCCTAGGTGCAAGATGATCTCGCTACGCCTACGTAACACCGACAGTAAAAATTTACCAAAAGAGTCCAGGCTGCAGTAAAAACAAATTTCTCATTAACTTAGATTATTGATCCACAAGTCAAAAACTTAACTGACTTCCAAATCTGTATAATGCACGACCTTAATGATGAAACCGAAAAAGCAAAAGATTTAGAGGAAACCAATCACATTTTTAAAGTAGATAAAGACGGTTTCAGACTTTGCAACCTTCTGCAAAAACGACCTAAACATCCAAAACGTCGAGGACAAACATCTTGAAGCTGTCAATGACATATACAAAATCTTGAAATGCCAGTTCTCGTCAAGAAAAAAAGATCTTAAACTTGTCCGACAACTACGATTATGCGGTTAAGCGAGTTTTGTCTTTGCTCCTGATCATCATCAAAATTCAGAAAACAAACTTCGACAAAATGTGGTTAGTTTTATGCAATACAATTACTCAAGCACATGGGCGCCCTCAAAATTGTTTAGTAGGTTAACGTTCTACGGTGTCGGTCAGTTTGCTTTGGTTTTAATCGACGTCATTAGATAAATAAGTAAGGTCGGAGGCCTGATTATAACGTTCGCATAACATCATCCATGGATTAGGTTAAAACTGCTAACAATAAATGCCCAACTCGATTTTTGCTTGTTATTTAGAAATGTGCTTCTCAACAACTTTTTTAACCTCACGGCCCCTTTTCACAGAGGATTTTTGCCAGCAGCCTCACTTTTTGCTTGTGTTTGGCAAACCCCACTGCTGAAACAGTGAAATGCTAGTACAGAGTAAGCCTATTTTAGTTGGTAGTTTTCATGAATTGCGTTAGAATAAGTATTTTTTACAATTTCCTTTAAAGTGACTTCGCTATTTTTCATCGAAATAATTTAAAAATCTAGCTGCCTGGCGTCTTCACTTCGTTCAGCCGTACGCAATTGAGGGTTGTTATATAAACCACAATAAACCTTAAATGGACTTACTGCGTGAGCGTGCGCAGGATTTTTCGTCAAAGGCTACCACACAAAACTTCTTGAGTAAAAACAATATATTCTTCTTTTTAAGTGCTAACGACAAAATCATTTTCGGGGTCCGAGAGCTTGTCGCTACCCAAATTTTGCAAATTGAAGTACACACAGCATTCATAATTTTAGTGTTTTTTTAATAGCTTTTAAGTTAACTTTTATTTTAGGTTTTTTTGCCCTATGAGAGAGAGAGAGAGAGTTTATTTTTTTGCCAGTACACGTGTCACAGAAAAAAAAAAAATAATAATATTAATAATTACACATACAGTAGTAATAGCACTGTTACACACAATACAATGATTTGTGCACAATGGCAGGAAGCACCGAAAAACCGTTAGGTTATCGCGTCAAGATGCTCCTTGACACGAATGCAGTAAACAGTGAAATAAAAAAAATGAAAATAGAAAAAATAATACAAGTTAGTGGTAATACAATAGAATATAAGTAATACAATAAAGTTACGGATAGTACAAGACACAAACGAAAGCAATAGCAGTCAGTTTGGAAAGAGTAAATAAAAAAAAACAAAACAGAAGATTACTTGATACTTCGAAATACAATTAAATGCATTGTATATCTGTAGGCCTAAATACTGTCAATAGCGATCCAAGAGATATTTTTTAAATCTTTTTTTTACAAGAAGTCCAATGTATGCTTTTATAGTTTCTGTCCAATTTACACCATAATTTGGTCCCTCTATAGGAAAGTTGGTTTTTACAAAAGCTCTTGTTAACACGCGATAAGACATAAAAGGCAGATTGCTTGAATTTAGTATCGTGGGCATGAACAGAGGCTATTTTTGTGAACGATTTGTAAAATACTTCGGGTAATTTACCATGATGTAACTGATGCATGAATTTATACAGTTCGAATTCGTATATGTCATCAATTTTCAGAAATTGTACGGTACTGTACATTTTGTTTATTGGGGTTTCAATTCCACATGACAGAATTATTCTCAGTACTTTATTCAATCTCACTCGTAGACATTCTAAATGAGTTTGGTTAGCCGTCCCCGAAACAGTAATGCCGTATTGTATTCTACTATTTACAAGGCTGTGATAAACCATACAAAGTGTTTCTTTTTTAACATAATTGCGCAATCTGTAGAAAATTCCAGAGAGACGAGCAAGCTGATGAGACAAATACTGTGTATGGGAAAACCAGTTTAAAGTGTCATCTATGAGCAAGCCTAAATATTTTACTGTAGAAGAACGTTCCAGTAACTTATCATTTAGACGGATAACAAAATTTTCATTCACCTTTTTCTGAGGGTGTTTGTTTATCAATAAAAAAATTGTTTTTGAATAATTTAAGGACAATTTATTTTTGCGAAGCCAATAGTCAACGTGCTGAATTTGTTCATTTACTGTGGTTTCAAGCATATCTAAATTTTTGTCTGCAAGCATCAAAAGAGTATCATCAGCAAATAGAGTTGTATTGAACTGTGATGCACTGGGAAGGTCGCTTATGTATAACAAGAACAGCAGCGGGCCTAAACATGATCCTTGCGGAATCCCACATCTAACTGGTCTCTTACTTGATACAGCACTTGCCACAACAGTGCATTGAAGTCTATCTGTTAGGTAGCTCCGTAGCAGTTCATGAGGGATGCCTCTAATGCCAAACGAATGGTATAACTTTTCAAGCAAAATGTTATGATCAACAGTATCGAACGCTTTAGATAAGTCAAGAAAAATACAACACGTGTAAAGATCTTGGTCAATATTTTGAACTATTTCATCATATATCTTACTAATTGCCTGTATTGTTGACGAATTTTGTCGAAATCCGAATTGAACCTTATTCAGCAGCTGATATTTCTCTAAAAAATGGATTAGACGATGATAAATATTTTTTTCCAAAATTTTATCGAATCGAGACAACAGCGAAATTGGTCTGTAGTTGGTTGCTTTCGACCGATCACCTTTTTTGAATATAGGCACAACCTCAGCAATTTTTAAACAATTAGGAAAAACACCAGTTTCAAAGCACATATTAATTAGCTTGCTAAGTATGGGTGCAATTATGAATTTACTTAACTTGAGAAATTTCGTCTCCAAGTCCGTTGATCTAGTTGCCCTTTTAGTTGATAGAGAATCGATTACATTAATTATTTCGTAGGAAGTGGACGGAGTTAAAAAAAAAGAGTTTTTGCAGGATTTATCACATGGCACGCGAATGCTATCATTAACAGGGGATATTAATTCTGCCATCTTTGGGCCAATATTAGCAAAATGTTCATTTAGACCTTCCTCGATTTCATCCGAACTAGGAAGAATTTCACCATCTTCAGTTATCAGTTCATTAGGGTCAGTTCGAGATTTTGTTTTAATATTAGCCAGTTCGTTTACTATTTTCCATATTTTGTCGCAATTACCTTGGTTTTCTTTCAACAAATCACGATAATGCATCTGTTTTGCGTTTTCAATTGCTCGATTTAACGCATTCCGATACGATTTGTATTCAGCACGCGCCAACTTGTCTTTGGTTTTTAGATATCTTTTAAACAATTGATTTTTTTTACGAATTGATTTTAATAAACTCGATGATAGCCAGGGTTTGGATCTAATTCTTTTTTCTGTTCTGCTCGCTCGCTTCATTGGTGCATGTTCATTAGCTGTCTTAGTAAACACTGCCAAAAATTTTTTCTTTCATTAAATCTACTTCTTTCATTAAAGAAAATCTACTTCTTTCATTCACACTACTTCTTTCATTAAAGTTAACCATTTCAAGTGCTGCATTTAAGTCTTCTAGGAAATTATCTGCATTAAATTTAGACATGTCTCTGATTATCAAATGTCCGTCACCAATATTAGGCCTGTCTAGTTTTTTTGCAGGTATAGCAATGAATGTACCAAGGTGATCAGACAAATCAGCACTGAGAGTTATACCAGATAAATATTTCTTACTTTGGTTATTAGTGTAAATGTGATCTATAAGAGTTTCACTGCTTGTTGTTATTCTAGTAGCTTTGCTTATTGTGCATTTAACTGAGCAACTTATTAAACTATCTGCATACATTCTCACATGGTGATTTTTTTTCTAACTGAAGCAAGTCAATACTGAAATTGCCGGCTACGCAAAACTCAAGTTTTTGAAGATTTAAGCTATGAAATAAGTTAGATAGTTCACTGGTGAACAAACTAATATGCTCAACTGCTCTAACAGGATGTCTATATACAACTCCCAATACTAAAAGCTTCTTGTTTGTCTCAATTTTTATCCACATATTTTCAACAAAGTTTACTTTCATTTCTAATTTTCCAAGGACAGAATACTTTAATTTTTCATTGACATAAAACCCCACGCCTCCAGCAAGCGTAGGGCTATTCACATGAATAAATTTATAACCAGCAAGCTTAATGTTACCGCAGATATTATCTTTCAGTTTAGTTTCAGTCAGAGCTATTACATCCGGTTGCCTTTTAAGTTCGCTTAAATATTGAGACATTTTATCAATATTTTTTTCCAAACTTCGAATATTAAAATGGATGATTAATAGTTCATTAGTTCGATTACGAAGAATATTATTCAGGGAATCAGTGCCATGATATTCACATTTATTAAATAACATATCTTGGTATTCTATTTCATTAAGGCCTTTAATCGATGTATCATCATCGGTAAGGGTACTGTGATAGCTAGAACCAAAATTTGAACTCTTCTGAGTTGATCTCGAAGAGCGTTCGATACTGTAGCAATTATTGCATTCAAATCGGTCAGTTAAGCGTGAGCATTGAGCGATCGATGTACAACAGGTCACATGATTACGCATTTGGCAGTTGACACAGATTATGCTATCCTTTACAGAACCACATTTAGAACAAGTTTTACAAATAAATTTGGTGATTGAAGTAGCCATTTAATGCATCGACTCACACAATATATGACAAAAAATACTATACTCTCATGTTATTAATCAGTGGAGGCATCACTTTGTACCTCACTATCCGACGATCCCATGGTCACACTGTTGTACTTAAAAGGTAAATAGTTCAATTTTTCAAAATCAACGTCCACATTAATCTTAAATAAGTCATCAACCGATGTTATGGTGAGCCATTTACCTGTCCCTTGATCATTGCCATTCTTGTCCAGAGACAAACCTGCTTTTTGGGCCAATTTCTTTATTCGTATCTTGCCGTTGTACAAATGGCAAAGCACGAAGTCATTATCGCATTCTTTTTTTACATATCGAAGCAGTTTTGACCTCAGTGGGGTCAAATCTTCTGTAATAAATGCGTTGCCAAAATGCATACTCTTCTTCAGCTTGCTTTTTTCAAATAAAAGTTCATTCCTTTTTTGATAGGATACAAATCGTACTATCACAGGGCGTGGCTTAGCATTTCTGGAATTTTTTTTTAGACCAATTCGGTGCACACGTTGAATGTCATATTCGGCAAGTTCAATTTTAAGAGCATCAGCTACTTTGAATAAGACATCTTCGCCATCATCTTTCGCACTAGTTGACTCTGCAACATTATGAATCCGAATGTTCTCCCGCCTGCCATTGTGTTCTAAGTCGTCAAGTTTAGAATTGGTAAGATTTAGAGCTTGCTTAAGCCTTTGATTTTTAACTTTAGTCGCTTTTAAGTCTTTTTTGCTTTTGTTAAGTTCTTCACGTAATGATTTTAATTCTTCTTTCAAGCCTTTTACTGTTTTGTTTATATTCTGCAACAGTTGCCTATCCTCTTCGTTAAAGCTGCTACTTGCTTTGTTCGATTTACCACGTGACATTTTGTAACTGATTTTTCGCATTTTTGTAATTGAACGTGACATTTTGTAATTGAACGTGATTGTTGCATCAGAAAAAGTTCATACTAGAAGATACATTTCTCTGTAATATATGGCGAGCACCGAATCGAAGAGGTTGATTTTTAGCAATAGGCTAAGAGATATGGTTGAACGCCGGAATTGCTTGCATCCCGGCATTGCATTTTTTGGGTGATTACCAACAAGTAATTTTTTTATGTGTGTCCTAATGCTGTTAGTCTGTTTGTAGTGTTGAGTCAGCAAGACATGAAAAAGAAGGTTAGTTTAGTTAAAACATATGTGCTGCAGCATCATAAATAACACTTCGGAACACAATAAATATGGAACAAAAATAGCTTAAGGTGGAGAAGTAAAGCCACTGTAAATCATAAAACTGGACGCTTCGACAACATAAATTCAGCTGTCATACGGTTTTGTTAGCAAACGAGTTTGAGTGATCTTTGGCTCAATTTGGAATTTTGGAGAATGTGTTTGATTCCAGCTGTGTTTGTGCTTATAGTTTTATTGTATAAACATTTCATGGTTTCTTGATGCTTGTTATAGCAATGCTGTGCATAGCAAGATGGGTGAAGCTTTTTTTGGAGTCAAAACGTTAAGTTGCCCCTCGCAACTTTTTCATCTGACTTTCTGATGTTTACGAATTGTACGGTTTAATTCCCAAAAGTGCGAGGGAGTACCATTTGGTTGTGCATGGCAAGGCTGACCAGACATAGTTCTTACTGCTCTGTTAATTTGTTGATTAAAACATCTTGTTGTAATAATGCTCTCAATTATTTTATCCCGTCGTTGTGTCAATCACAATTGTTTTGACAATTTTTTTGTATCTGCAATAAGTGTCTTCCTACTCATTTAGTGAATTTAAACTACAGAAAAAGATAAGCGTGCAAGCACTATTTTGCATACCAAGTTGGTGATCACCATTAATTCCCCATTTGTTGCAACCGCTGCAGCAAAAGTCTTCTGCTTTGGCTGGATACTGGATAGTAAATGGAAGTAAATGCTATTTTTTGTCTTCATGGTATGGGGTGAGTAGAGTGATCTACTGATTATGTAGCTGATTGGCGTGATTGCTACTTCTGCATGACATATATGAAAGGGTTTTCTCGAAAAAGTGAGTTTAAAATTTCCTACCCCGTCTGCAAGGCAGCCATTAAGCCAATTTCCTCACGATCCTGATCTGCCTGTGCCTGATCCTCAACTGAATAGAAAGATAAACTTTGTTGGTGATCATGCGAGTTCCAGTTAGTGCAGAGAGGTGAAATTAGATCCCGCTTTTCAAAAGAAGTCTGCCACACTCCTTATCAGTTAAGAAAGAATGCTTAAATATTCTGGCGTGTAATCTGCTTCTATCCAATAAAAAAGCAGAAGTGTTGGGATCCAGGTTTCAATGATGGAATCTACTTGAACCAGGAACAACACTTTCGTCATTTTGTTGCCGTAACAAAAACCAAGTTCGTTACTATGCAAGCGCAGAAAACATATTAGGCTATGATATTGCAAAAGTACGGTAATAAATATTGATGGCTGATGACCTAACAGGGGTGTGAACATAATCGTGTTTATTGGAGGTGATTCATCGACTCCAGCAAAACAAGCCTTAGAACCGTGCTGCTGGGAAGAGAGGAAGTAAGGGGTATTTTACTGAAGTTGATTCGAGCACTTCCGTTCAATGGGTACCAAACCGGACAATGAGGCGTCATTACTACCAACTAGCATCAACAATAAAGTTAATCAAATTAAAAGTACCATAAACCAGTGTTTGTACAAGGCGAATGCTTGAAATTTTTGCAAGTGATGTGTAAAAACTACCTTGAGATAAAACGTTTGCCTAATAGCAACAACCTTATACTGTATAATAAAAACTGGCCGGTACTTGCAAATGGAACTCGTTGTAGCGCTTCTGTCGCTTTTTTGTGACAACAGGATAAAAATACAAATAATACTGTATCGGCTATTTTAGATAGTCTTATTTCACTGCTGGTCTACTTCACAATTATTTAGGTTGCACCAAAGATTTACGAACAAGCTTGGAAATATGGCGTGATGAAATGAAATGAGAAAAAAATGTTTTAAAATCCACTAAGACTTCAAACATCTCTGCGGGTCGTATAAAACTATCTAAAAAGGTTGCTGAGAGCCAAAGAATTTCGACTGGAGGTCTGGATCTAATTTGCGAGCTGTAGGTTATCGATCCCTATCACGGTTGAAGTTTCGACAACACAGATCAGATTCTGTTAGCAATATCAGCAAAATGCATTTACGCGTTATCAAAGCATTCACACACGAGAACAGGCTTTATTTTACCCTTCGCTATTATTATTTCGTACTTGCCGTGCATCCGGCTGTAAAGCCGTCGAATTCTTTAGAGATAATTTACAGGCAGCGTTTTTGAACAAGATTTAGCCTATTTTTTGATTTTATACGTAAATAATGTAATGATTATGTTTAAGCCTGTGGTCTGACTGGGCAGGATTTCTTTTGGTAGGTTTCTTTGACTGTCAGGTCTTCTGTGGTTGTCTTTGTCGAAGCAGTTCTAATAGTTCTCAGTGTACTACTAGTCCATCTCAACTCCCTCCCCCTTTTTTTTTGTTTCTGTCGAGCTGCTCGTATTTGGAATAACTATAGTAGACCATTCACTGTTATGTTTCCTACCCTTGCACTATAACATAGCGGTGTTGGTAGTTGCGATGCTTCTGTTGTCTTTTTTTGTCGGACCGTCGTTTTTTTTTTCGCCTTTACTTTATTATTTTATCTTTTTTCGAAATTTTTGCCCCCGACCTGGGTGTTGCAACCATGCTCACTCTTGTATTCTGTTAACTCCTCTTCTCCTACCTGCATGCCATAACGTTAATCATTTTGTTGCTTCTTACCTTTTCCTGTGCCGAGTTATATTTCCTTAGTCTTATCGTATTCTTTTATTGTGTAGACGGTGCGAAAATAACAGACACTACAACTACTACTAAAATAATAATAAACCATCTTTTAGAAAAGTGGCAAGAAATATTCTTGAAGCTACTCGAATAAACTAAGGAAAACACCATTAATTACAGACCTTGATCCAGCCAATGTGGCTGGGTATTTTTTTGTAAATTTCGTAAATCATAGCATAGATAAATCAAATTTTGATCTGCACAAAACCATTATTCTGTACAGTAAAATCCGAATGTTATTTGCTTGCAAAATGCAGACTGAAGTATAATTTTTGATACCTTCAAATCGACAAACGTGGTAAGATAGTCCAGATTTGCATTCTTTCGCTCTCAAATTGATTCCATCGTCATAGGTTAATGGCCAGGTCATTTGTTCACAAACAGATGCGTTAGATGCCGGATAGTTAGTTGTATTGGCAACCATTGTTCCATTATTCCAGAACCAATTTTCTTGATTAACATCAGATCGGGCTCCAGTAAACACACTGACGTCTATGAAAGCAAGTAAGTGCAATACCTCAATTAGTAGTACAACTACCGCATAGCCCAAAGCAAATAATTAGCTTAAAAAAACACACACATAGCCTAAAGAAAAAACTTAACCAAACAAGGGTAAGCAGTTGAGCACATGAGTCCTCTGAATTAAATTATTGTAAATTATAAAATGAAGTATCAGTATATAAGTTTAGTATTTTGCAAAGATTTCCTGATAAAGTTTTGGGAAAAATCAAGTTATTATGTGGCTGCATACGCATAGCAACGTCAAAAATTAAGATTTGCACATATCATTATAGGGCAGCTTGATACGGTAAGAGGCGGTATGGAGACTCTAGTTAGAGTTAGAGCAGTGGTTCTCAACCTTTCTAGCCCATGGACTATTTCCAATTTAGTGTAAATGTACGCGGACTCAAGTCACTCATAGGTATGAAAACAAGGTTGTTCGATAACTGAGTGGTCACACGTTGTAAATGCACGGTTTTTGTTGTAGTCGCTGCTATAGCCTACGCCGCAAAACCAATGGCGTAGTGAGAAATTTAAAAAGGGAGGGGGGGGCAATACTTTTTATATGTTTTTCATGCGTTCTTTTTTTTCGGCAGAACTAATTTGAGTCCGGGGGTATGCACTCCCGAAACAATTTTGAAAATCTGCATGCTGCAATGGCAATTTTAGTGCTTTTTGAACAATTTCACGCAAATTTTGTTTAAACTTTTTGACCCTAATTCTGAGTGCTTCGCCAAATACGATGCGTTTTGTTCGCACATTTTCGATTATGCGTGCGTAAAACTTATCGCTATCAAAAAGGTTCGAAATTATGGAAAATTTAAAGGATGCATACTCTCATCCTACCCCCCTGGATCCGCCCCTGGCCATAATCTACAGAAACCATCAAAACAGTGTGGTATATTTCAGTCACTTGGCAGCATTAATTTGTTTTTTTTTTTACTAAAAGGCGGAGTTAAAAGGGAGGGCATGGCACAATGCCCCCCTAAATACGCTCCTGACCGAAACCATTGATTGGGAAACTGAAACTTTACGTTCATGCTGAAAAATCGACTACGTGAAATAAATCGTTTCAATTTTTTTATTTCGTTCAATTTATTTTTATAGCAATCTTTTTCGTTTTTTGTTTATTTATTTATTTTTTTGGGGTGACTCTTCATTGTCAATATGTAATCCTGCAGCTATCAATTCCTCTAACACTTTGTTTATGTTATGCTCTCTAACATTTTTCTTCATGGTTTTCATTTCTAGTGTCCCACAAAGCTTCGAAGTTTCTGTACGTTCAAGAATTTGACAATGTCTTCTTCAGACCATTTTAAAATTTACCGCTTTGCCATATCCTTGTTTTGAAACACCCGGTAGGCTATAGGCCTATTACTTTTTTTTACTCGTACATGTTGACAATATAAGCTCGCGAATGCTTTGTAGTACCCAGTGGCGTAACTGGGCCTGTTTTGGGGGGCATATGCTCAGTTATTTTTCACGTGTTCCGGGGCGTATCCAAGGGGGAGCGAGCCGCTGGGTCTAAATGCACAAAACTTTCGTGGTGTAAAATTTTTGTTTTGCTTTTCACTTGATTTTGGGCATAAAAATAAAAATCCACGGACGTGATGTATTTTTTTGCTCTTCAAATTCGTTTTTCATCTCTGTAACATACCGTACATGTAAGTTTCGCGGACTCATCCTCGCCCTTCCGCGGACTCATTTGAGTCCGCAGACTCGAGGTTGAGAAACACTGGTTTAGATAAAGATAGACAATCTATAAAAATTATTGCAAGGCTTGGGAAAACAAGAGCAAAATACTTGCTCAACTTTCTCGTGTAAGATGATGTGGAATACATTGCAAGAGAAATATTTTTTCTTGAGCAGTTTCTTGCAATAAAAAATCATACTCGAAATTAGGAGCTAGAAACTTGCTGACTCTTTACACGAGAGGTAGGCCTACTCTGCAACTGCAATATTGAAGATACAGTAGATCTTGTTTGAGTTGATCCGACTAGAATTCAAACTCTATCCTATGCTGCTGTTGGTTGCTTTAACAAAAGTTCCAAATGGAATTAGTTTTAGCGTTTTTTCCTTTTTGGGCATTCAAAAAACTAAGCGGTAAACACGACTAAAGCGGATCTAGAGGAAGGAGCAATTGAAAATGCCTAAAATAGAAAAACATAATTAGGCCTAAGTTGTGTTTGCATAGTATTTTAAGGTAAGTCCTCACGCACTGCAGTATTGCGTGCCCTGAAGTCAAGTAAGTAACTCCCTCCCCCTTTAAAAACACGGGTCCACCCTGCTTTAAAAAAACATACCATACCACAAAAAAACCTATACCATAAAATTACGAGGTTTAAGCAAAATAGTTCTTATATACGGGTCCTACTAAACACCGCAAAGGACTGAAGCTAGTGTTGTAAGTTACTAAGTTGCATATTTATCCTCCTACCACGAGAAAGCCATCAATGCGCTATACGAGCTCGCTTAGGAGTTGCCGGCCATCTGTCTACCACACCAAGATGGGGGAATCCCGCTAAGTGCCTTTCCCAACGGCACAACAAGTAAACTTGCCGGCTTGTTCTCCACACTATCCCTTTAATGCTGAACGTCAAGCAGGGAAGCTGTGAATATCAATTTTTAAAGTCATTGGTTTGACCTGACTCGGAATCAAACCCGAGTCTACAGCTCAAGAGACAGACGCTTTATACCACTTGGCCATCTGAGCTGATGAATTTCGCAAACTAAAGCTTTCTTTGTACCGTAGAGCGGGACAGCGCTGTTTCGTGCTATTAACCCTCATCAGCCCCAGTCAGGTAAAGGTACATTGATTCTTCAGGATGCTTGACTTTGAGCAGCCACACAACCCTCCGGATTTACATACCTTACAAGAAATTTAACCTTTGTGGTCCCTAATAAGCTAGTAACCATTTAGGTCAAGTCACTTGTGGCCAGGGTACATCGGTTAATGAAATGTTGTTCTACTTGGCCTGCTGAATGGGAAGTCAAACTAACTTCCACATGAAGGGTCGAAGGACAACCATCCTCCATCACCAACAGTTGCATAAGCATTTTCAGCAATATATGTACCGTAGAGCGAGACAGCGCTGTTCCGAGCTATTAGCCCTCATCAGCCGCACTCAGGTAAAAGTACACTGACCTTTCAGGATGCTTGACCTTGATCAGCCAAACAACCCTGCGGATATATATACCTTACAAGAAATTTAACCTTTATGGTCCCTGATATGTTAGGAACCATTCAGGTCAAGTCCCTTGTGGCCAAGGTACATTGGTTAATCAAATGTTGTTCTACTTTCTTGTAAACTATATAAAACCGCAGGGTTGTTTGTCTGATCAAGGTCAAGTATCCGGAAGGATCAATGTACTTTTACCTGAGTGTGGCTGATGAGGACTAATAACTCGAAACAGCGCTGTCTTGCTCTACGGTACATATGTTGCTGAAGATGCTTATGCAACTGTTGGTGATGGAGGATGGTTGTCCTTCGACCCTTCATGTGGAAGTTAGCTTGACTCAACTCTCAGCAGGCCAAGTAGAACCACTTTGTTGTGTAACTTGTGTTTAATTTTTGCTCTGAAACTCGAGGTGAGGTCCAGCGAATGCAAGTTGTTTGACTGGCTCAATGTAGCTTTGGGTTTGATCTTTGAATGTATCAATTTGTGCACGGTTGCTGTGGCTCGCTATCATTTTGACATTTCGTAGAAACAAATTGAAAATTTTTTATGTGTAGCGCTGCTGACTACTGACACAATGAATTAATCACCTTCGTTGTTCATCGTATAAACGATAACTGATAAAGTTGTAGCTCTAGGTTAAAATATCTGTTAAAAAGCAAACTGTTTCGCCCGATTTGATATTAAAAACAGCAAAGAACGAGTCCTTTTATTGAAATGTTACCTATTTTCCGATAGTACCAAGCGTACCCATGTTGTTGGCACAGTAAATAAAAAGAGTATTAAAATCAAACCCTGATTCGCATTAACTAACAATTTCAAAAAGTGTGTAACCGAAATACTCTCCCCATAAACGTGTTTTCCAGCAATTTGCTTAACCCCAAATGTTCGCAATAGCAATACGCAACAAAATTACGTAGCATTTCATTAGAATATATCTGTATACCTGTTAAACATACGAGTATAGCAAAAAGCCAAAGAATAAAAAAACACGTTTTTTTGTTAAAAAAAGTGTTATTGTTAAAAAAAGACGTGTTTTTTTGCAAATAAACGACTTCTTTTTTGACTTGTTTTTTTGTACCTTTGCCTGACTGCGGCTGAAGAATCAGTGATTGAATCGAAAGTTAAATCGCTTGAGCGTATCATTAAACATAGGCCTAAATTTATATAAAGGGTTTTCAATAATGGTTTGCGGCTCGTTAGCGGCCCAATGCTAATAGAAAGCAACAGAACTGGACCGTTAGCGGACCAACAAAAAGCCCTGTTAACGGCAAGGCTTAGGATTTTTCTTTTTTTCGGATTTTCAACTAACCGAAAAACAAGAAATTTTCAAAAAAATTCCCAGGAATATCGGTAAATTCTCGAAATTTTTCGCCGGAAAATTTTTTGAGCTTGATGATTTTGACGTTTTTTTTTATTTTCGGCATCTCAGATTTAAATTTCAGCATTTTGTAATGTTGTTTTGACAAACTTAGCTTGAGTTTTTCCATTTTTTCGACAAATTGAAGAAAAAATTCTGATTTCACAAGCATTTCGTCTTAAAAAATTTTGCGAATTTTCAAATATATTTCTTAGTAAGCAAAAAAAATGTTAATTTGCAGTAACGCAACGCTAACGCATTTTTGATGTCGGAATGAGAGATATCAGTCCCTTTGAAATCGTTACTAATGTGAAGACATTTCCCGGGATCCCGACATAAACTTCCCGGGAAACGGGAAATTTCAAAACCCCAAATTTCTTGTCTCGACTTCCCGGGAGAAAGCACTAGCTAGGCTAGTCAAACTAGCACTTAAAGCACCCAAAATGGCTCATGCTGGTTAGAGATGTAAATGATAATTTAAAACATTGTTTTTTATTCAAATACAAGGAAAAGCAAATTTAAAACACATGTTTGCTATTCCGAAGCAATACTTGTTTTAAACTAAAAAAAACATTGAATGATAAAAAAAAATCACGTAAAGAAACATGTTTTTTTAAATAAAAGTTATTTTCTGTTTGCGCTGCTGTTATTACCTTAGTTTTAACACCGAATAAAAGAGATTAAATGACATCCATATCCGGTTGTTATCGCACAGCAGTGGCGTATGGCCATTGATATGGGGCGCGTCCTTGCGGGCAAAAGAAATCAAGGTGAATTTTTGGGATGTTTACAACAGCTAAGCAACTAGTTGATAGCCTTTTCGGTCGTCAGTTTTTGATGCAATAACGAAACATTTAATCCGCTTTGCCAAGGAGCGTATCCAGAGGGGCGATCGCTAGTTAATTACAGCAGAACCTACAAGTTAAAATGAATTGAATTGATTTATTATTCGATGTAAAATACAAAAATGCAGGGCTTCTAGAGCTAGGGTTTCCTGAATTGGAATCCCCACGGTTGGGCGTACTGCGGGAGAAGAGTTTCTGAAGATGGGGGCGACTGTTGCTGCAGCATCAGGCAGATATCTGCTATATGCTCTGGAAAATATGTCAGTGTAACTTGATGTATGAAGTGGTCGATGAATCTCCAAAGTACATGTAGCGAAAGCAGGCGGTTTAGCGCTGCAGTATCCTTTCCAAGTTCAAGTGTATTTCGTTACATAAGTTAAATCAATCACCAAAAAAAATAAGACAACATAAAGGCACACCGTTAAAGTTGTGTGCAGTGTTCTTGAAATTGTAACAGGAAGCTCCGAGGGGACCTTTCGGTCATCGAGTCGAGCAGCCAACTTAGTCATTTGTAGGGTGCTAGACGAATTTACTGCATCTCTTGGCTAATTTATAAAATTTAATGAAATGTGGATGTATTAATATCGCATCGACCTATTGTGAGTGTTGAGTGGTTTTTATTAACATATTTGTCACCAATATTATGCAGTCCTGCAATAGATTAAAAAAAATAAATTTTTCAAGCGCGAAACTTCAATAGTTAGAAAGTAAGATTTTTTTGTATTTCATTTTAAACTGATTGAAAGAGAGTTTTTTTAGGTCATTAGGTATAGAGTTCCAAATTTTAACCCCTAGAAAGTTGAAACTTCTTTGCAATTTGTTTGCTTTGTATCTTGGCAAATACAGGTTGTTGCTGTATGAGGCCAACCGTGTTGTTCGTGTGTGTATCGAAATGACTGGAGTAAAGAAGTACGAAAATGCAACAGGAGTGGTTTTATGAGCGTATTTGAACATTAATTAAGCAATTTCGTGGGTATATAGGTCATTTAACTTTAATATGTTAAGCTGAGCATAACAGGGATTAGCGTTGCTCTGCCAACGACAATCGACAATTTGTTAAATGGCACGATTTTGAAGGCTGGAAAGACGCTTTAAGTAAGGTTTGAATGTCGTGCCCCATATTGCGATGCCATAAAGCAAGTGAGGGTGTATCATGGAGTAATATAATGTGCACAATGCTTTTGCAGGTAAAACGTGTCTAAGTTTAGTCATTATTCCGATAGATCTAGAAATTTTTGATTCTAATTGTTTGATGTGGATTTCAAAATTTTTTATCAATCGTGATACCCAGATATTTGACCGACTCATTGATTGGAATTATGGATCCATTAAAAACCAGGTGTATGTTAGGTGGGGGACTGGTAGCCTTGGGTGGTATCATCAAAACTGACGTTTTTTTAGGATTAACCGTTATTTTATTAGCTTTAGTTCATTCGTAGACATTTACTAGTTCTCGGTTTACGCTATTCTCCAGTAACGATGGGTTAGATGCTTGAATCACCAGGCACGTGTCATCGGCAAATAATCTGGGTTTAGAAAACAATGCGTTAGGAAGGTCGTTGATGTAGATAAGGAATAATAAAGGGCCAAGGGACTCCCTTGCGGAACACCAATTCTATTAACTCCGTCGTTGGTGCGTAAATTTTGGTCGCAACGAATTGTGAACGATTAGTTAAAAATGATTTTAACAGCTTTAGAGCAATTCCACGAATTCCATAGTGCTCTAGTTTATTCAAAAATGTGGAATGACACACGGTATCGAAAGCTTTTTTAAAACCTAATAAAACTATGGCATTACTCTCAATGTTATCATAGGCGTTCGTAAGAACATCTAATATAGCATGAGAAGTAGATTTGTTATTTTGAAAGCCATATTGTGTTTCGGCTATGACAGAATGTTTTTGAAAGAACGAGACCAAGCGCGTATAAATCAACTTTTCAAATATTTTCGAAAGACAGGTTAGTATAGATATTGGACGATAATTATTTACTTCTTTTTTCCCTGCTTTAAACAAGGGAATGATTTTTGCTATTTTACAATTTCGCGGGAATACACCAAATTGTATGGCATTGTCAAAAAAATATCAAAGTGCTGGAGCTAAAAGGTTTGATGCAACGCGTAAAAATAAGGAGCAATATTGTCATGGCCTACAGCTTTCCTTAAAATCAGGGAATTAATCAAATTTGTCACTTCATTGATTCTAGGAGGATCAAAGTATATTGAAGATTTTACCTTGTTGCGTAAAAAGTGCGCAAATCCACCTTCGTTCGAATCAAAATTTTCAGCCAATTTCTCTCCGATCGTCGAGAAAAACTTATTAAATTCATCTAAGATTTTTTGTTTATAAGTGATTTTGCAATTATTAACAATTATCTGCGAGGGTAAATTGTTATTATAGCTAGACGTAGTAGAAGGAATCAACAAGCGAAGAAATTCGAGGATTAGATTTATTTTTTTCAAGTTCTTCCTCAAAGTACTTCTTTTTTGCATTAGTTTTAATTTTCGTCAATTTGTTTGAAAACTTTTTGTATTTTAACTTCATGGCTGCATCACCCTTAATGTAGTGAGTTCTATGCATCTTGTTTTTGAGACAAATTAATTGGTAGATGTTCCTAGTAATCTTTGGCTTCCTTTTAATTTTTTTTTGCTTTCGAGACATGCGTTTCAGTGGTGGGTGTTTGTCTATTGCGTGTTGAATGATTGACACAAATGCCTCAAAGCTATCGTCAAAATTAGTTTCAGTGATCACTTCAGAAACTAGCATGAAATTAAATATAAAATCATTTATGTCAGTACAGTACCTATCAACATCAAAGTTGGACTTATCTCTAAATGTGTAATGCATCTTCTTGTTGGTAGGAATTGTGCACCCAAAGATTTTACAAAGTATAGGGTAATGATCAGATATATTAGAAGTTTGAATAACCCCCGGTCTAATAAAATGAGAAGTGTTATTAGTAATTACATGATCTATTACTGTGGATGAAGTATCAGTGACTCTGGTAGGAATTGTGATAATGGGCACGGAACCGCAGCTAATTAAACTGTTTATGTAATGGGTCGAAGAAGGTGTTCGTGCTTTTGCAGATATGTCAATGTTTATATCACCAAGGACGTAAAATATTTTTTCGACAATAAGTTAATGGTATCAACAATAGCTTCGCAAAAAGTTTCAATTTCGCTTGACGGGTAACGATATACGGCACCTATTATAAAACTAGTTTGATTAGTAGGAACAGTTACTTCTAACCATAGATCTTCACATCCATTTAAGTTCATGTTATAGGATTGGACTAATTCAAACTTGTACTTAGAGGAAATGTAAATCGCTACTCCACCTGGATTTGCAACTGAATCAGTTTGTGCAAAATAGTAGTCAGGGATGGTGATATTTGATAAGGGTTCTCCCTTCAGTCGGGTTTCTGATACACACACGATGTCTAGAAAGTGAGGTAGTGAAGTTAAAAAGCAGTGTAGTTCATCAAATGCACTTCCTAATCAAACGCTGCACTTCCTAATCAAACCCTGGGAATTAAGAGCAGAGTTTACACGAATTTTCGGGCTTGGTACCACCATAAACCATTTTTAACACTTCTGACACTATAGGGGCGTGCCCAGAAATTTAAAAGTAGCCTACCGAAAATGTTAATTGTTTGTTAAATTGTTAAGCCTATAGTCGTATGCCACGTCATTAGTCGCTACCTTTTTTCTGAAATCTATTGCGTGAAGCTTTACAAAATTTTGGATAAAATACAACATTCCTTAACATTTTAGCAAAAAAAATGTGTAAAATTCTCTTGCAAAATCGGATAAAAATTATATTACGGAAATTTGGAAAACAAAATGGGAAGAAATTGCATATTGTGTAAATTACGTCGTAAATAAAAGTTAAAAAGTGCCGGAGTTTAGAAAAACAGACTATTATCATTTGAAATAAATCTTCTTTAAAGTTTCGGTGACGACGGTACTTAGTCGTTGAAAGAAACTGCTTTCCCATGCAAAATTGAATACCAGCCTACCTATCTGAAACCAAGCAGGCAGTTCCTTACTTACTCTCGTTCGTACGTAAAAAAGTGATAGTCATTAAGTAGCCTTAATCATCAATAATAATTCGCTACGGTATTTTGTTTATGCGCTTGCTCATCAGCCTGAAACAATTTCTTTAAAAACAGCATTGCCTGTTGCAGATTCAAAGTCTGCCACAAGAATAAAACGGTTGACGTTGCACAAAAAATGTTTGCCTCAGAGTTGTCAATCGGGCTTGAATTTTGCGAAATTGTCAGGCTTCAATTGGGCCGGGCGGTATACTTCGGAATAGTTGCATAAGAAATTTCCACTTCGCTCTTCGACGATAGGATTGGCTAAAGCAGTTGCGCGAGTATACTGCAAGTTATGAAATGTTTTGTTTGTTGTATTACCACCAGGGATGTGGAAGCGGAAGCGGTCATATTTAAATGGAAGCAGAAGCGCAAAAAGTATGTCGCTTTTACATCATTCACAAAAGCATACTGTAAATAATTTATTAGATATCATTTTATTCAATTTATTACATATTATTTTACAATGCTAGATTCGTATGGATGCCAGATCTCATAGGCCATTTCCGCTTTACTTTCAGATAGTGCTAATGTAGAATTGCTTTTTCTTTCAGCTTTCTCTAAATTTAAAACTAAAGCAACTAATTTACCTATAGCGCTAAAAGCAATAGTTAAATCTTTTCCAATCATAATCATGTCACGAAATAGATGGAATGCTGTCAGGAGCGTATTTAGGGAAGCATTGTGCCATGTCCCCCCCCTTTTTGATTCTGATTTTTTCATAAAAAAAGAATAAACTTAATGGTGCCAAGTAACTGAAATATGCCAGACTCTTTTCATGGTTTTTGTAGCTTATGGCCAGGAGCGGATCCAAGGGGTAAAATGAGGAGTATGCATACTCTCACCAGCCATTTTCGAAAATATTTTTGATACGTACAATCTTTTTCATAATTTCAAGCCTCTTCGATAGCAGTAAGACTTAGGCCATGTAAGCACGCATAATCAAAAATGTGCCAACAAAATGCATTGTATTTGACGAAGGCGAAGCACTCAGAATTAGGGTCAAAAAATTTAAACAAAATTTGGCTGAAAATTATTCAAAAAGCACTAAAATAGCCATTAGGTCTACAGTATGTAAATTTTCAAAATTTTTCCGGGGGAGCATAACCCCGCACCCCCATAGAGCTTTTCTTGGTTCGCAATCAGATTTGAATTAGTTCTGCCGAAAAAAAATACGCTAAAAAATTGTGGAAATCATGCCCCCCCCCCCCTTTAAAATTTCTCCTACTACACCACTGAGCACTGTGTATCAAACTATCAACATTTTTCGGGTCCTACTAAACACCGCAAACGATTGAAACACCGCAAAGGTCGACAAAGGACCTCAAATTGATGCACTAAACACTGCAAAGTACGGCAAAGGACTCTAAAACTCTAACCCTAACCTAATCCTAGTCTAACCCCAGCCTAACCCTAATTTAAAGTCGCTTGTTATTCTTTGTTATGGTATGACTTCAAGTCCTTTGTTGTTCTTTGCGGTGTTTAGTGAATCAATTGAAGGTCCTTTGTCGTTTTTTGCGGTGTTAAGTATATCAGTTTGAGGTCCTTCGTCATCCTTTGCGGTGTTTCACTCCTTTGCGGTGTTTAGTAGGACCGACATTTTTCTAATGGAGAAAGTAAGTTCCGTAGCAAAGTTGCAGTAAAAGACTCTCAGGATTGTGACTCAGCCATTCTCAATCATTCTTTTACACTTTTGTTTGCTTTTTGCAAATTGTCTTTAAAAAAACGCTTACTAAACTTTGACCAAAAGCTTTTAGCGAGATGGAAGAAAAGTTACAATTTACGCTATCGGCTACCAACGATCTAGTCGTAGGCTATTTTACTAGCAAAATTTCGGTGAATCTGTTTGGAAGCAGAAGCAATAGGTGTGGAAGCGGAAGCTGTTTGCAAATATACCGCTTCCACATCCCTGATTACCACCACTCTACCCCATCCAAGATTACACGTTAAAGAATTACGCGTTAAAGAAACCAAGTTCGTAGAAAATAAAAATTAGAGGAGCATCTAACCCAGACCCTATGAGTAACAGCTCATCGTTCTAACCACAACACCAGGTTGCTATTGCCACAACCATAGTCCAATTTTTCTACTATACTCATTTCGGTCGAGCCCTAAATCGTTCTAGCGCTCTCCTCGCAAATGCTCTGGTCTAGCCGATCAGATCGCTAGAGAGGAGAGTAAGAGCAAAGTGGGAATTTCTGTGCAACCATTCCCAGATATGCAGCGGTAAAATCGAAATTTTCAGTCTTATTTTCACTACTTTAAGGAAAGGCAAAAAATTTGTGCATAATCGGAATGCAGCTTTTTTTTCTGCGGTCTAACGTTGGCTGTGCGACGACGTAATCGCCTACTGTCGGACAGACTTGAAACGATAAAAATCACCTATTCAGCAAAATTATTTTTATAGCTTCAAGTTTGCTGAATTAATTTTTGGTTATTTTCGTTTATTCATCTGTAAACACAAAAAAGCTAAGGATAATATACAATGCATTCTAGTTCAGGGGTGGCAAACCTATGGCACGCATGCCAGATGTGGCACGCCGCAGGTTTTTTTCTAGCACGCCACTTAATACTTCAATCCTTCACACAATCGCCCCTTTCCAGAAAGTGTGGGTCCAAACTGCCCCCGCAAAGCGTTCACACTTGCAGAGCTGCTGACCAAAAACAAAAAAGGTTCTCACGTCCGCAGAGCTACTGTTTTGCAACTGAAATCGGGTGAAGACCAAAAAAAGGTCTTCACGTCCGCTGGACCACGTTCTCCACATTTCATTCAATGTAATGGCTCAGCATTAGCTTGCTAAACTTTATTTCCATTATTTTGGCACGTGCGCCAAAAAAGGTTCGTCACCCCTGTTCTAGTTGATTTCATTTTTTTTGACTTTGTAAGTATTGCTGTTCATAACTGGTGTGACTGTGGATGGGGAAAACTCGTTTTCTTCATTTATTAAAACTTCTTAAAAATAATAGTGTTGTGTTTGATTTCGGGCTTGAATCGCGCTCAGATTGGCTGATCATTTAGAATTTGGGTCGAGTTCGTACTTGAAAAATTGAGCTCAAGTCGGGCTCAACATCTTCGGCCTGTTGACAACTCTGGTTTGCCCACTCCAGAGTAGTTTTGTAGCGAAGACTTTGTTCCCTTTATAATTTTGTTCAGCAAGATTATTGCCTCGTTTACAGTATATTAAATGTCACTAAACGACTTTGACATTCTTCTTATTTTATTGCACGTATACTTTCACATTACAAAATAGGTAGGCCTATTTGCCTCACAATTAAGCAATCCATTTAACTAATAAATAGGGCGATTTAAGGTCACAAGAGTTAGTTTTTTGTTGGCTCCAATTAGCACAAAAAGCGTGGAACCAAAGTTTCACACGTGTGGGACCCGTATCTAAAAAGGTTTAAGGTTGCAAAAAGTTACTTTTTGTGAATTCAGGTTAAAATTAATTTTTAAGGTTACAAAGTTTTTTGTGCTATTTTTTGTCCAATTCTTTTTTTTGTCTTTTCTTGCTGCAATTGGAATGGATTTACACTCTGCAAAATGCATCACGGTGGTTATATACTAAATGCACTGGACAGCCCTGCGTCTTCCAGATGGCATCTTTGCCATGTTAAAACTTTGAATTTTATAACGTTTGCCTAAACTACTCTATTGGTTAGTGTTTGCTTAGCAAGAACAGTACATTTTTTGAAAAATGGAGATTGGACAGAGTGAAAAGCGAATGGACTGGACCAGGTGCTTAGAGCATTCCAATGTTTATGACGTGATCATGGCTTGTGGATCGTAATGTCGTATCT
The DNA here is from genome assembly GCA_964006365.1 of Trididemnum miniatum. Classification (NCBI taxonomy): domain Eukaryota; kingdom Metazoa; phylum Chordata; class Ascidiacea; order Aplousobranchia; family Didemnidae; genus Trididemnum; species Trididemnum miniatum. Next base: position 25,139,809 of record OZ023233.1, read on the forward strand.
ATCTAAACCCAAATGGCTTTCACAGCCTACGGTGGTGATTTATTTTTAAAATTTTCTTCATTTTTAATGAGGGATTTTTTTAAAAATTCCATAAAAAAGCAGCGGTAATTTACGTTAAAACACCTGAGTCTCCTTTACCAAGTTCTGTCTATTTTAAAACCGAAGGGCCAAAATGAACATACTCGTTTTCAACAACAACGATTGAAGAAAAAAAAGTTATTGCAGGCAGGTCTAGACTCAAATGATCAGAATTAATTGAGCTTTTGGAGAATACGCCCCTGGGTAAAGAATGCAAAAAGGGTAAGAACCCCTGGTATAAACAAACCCTTTCTGTTCTGGCCTGTGAACGAAGGTTTGAGATAAAACTTTGGTTTTGTAGATGCTGTCCTTCATGCGTTCAACGTTTCATTCCTTCATTCGTATACACGTAAAACACATATCTCTCAGAAGTTAATAGAGGACAGATATAGTCTAAGTTGGTCCTTGGTTACTTCCTTGATATGGCATGGAGGGTGCAAGGTGGAACAGTTATTGAGAACATGGAAAGCTGTTTGGATTTTTTGGCAGGAGCATAAAATATTGTTCGATAGTCCCATTTTAACCATGACGGCAGCAAAGCGGCCAACGCCGGTTCATGAACAACGTGAACGTTTTGTTTAACGTGATCGTTCAACGTGAGCGTCGAGGAAAGGAAGGGAGTTGTTCTTCTCCTCAAAAGTGAACTGAAGAGAGAAATGTAAACCGTTAGGTCTAATTAAAAATTCCTCTGACTCTTTTTCATTTTGAAAGATGACAAAAGTCTCATCGACATGCTTAAAATACATGGCAGGTTTGTAAGTTTTAAAAAAAACTTTTCTTCGTAACATCCAATAAAGATGTTGGCCAATGCGTGCAAAGCGGCGAACCCATAGGCTTGACTCCGCGTTGGCCAACATCTTTGTAGGATATTATGAAGAAAAGCTTTTTTTATAAAATATCCAAACCTGCCATGTGTTTTAGGTATGTTGATGACACTTTTGTCATCATTCAAAATGAAAAAAATCAGAGGAATTTTTAATTAGACTTAACGATTTGCATTTCTCTTCGTCCACGTGTGGAGATGCTGGCAACAATTTGCCAGATTCTTTAACTTGCTAAGCAAACAAACAAAAATATGATAACAGTTTACTACTAATCATCCAACAAAAACCTTATTCAAATAGAATGAACAGTTAGTAAACAACCAATAACCAATATCAAATCCACATTCCACTAGCCTTATTCCTTGTACCAGCGGAGTTCAGTTCTCTCATTTCTAATGTAACAGGGTTTCCAATTAAATCTGCATCCACTTGGGAATGCTGTAACTGGGTTATGCCCAATCACTGGAGATTACCTTCTCCAGAAAAAAATTTAATTACGAGTTGAAAATAAACACAAACATCAAACTGGAAAATCATAAAAATTAGTATGTTATGTAGTCACAAAGTCGAGAATGGGGGCAAGGTTGTCTTGGTAAACGGTTTGAGGTTTGCGTCGAGGGAAATGTCTCAGCAACAAGAGGCTCCTCAAACAAGAATGAAGAACAGTATGCTGGTTTAACATTATTTATTCCTACAGATTGTTGCTTTACTCCACGCAAAATGGTAAATGTTTCTCAGTTCTTCACAGCACTTCAAAAGGTCCATCATACGTCGGAGTAAGATTTGATTTTAAGGAATCGTTTTTTACAAACACATGAGTACATGAATGCAATGAAGGGGGCATGTGCGTTTTGGGGATATGAGCAACTCTCGTATCAATGGGCTTGCATTGACTTGCAAACGATTTTAACGAAGAGATCATTTCTTTAGCGGAAACTTCCTCAGCATAACTGTTAGCCTTGTCAGCGCATAGATCTCCAGGCAAACGTAAAGTTTGTCCATATACAAGCTCAGAACTACTGCATTTTAAATCTTTTTTATAGGTGGAGTTTAAAGAAAGCATAATAAATGGAAGATGGCATGTCCAGTGAATCTTGTCCTGTTTTGCTGTTAGGGATATTTTAATGTTTTTGATTGAACGTTTGGCTAATCCATAGGATTTAGGGTACCTAACACTGCTGGAGCGGTGATTGGCACCAATGAGCTTACAATGGTCACGAAAAGTAGTTGAAGTAAATTGGCATCCAGAATAAGTGTGAATACAGCAGCAAGTTCCAAAAGCTTGTATGTGTTGGTTGAGTGCACGAATGGCAGATTCGGTAGTTTGATCAGCCATTGGGTAAGCTTCGACCCAACGAGTAAATCGATCAATGCACACTAATAAGTAAGCGAAGGATCGAGAAACAGGGAAATCAAATCAAAATCAAATCTTCATTATACTCGTCGTATTACGCCGAAGCGTGTAACGAGTGGCGGGGCCCATCTCCGCGACTTAGCGCCTGGGCCACACAGCTCCGAAGAAACGTCGCAACAGTGGCGAGCCGTTGGCGACACCCTGTCGATTTAAGCGGCCCGGGAATCGAACCCCAGACCTCCCGCATCAATAGCGTGCGCTTAGCAACTGAGCTGACCGGCCGGTGAGAAACACGGAATGGTCCGCAAATGTCGACATGAAAGGTGTGAAATCGCTGATTAGGCAGGGGAATGGGTGACAAAGGTGATACAACATGCTGCAAAACTTTTGAACGCTGACAACCATTGGTAGATTTAAGAAAATCACGAATCTTTGATTTCATGTTAGGAAAAACATATATCGCCTTTGAAAGATGCGTCGAGTAGCTCTTATGCCTACGTGTGCCAAGTTGTGGCAATGAGCAATGAGTTGTGATTGCAAAAGTGGTGAAGTGAGTGGCCTATTTGTATTGGTGCTGACATCAACTAAGAGGGTTTGATGTGTCTGGAAGAGTAATGTGCTGTAGCTTGAGAGATGAGTTCTGTGGAAAGTCCCATTGCTTGTGCTGCAGCTGAGTACTTAATAGTTCTAGAGAAAAAGGAGACTGCTCATGTTAAAAAAGATGATGAATCATAACTCTTGACAAGCAATCAGCTACTACATTGAGGTGACCAGGAAGATGGCGAAACGTGCAGTCAAACTGAGATAAGTAACTTAGCTGCCGAACTTGTCTTGGTGTATGATTTTCAGAGGGTTTGTCGAAACTAATTGCCAAACTTTTGTAATCAGTAAAAATGACAAACGTGTTATCCAATAGCATATATTCAAATTATTTGACGCTTGAAAAGACACTAAGAAGTTTCAAATCATAGGTAGAATAACGCTTTTGATGATCTTGCAAGCTTTTGGAGCAATAACCCAAAACTTCAGTTTTGTCGTCATATACCTGATCCTAAAGAAACGTTACTTGCGTCGCATTTGAGTTGCAAAACAGCATTGGGTTTAGGGTGAGCTAAATGTGATATGTAAGTCAAATGGTCCCTAATTTTATTAAAGGCTTCCATGGCTTGAGCATTCCAATCCAGAACATCGTTATTTTTAACATGGCCCTTTAGAAGGGAATTCAGAGGGTCCAAGATGAATGCAGCATTATTAAGAAAACGGCGCTGATAAGTGACTAGGCCCAAAAATCGTCGTGGTTGCTTGACTGTGGATGGGGTGGGAAATTTTTTCATGGATAATATTTTATCTTCCAAAAGAGCAATGCCATTTAGGGACAGTTTATAACCAAGAACAGTAATTTCTGAAAGACCCAAAGAACATTTAGCCATATTCGATTGGTGATTGGTTATGTGATGGTGATTGGTTAGCCATAAGCATTTAATCGATTGCCTATGTGATGTAAATGGTGCTTGTGGGAAGTCATGTCCCGGGAAAATATATCATTGACAAAAGCGAAGCAATAGCTCTTAGTACCCGCCAAGACATTGTTGCTGAAATGTTAAAAAAAACTAGAGGCGTAAGTTAAGCCCAACGGCATCTTTTTAAATTCAAAGGTACCTCTATGTCATGTCTGGATTTATGGGGGGGAGGGGTGCAGGGAGCCCGGACTTTTTTAAAATACCACACAGCTTGCCACCGCTGGAACGTTTCTTCGGAGCTGTGTAAAAACAGCAGAGGGCACAAAATGGAACCCTGAGGAACACCATGTTTTTTCTGTTCTGCCCAACTTTCTAACTTAATCTCGAGAAACTTTCATAACGATGCGATGCAACAATACCGGTAGTCCAACTTTTCTGATGTGTTTTGCTTGAACTGCATTTTTGTTATAGATGCTACTGCAAAGCACTTAATAAGTAAGAGTTTTCTTAAATGCGGTGTATCTGCAGTAACTGTGGCTGCGCACAAGAACTGTTTTAAAAAATTGAATCAAACCTTCATTATAACTTACTCGTTTTGTTACATTCGCTGTAGTACCGAAACGTGGTAACGAGTGGCGGGCCCCGACCCCGCGGCTTAGCGCCTGGACAACGCAGCTCCGAAGAAACGTCCCAGCGGTGGCGAGCCGTTGGCTACAGTATGTCCGATTTGACCGGCCTGGGAATTGAACCTCAAACTTTCCGCATCGATACCGACATCTTTAACAACTGCGCTATAACCGGCCGGTCTGCTGAAGAATTATTGAAATATAAAACTAAATTGACACTGCCGTAGTGCTAAAAATAAAATATAACTACTGCCAAGGAAGATCAGACCAACAAAAGATTTGAAGAGGCCCAGGGGCGGAACAGAAGGGAGGGGACAAAATTTACGTGCCGTATCTGTCTCAGGAGCTGGAATGCTCCGTTTTTCAGACATCCCGATGATGTGTTTGAGAATATCTGATGATATTGACGCTGTGATTTGGGTGAAAAACGCTTGGACAATATCGACGCTATTTTTGACCTTGATCGCTTGATCAGGGATTCCTGTCGCGCGCAATTCATTTTAGCTTGAAAATGTTTCGGTAGGAAGGGCAGTGTTTTCTGATGCTCCACTACCTTCACTTTTCCAGACAGTTATGGAAGAAACTGCCCCCTTTATAATGAGCGCATCTTAAATGTTTATGTCAAGGTTTATATGCGTTGCTTATATCAATGTTGGTTTTTGAAAAAAAAGTTTGGAGAAAAGCAATTAACTGTTTTATCCCCATGGCTACACAAATTGTGACGTTGTGACGTTGCGAAAGCTTGCCTACTTTAGTCGGTTAACCTTCCTAAGGCCCAAAATGAAGTAAACTAAATTTTGCAGTGAATTTTTAACCACGGCTTGATAGCTTGAGTTTCTGCAAAGCCTTTTCTCTCCTTAAATAAAGCGCAAAGCATCAAGCAAAAGTATGAATGAAATATCTTGGTTGCTTCCTTAGTTATGGCATTATATAGCTTAATCATGGTTAACTGCAATTGCGTAATAATTTAGACTAGAAACATTACAATCCGATGCACTTTAAATACCTCTGAACTACCGTAACGGTAGCATCTTCGCGTCATCACGATGTGACGTCACTGAAACACCCTCCATTGAAAAATCCTGCGTACGCCCCTGCTGGATAGCGTACTTTAATCATAAACTTTTTCCTTCAGCTCCCTGAAAAGTCTTTAACATATTAAATTTTCTGGCCCCCCCCCCGAAAAAAACTGTTTAATCCGCGCCTGCTCTATGCGTACAGAAAGCAGTGAATGTTTTGTTGCTGGCTTTTACATCAAGCTGCCAAAAAGCGGACTTTAATTCAAGACATGTAAAAACGGTAGATCCATAGACATTCGCTGTAAAATTTTGTAGCCGTGGCAAAGGATAATTCATTGCTTTAGTTCTTTTATTAACTGCACGACAGTCTAGCACGAGTCTGTATGAATCATCTTTTTTCTTAACCAGGTGCACTGGACTAGCCCAAGGGCTTGTAGAAGTGCAAATAATATTTAGGCGAAGCATTTCATCAAGTTGGGTATCTAGTTTTTGCTTTTTCTCAGGGTTGAGTTTTCTAGGTCGAAACGCAATAGGAGAACCACTTACGTCCATTTGGTGTTCAAACGGGTGCAATTTCGAATCAACACGTATTTGACCAGAAGTTAAGTCTGGAAATAACTCGAGAATATCAGGCAAAGAAAGTTTGTCATAGTCAATTTGCTGTTTCTCAAGGATTTGATTCTTCTTTAAAACAAACTCAGGCATATAGACTTTTTGAAGAGAAGCATCAATTGTGATGTGGTATTTTTTTTAGAAAATCTTGGCCCAGAATGGCATGATGAACGTCAGCTAACCAAAAGGTGTGTATAAACTTTTTATCAGGAAAGTCATTGAACTGCAAAATCAAATATAGTGATACAAACTGTTTTAATGGGTGACCATCAGCGGTAATTAATTTTCAAGAGGAATCAGGGAAGATGGAAACATATGGATAGATTCTACGGATGTGTTTTGTTCTAGACAATAAGATTATTGAGCACTTTTGATTGGTTGTACAAGTGAATTTCGCATTTCTTACTAATATTTGATCATTCTTCTTGTTTTATTTGTTTGGACTTATTTACTAAAATTAAGTAGATTAGAAAAAAAAAGGGGGTGAGAACTCACGATTGATTACGAAATTTAAGAAATTGACAGTGAGAAAAATCGCATTAAATGTTATAATAATGTCAGAAATTGGGCTGTATCACATTCAAATGAAGGCTTTACACATATTGATCTAGTAGTTGTTGTTTTTAAGCAGTAATAAATATTTGATACGTTAATTGTTTAATATTGTGCGGAATATTATTCCAAACTTTGTCACCTACATATTTTATTGATCGTTGAGTTCGAGCTGTTGTAAAGCGGGGTAAATATAGTGAGTTTATGGAAGAATTTTAAGTGAGTTTAAGGTATATGAATTTGCACTGTAATGAATATAGTGGAAAAGCGCGTAAGTAATTTTCATGGGAGAACAAATACATTATTTTGCCAATTTCTAAAAAATCTAGTTGTCAAAGCAAGCTGTCACTAAATCTAGCATTGCGTGTAAGGTAGAGTGTTCACGTCGAAATCCAATTTGTGTGGGGGCTATTATATTATTGCCTTCTAGAAAAGGTAAAAGTCTGTTGAGCATTACTCTTTCAAAAATTTTTGAGGTATAGGACGGATATAGATAAAGTTAAGAGGAATATAGGACGGTAGTTAGTACCATGTTCAGTTGGACCAGATTTATAGACTAGGGAGAACTTTAGCAATTTTTAACTTATTGGGAAAACTACCAAATTGCATGCAAAGATTAAGAATCATGGCTAAGGGAATGGCAATTATCTCTGCAGCGATTTTTAAAAAATAAGGAAGAATATTATCATGACCATCAAGTTTATTAAGTTTAAGAGCAGAAATTAGAGATATAATTTCAGGGTAGCCTAAGTAGTGGGGTACACAAAGATTGTTGACGGACAAGAATGTTTCAAATACGAAGTAAAGCCATTGGCGTCAGAATTATCAATATTGCTAGCTAAAACATTTCCAACATTGGAAAAATGATGATTAAATTCATTTGCAATGGCAATAGGGTCTGATACTGTTGTATTATGGGAAGTTATGACATCAGGTGTAGTCGATGCAGGTTTTGAAGGCAAGAGAGTGCGAAACACTTTCCATATTTTTTTGGGATCTCTTTTATGTTCTTCAATAAGGTGATGGTAATGTGTTTTTTTTTGCTAGATCTTTTAGTTTAGTTAACAAGTTAGAGTAGAGCTTGTAGAATTCTTTATCTTCAGTACAACCATGTATAAAATGAAATTTATGCAATTTTTGTTTCCGTTTAATGGAAATGGAAGACCTTTAGTGATCCAAGGTTTCCTTTGCAAGCGTTTTTGTTTTCTACTAAGTTTTTTCAGTGGTGCATGTTTATCATTAGTTTTCGTTATTGCAGAATAAAATTTATCAAATACAGCATTTATGTTTGTGAAAGTGGCACTAAAAATATTAAAACTAAGAGAATCAAGTTCTAGATGTAAATCTGTATTAAAATTTCCACTGCTATGTTTCTTTAGTGATCTGACATGTTTTGATTGTATAGAGCTGGCAGTTAGTTTGCAAGAAATGAAAACCATTATCGGATAATGGTCAGTAATGCTACATTCAATAACAGCTGAAGTAAGGACATAACGCTTTTCATTAGTCAAAATGTGATTGAGACATGTAGCAGTGGTTGCTGTTACTCTAGTTGGTTTGTTAATGAGTGATGCTACTCAATGAGATGTTAATAAATTCATATACTCCACACCAGTGTTATTGTTTGTGCTGGTAGATGTCGATGATAAGGTATTTATGTTTATGTCATCAAGTATAAAATAGTGCTTTTTAGCAGTGTTTAGTACGATCAGGATTTCCTTAGATATTCTAAAAATTTTGTAACACAAGTGTTAGGGTGCCGATATATTGTACCTACAATGAACTGTGTGTTAGTTTTTCGCGAAGAAATGTTCATCCAAATATCTTCACAAGTAGCACATTTTACAGAAACATTCATTGGCTGAAAATGTAGATTATTATTGATATAAACGCCTACACCACCAGCATTAGTAAGGGAGTTAACATGCAAGAAGGTATAGCCAGGGATTGAAATATTGCATAGTAGCTTATCCTTAATTTTAGTTTCAGTTGACGAAACGACATGGGGTGCGGTTGGTAAACTAGGTAAAAAATTGATAAAGTTTTTCTGCAGAGAGCGAATATTAAGATGCAATAAAAATATTTCACTGTTATATGTGGGCGTAACAGAAGTAGGCTTTACAATTTGACAAGGCTCAACATTTTGAAACATAGATGCAAAAGCGCTATTACTTCAGGCAAATCGTACCGTAGAGCGAGACAGCGCTGTTTCTGGCAATTAGCCTTCATCAGCCGCCCTCAGGTAAGAAATATTCATCTTCCAGGACGAATGATCTTGCCAGGATCACTCATCCCTTCGGATAAATATTTCTTAAAGAATTTAACCTTTGTGGTACGCATATCCACTCGTGTGGCTACGTCACCATTCCAGTCAAACTCTTTACGTGGCCAGGGTGAAGAGCAAACAACTAAAAAGCAATGTCCTTCCTGGCCTACCGGACGGGAAGTCATGACGACTTCCTCTTGTTGGGTCAGTCATGACTTCCCGTCCGGTAGGCCAGGAAGGACATTGCTTTTTAGTTGTTTACTTAAGGCAAAATTAGCAGAAACAGCACTTTGATCAGCAACTTGACTCGACACCAAAGTTCCATTTGCACAATCATACGACTCTAGGCTCATGAAACCCAGGCAGCAAAGCAGTGGAGAAAAAATCAATTATTCAAGAGCAAAAAAAATTAAAACAAGAAAACGAAAAAGCAAATAAAAAATTAGCACAAGTAAGAACAGCAACAACCAGTAAGTTAACACGAACCTTAAAAGTTTTCTTATCTCTTTCATGCCAGCTTGGCCAGTAAGATTATTACCCAATGGTGATATCCTCAGGTGACATTGATTTTAAAAGAATTTTTTCGGTGGGAGACTCTGGTTCGATGAAATATATTTTACCATCATATTTTCCTTGATGCCGGTTTAACCAAACATTCTTTCCTTTTCTTAATCAATGCTTCAGTTATAAGTATCTGTGTTTCTTTCAATTTCTTTTTGTTGTTGTAGATTAATTGCTTCAAATTGTGAGAAATAAATTTAACAATAATTGGCTTTTTTGGGTAATTTAGCCGATGGCTTCTATCCAAATCTCCTGCTTTTGCAGTTACTCCTAAGCAACGTTGAAAAGTGTCCAAGACAAGTTGATCTGTACTTTCATTTTGGCTAACTTGCAAGCCATGGATTATCAAACAGTTTCTTCTCGAGTACTGAGCTTGCTCTTCAATCCGATTTTCTAAATTTTGATTTTGGTGTTGCAGCTCCTTCACAAAATTTTTAAGCTGCTTGATATGACCTTTCATTTCCAAAGATACCGAGTTACAACGGACTTGCCTGAAATCATCATTGTTCTTAATGATCTGACTTACTTTTTCAGAAATTGAAGCAACAAATCCCAGGTCAGTCTTCATCTTATCAAGAAATTTCTGTAGAAGCCGTGAATGCAGGAACTTTTTCAGCCAGAATTTCATTTAAATCATCAGAATCTATAAGAACCGATTTCACTACAGATGTAATTGCTTCTTGATTGAAATGGGGAGCATCACTTGCTTTTTTGTTTTTTCCACCAGACATTTTAGCAATCACCAATAAACGATTTACAAATGATTATAACCAAACTTTTATATTCTAAACCAAGCCTATAAGTACATAGCCTTCCACCTTATTCAAATAGAATTGCGATTACCCACTGACAAGTGCGTCACGAAAAGCTTTTGGAACAAACAGCTTTTTTCAAAGCTACTATAAAAAGTAATGACAAACGGTTTCTTGAAGCCTAACGCAAAAACAGCTTTTTTCAAAGCTATTCTCAAGTTGTGTACCGCCAATCAATTATTCGAACATAAAGTCACATTTTTAAGTTTTTTAGGTCCCAAAAAATGGCCTTATTAAAGGAAAAAAACTTCGATTAGATAAATTCAGAAATAATCGAAAACAAAATTAGGCTTAATTGAAACATAATATAACATTTATGACCGCATATTAAACACTCAAAAAGCATCCGGCCTTGTTCCTCTTCCTGCAGAACCAACCCATAAACAATATTTTTATTTTTTGCAATATTGTTCCTACTGTTGTTTGTACCTGGTATATAAACTTCGTTCCTTATCATAAATCCGTCAAGCTTGAAAAGTGACAAACTGCTAGTGATAATATTCTGAGGTTCCAAATTAAACAATTTTATTGCATTCTTCGTTTTTGAGCTGCCTCCAACCAGTTGAAAATTTGTAATCCAGCCAGTAGCTGGTTTGCATGGAATGAGTTCTAGGTAGCTTCTGGGATCATGCTCGTAATTACGCGTTTTACAAATGTGCACTGTCCGATTAAAATCTTGATTGTTTCTAAACAAAAAAATAACACGTTGCACATTCAATTTTTGAGATATTGCTTTCAATATTAAGGGTATTAGGCATTTTTGCCTTCTAACCTGTAATATGAAAAAAAACTTCTTAGCTCTCCAGCAGGGGGAGTAATATAAGCGTTGCTGGTATGAGTGAAGTTTCCTAAAGAGAAAGTGTATGCTCCTACGTAGCGTCCCTTCACTTTTTTCCAAATATTTACTTCGACGAGTTGATCTAAAGTAACAATAGTATAAGAATTGACAATGCCGAAGAGCCTATTAGCAAATCAAACGCCACCAAAAATTAACTGTTGAATTCAGAAAGTTATGACAAGTGCAAGTTTTTGCAACTTTTTTTCATCTTCCGAATGCCAAGTGGCAAAAATTTACATAGCACGTTACTCCGTTGTTATATGCAGTTTCTATAAATATTATTTTGCAATCTATTCTGAAGTTTACATGCAACTTTTTGAATTCATCAGTTAATTGCAGGTGGGACAGACTTTTACACAAAACTTTCAAATGTAAAAAGTGAACAACTTTTTTCTAGTTAGCTCTGTTACTCAAATTTTTCTAAAACGTAAAATTAGTTATACATCGGGATGCAAATCTAAAAAACAAATCTTTATTATACTCGCAGTATTACGCCGCAGCAGCGTGTAACTGCAACGAATGGCGGGGCCCATTTCGCGGCTTTGCGCCTGGTCAACGCAGCTTCGAAGAAACGTCGCAACGGTGGCGAGCCGTTGGCGACACTCTGCCGATTTGACCCCTCCAGGAATCCAATCTCAGAGTCCAGGAATCTAATCTCAGTTCTTCCGCACCGAAAGCTTAACAACTGAGCTAACCAGCCGGTTAAGTTTGGATTCATGGTTTGTGTAAAATTTACGAGCATTTTAAAACAGAAGCTCCTTTACCTTTTCGTTATGCTGTTAGCTATGATGTTGTATGCTATATTTGTGATTTTACGTTATCTGAGTCGACGTTGCTTATGGTATGAACTGCTTGTTTGCTATAGGGATAATAATTATCACGATCCAGTTCTATTTTGAAGGATCTCAACACTTCTTTCAGTGAGGTTGGTTTACCAGGTCCTGATGAGGAGAATATTAGCCCTGTACTAAGGCATAAAATTGCACTTCTCCCCCTACCTCGCGTAACATCGCTTTTCAGGGGTTGCCGGTTGGAAAATGGGAAAAACCTTACAAAATCTATATTTGAGCAACTTATTTAAACAAAATCTATGTTTGAGCGCACAAGATTAAGGTGCTGTATTCTATATTGCTCTTGCAAACAATGAATTCGTGTTCAGGGTACGAACTAATTTGTACTCCGTTTTTTCGCCATGTATTTGCGGCAATCGCTCGCTCAGTCGCCAGAAACTTATGAATAGTGTAAACTGTAAAAGATGTTCATAAAAACTCTTGAATGTCAACAAATTGCGACAGGAATCACACCTTGCTTGGCTAATCAAACTTCTTTAAAATGCTAAACTTCTTTACTATTGCTAAAATTTAAAACTTCTTTAAAATTTAAGGCTAAACTGGCGATTCTTTAGAATGTCATCGCAAAATTTGTGTGCCTCCGGTATGTCCAAATTTATGCTGTAATTGTTATTGTTTTATCAGTGCAACTCTGCAATCAGCATTGTATCAATCGAACTAGAAGGTTTAATAGCAAGCTTTTAAAACTTGCTCTTGTGCTTACATTTATTTTTTTAAATGCGATCATTCAGACAGATAAAGGTACCACAGGAAAAGTTTGCTTTTAATGCAGCTGTATTCTCAGGGCGAGCTGTTTCAAGGCCTTGGCTGTTTAGGGTAAAGTCATCACACCAATTGAAAAATCGGCTTAGTAAACAAATAAAAGCGCATCATGGGCTTCTTTAAAAATGTGCGCTTTTACAGATAAAGGTTTTGATTATGTGCTCATGGATGAGAAACCTTATCTGTAAAATTGAGTGGCTGCGAATTTAATTCATACGGGAATTTTCCTGTGTCGTATAGTGGTCAGCTTAAAAGACAAATCCGAGCGCTGAAATATATAGTCAGAAACCTTATCTGTACAGCTTATAGTTTCGAAATAACTTACATCGCACCAAAATAGCCCTATTGTATTATTCTGCATCGTAGTGGTAAAACCAAATGAGTGCCGGCATGTTCCGACTTTCCGGGAGGAGTCACTATGCATATCCATCATAAATTGAACTGTATTGATGATAACAAAATAACTAAAACTCACGCTTAGTTTGTAGAAGTACTGTGCTTCAACAAAATATAAGTTGACCGAAATTAAGTTATTAGAAAAAAAAAATACTTACTACAGCTGATCATTATTATCAAAATAATTAAGACGCCATCAGCAATTGCTAGGAGCATCATAATAATGTCGTTGGCTTAAAAAGACTTATCACCAAGCTAACATTTAGAATTTCTGCAACCCAACAGTTCTTAGCTGGTACGTCTATACGAATAAATTGAATAAAAAACAGCTAGTCATCATAGGGGTTACAGTTTACACGCATCATAGTGAGGCGTTTCATCCCGAAGTATGGCCTTAGATGTATGTAACTGACGCTCACTAATCTAGCGGCTTACTACCTATTATAAAAAGTCGTCGTAAACGAGTTTTAAGGAATTGCCTCATTTCTTGACTGCTGATCTGAGCAAGGTTTCCTCTAGCACCCCGGCATGTCTCTTCTGCTTGGCGATACGTTGTTGGTTGGTCAGATATGGCGTAAATGAAGTTGCCTTGTCTGAGAACATTACTTCGGCATGTTGGAGCTGTAAAGCGTAATACAGTGCAGTAAATTCATGGTAGGCAGCACGCACAAAATCATTGCTGGTTATCGTAAATTTGATAACATACTACTGTACCGGTACTGTATTGTATGAGATTTTTAAAAAGCGGTTTGCGAGTAATGTACGTATCATTTATTTTTCAACTAGCCAAAATATTCGTTCGCTTTTAAGCTGCCTAATTAAATACCGGTAAACAAAGAGGGAATATGAGATAGAATAGTTGGTAGTCTCCATCGACGTTTAAAGACGGACAAAGTATAGTGTAATAGTAGTAATAGTAGTTGTAGTAGTTCATTATTTTTTTTTTCTTTCCACAAAGTAATGCACAAATCCTTGCATTCGGAAAGAAACAAAGAGCATCAAATAACCGTAAGGTTTTCTAGTCGAGATGCCCCTTGTTCAAAGACACAAAGCATTAACACATACTGTATTAATATCTGCACAATAATTTGCTCACATATAAACATAGCGCACGGTACAAACAATGTTGATCAGTGTTAACAATACAGTCAGTACTCTCTTATCAAATTTTCTTTAAACTGCTTTTTAAAAGAATTGAAGAGTTTATTTTTTAAGTTTTCGCTAATTTCGTTCCACAGTTTAACACTCCGGAATTCAACCTTCTTTTGCCCAGCAGATTTAGAAACTCGAGGCAATACGTTTTCACAGCGCTCTTTCCTGGCGAAAAGTCAGACCAAAAGCGCTTGACAAAATAACGAAAAACGCTACGTAACAGTGAATACAATAATAGATATAAATATGAAGCTGCGACGATAAATTTGAAAATAAGGTTCCTGGTATTAATTTAATTCGCAAGAAATGTTTAAAGTTCGGCTAGCACTAGAATCTGATGTAGAGTGACAAGTATACTTGTAGTACAAAGCAAAATCAAAGTGGGAAAAAATAGTAGCCTACAGTACGATGCTGTAGAGTGTATACTAGGGTGCATCATTCCCCCCTTATTTTGGAATTTAAATTTGTGCCATTGAGAAATGGTGTCCATATCAGATAAGATTTGATGAAAAAAAAATATGAAAACCCAGGGACTGCTCCAACCACTCCCGCACGCACTCTCAAATTTTAATTTACTAAAATCGCCATATCTCAAAAACTAAACAAGACAACCATATAATGTTTCTTATCAAATTGATTGCAAATACCTGAGTTAGTTCAAAATGCACAGAAATACACAAATTTAGCATGAAAATACACCACAAAAATTTTCACTAGTTATCATTTTACAAAAATTATCGTTAAGTTCTAACAAATTTTTGAAGTAGCAACAAGTAGGGATGTGCAAAAGCTATAAAAGTTTCTAATGTTATGGAAGTTGAGAAACACAAGGCGATTAGATCAAGTGTGTGGCCTTTTCCTCAAGTTTAGCCGACTTGGTCTCTTTTTTTTAATTACTTGCAGATTGCTCTCAAACTTCTTTGAATAGGTAGCAGAAGATTAAAAATCGGTAGCCAAAGGTTTTATTTCACGTTCAGGACAGTCATTAACAACTGTAATTACATTTGCTCACTTTTTTCGTTTAAGATATTCTTCATCAAGATACCAGTCTTTCTCATCCTTTTGCAAAATCGGTCTCTATGTTCACAGTTCAGTAACCGAAAAAAGTACCAGGAACCTTTTGTTAAGTCAGCCAGTGATGGCTTTTCTGTTACTTCTTCCGGAAACTTCGGTTTTCCATTTCCCTTTCACTTTTTGGGGATTGCGGTAAAATGCTATCTTCCTTGCAGCAAGGTTACAGCAATTTTTATTTGTGAAAGGGAAATGAAAGTGAAAGGGAAATGGAAAACCGAAGTTTTCAGAAGTAAATGAAAAGCCATCACTGGCTAACGTAACAGAAGGTTCCTGGTACTTTTTTCGGTTACTGAACTGTAAACATAGAGACCGATTTTGCAAAAGGATGAGAAAGACTGGTATCTTGATGAAGAATATCTTAAACGAAAAAAGTGAGCAAATGTAATTACAGTTGTTAATGACTGTTCTGAACGTGAAATAAAACCTTTGGCTACCGATTTTTAATCTTCTGCTACCTATTCAAAGAAGTTTGAGAGCAATCTGCAAGTAATTAAAAAAAAGAGACCAAGTCGGCTAAACTTGAGGAAAAGGCCACACACTTGATCTAATCGCCTTGTGTTTCTCAACTTCCATAACATTAGAAACTTTTATAGCTTTTGCACATCCCTACTTGTTGCTACTTCAAAAATTTGTTAGAACTTAACGATAATTTTTGTAAAATGATAACTAGTGAAAATTTTTGTGGTGTATTTTCATGCTAAATTTGTGTATTTCTGTGCATTTTGAACTAACTCAGGTATTTGCAATCAATTTGATAAGAAACATTATATGGTTGTCTTGTTTAGTTTTTGAGATATGGCGATTTTAGTAAATTAAAATTTGAGAGTGCGTGCTGGAGTGGTTGGAGCAGTCCCTGGGTTTTCATATTTTTTTTTCATCAAATCTTATCTGATATGGACACCATTTCTCAATGGCACAAATTTAAATTCCAAAATAGGGAGAAATGATGCACCTTAGTGTATACCCAATACTTTTTCGACATAACCAAACACTTTTACAGAGTAAGGTTGTTCAATTTTGAACGCGATTAGTTTCGTCGCTGAAACTTTGTGAAGAATTAGTACCTTTGCCTAGTGAACTGAAAATAACAAAGAATGTCTTGTATAGACCAAAGTTGATCACAGATCTACGTGACACAAGACTGGAAATTATAAGCATGTTTTCATGCTCAGTTAATAGAACTAATTTTCAATTGCATGTTTTTGGTACCTACCAGGTGGTACACTAACAACGCTATTTGGAGTCGACTTTTTTGCAGGGCGTCGAACCGAAACGTAAACCGAAAACCCGTATTAACCGCTTTTTTCATTGAATCCAAACCGAACCGTAACCTGTATAATTTAATAGTCGTGAACCTAACCGGAACCTGAACCCAAGGTCATCCAAATTCTTGAACCTTAACCGCATTTGAACCGGTAAAATAATTTTTATCTAACCGGCATCCAGACCGGAGTGTCTTTTTTAGACTGCACTACCAATAAGTGATCCATTTCTGATGGTTGCGTTTTATTTATCTCGGCGCGTTTGTGTTGCAGTCCTACGTCATAATGCTGAAAGTTCTTGTTGGAGGGCGGGCAACACTGCAGCAAGCAAAGGTGATGCACGCAATTAGTGCTTCATTACGTTGAAAAATCAATTGACCTAAGAATAAATCCGCAGATCAGCTTAAATGCAGTAAGTAAATCGACGGTTTCAAATTCATGAACCCAAGTCGAACTTGAACCTTTAAATTTTTGCTTTTGTGAACCTGGACCGAACCTGAACCCTATAATTCAAAGTATTTTTAATTTTAACCGGAACTAAACCAGCAAAATCAAACCACGAAAAACCTGAACCGGAGGTAAACCACTAAAACCAAATTTTGCGGAACCTAAACCTAAATCGGAGCGATATTTCTAGCGGTTCGATGCCGTACTTTGTCCTTGAATTAGTTATAACAGAATTTGGATTACTAAAGTCATGATGGGCAAACTTTTTGAGAATAGGTATCGGAAAAAATTGTCCGTCCTATAAGTACATAGCTTTTTTTGGCACAAAAACTAAATACTCATCCGCCATTAGTCCCATGACCGGTAGAACAATGGTCACAATTTATGTGACAGTAGCAGCGTATAGGAAATGCTGCATAGAGCATAATGTCCACTTTTGTTTTGCTCTAAATTACTGTAAGTTTTTCCCTCCCGGAACGTCACTTTTCAGTTTTATTAGTAATGGTTAAATTAATAGATTGACAACTCTAGATTCTTCATTATTCTATTAACCTGACACCGAAAAGCGATTTTTTTCTTGCATTGCAGGTTTACGCGTTTTTCAAAGAGCTAAATTTTGGAATAGTATTCCTGGGGAAATTGGCAACTCTTCCTCTCATGAATTCAATATTTGACTAAGCTGCCTTTAATTGATCAAAAGAAAATACGTTATTGGTGGCTGCCTTGTTCATGCGCCGTCTGCTATTTTCTTTCGTTTTTTTTCTTTGATTTAAACTGAGAATCGACCAGCTCGAGCAGTCGCAACAAAGTAATATACAAATGGCAATGAATTAACCAATTAAATCGAGGACAATTGCAATAGTTACGCAACACGACTAAATCGATTAGAAACAACAGTAGTGGTACATAATTATATCATTGTACAAAATAAAAGTTACCACAGCAGGATATTTCATGGAAAGCTTTGTTCAGGAAGTTTGTGCTATTATATACTTAAAAAAGTGCTTTTAAAAAGTAACTCTAAATGGTTTAAAATGAAACGATGTGATACAGGTTTTAGCCTACAGACCTGACAAGACGGTAATCTCTCAGTGGGGCTGCATGATATAGGCCTATTTTTGATGACCTAATCAATTTGAATTGAATTGTTTAAGCAATTAATACATACGATCTGCAATATTTCCCGCGTAGCAAGCTTGGCTGTGTTGGAAAGAATCTTCGAAGCAACAATCTACAGTAGAATAATATATGCATATGCTGTTCATAATAGACAATGAATCGTTTCGGGCAACATTAAATGAACTCACTTAAATTCAAACATTGCGCTGAATCGATTCCGGCACTTCCACATGCAAGTCGTTCTATCAGTGCTTTGCCTGGGTAGCAGTTTTCATCAATTGCCAAGGAAGCTGTAGAACAGTATTAACAGTGAAATTATAATAAAAAAAAGTTATTTGGGCATCTTTGAAAAAAAAATCAGCCAAATCAGCATACGTTACTATGGTAATCTTGAAATTCAGTAGCTAATGCTTTTTTTTGGCCGCGGTAGCATACTAAATTTGAGATTATTCTTCTCAATCTGAAGGTTTAAACGTGTATATTTTCGCCGAGAAAAGTTTCGGTCGGTAGTTATTTTGTGTTGTAGAAAGTTTTTCTTCCGTGTCAATGCAAGAGATTTTCCGAAAATACGAGGTTTTGAGTTTGAAAGGTTTGATTTTAAAAATACTTCACTGACTTTAATTATAAAATGTGATTTAGAGAGATTTTTGGTTTATTCACTGCACTATGAAAAATCTCACTAAAACATGCCGGTACCCAAAGAAAATTTTCGAATGGTTTCAAAAAAAGATGTTTCTTTTATTTGGTGCTAAAAGTATTTCAGACTGGTACTTTGGCGGGAAACGTTCCTAGGTGTGTTCATGCGAATTGCCACCTTAATGGGGTGGGAAAGTTTGAGTTTACGATGACCCTCAAATTAATGTCGTCGGGAGTGTTTGGTCACTATTCACTTCCATCAACCATATCCATGGTGGTAAGAACAAAGAAGAGAAGCAGACTAAGTTCATTCGTTCGGAAAAGTCAAAGTGGCTGGAGGTCTAGTAGACGTTTAACTGTGGCATCATTTAGAAAACACAGGCCATCCTTTCCGTTAGTTGCAGGGTTAAGAGAGCAAGAAATGATGTGATTATCAAGTTGTTCCAAGGCACCACAATCACATCTGGGAGATGTTTCAGGCCCCAGCGAGGCAGGCAAAAGTTGAAGCGTTCAAACCTTGTTCTAAAAAACTTCAAAGCCGCGTCAACTCCTTGCGCGGTAGTTTGCTTCAAAGGGGAGGCTAGACGCTGGAACAATGCCAAATTCAGCCAGGTGAGATCTTGCAGTGTTACATCATTCCATCCAGGCTTCCATGGTCTCACGTTTGGTGTTCAGTGTTTATGCTGGCGCTTTACAGAAGGGTCAGGGACGTCAAGATGGGAATGGAGCAGCGCAATGATGGGAATGAAGATGGGCAGCGCAATGATGGGAATGGAGATGGGCTAGGAGCAGCGCAGGCCTTGTTTACAAGTCTTTTGTTGAGCTCTTTTCTTCATCGATTAGGCATGGTTGTGCTAGCTAGCACTTAAATGTATTCACATGCAGTAGGTCGAACACATTTGCATGATTTCATTTAGCCTCCCATCAAACGTGCTTGTGTTTCTCCCGCGACACCATACAGGAGGGGCATATTCTGCTGCGCTGTATACACCTTACATGTGCAAGTGCTCTCATGCGTAAGGTCGATGATTGAGTACCCCATGATGTTCTGGCCAAGCATTTCACCAGGCTGTTGCTGGGACATGTTTTTACGCGCATGTTTTCTTGCTGTTGACGGTAAGTAAGTTACACGTCTCGCTTGACGTCCAGGTATGCGGGCTAGCTCCGATAAAACAGCAAAGATTCTTTGACGGAGATGTTTAATGTCTGCTTGCTCCTACGTTATTTAGATGGAAGATAGTGGTCTTAGTCTTTACTGCACTGAATTACCGTATCCTTTTGTCCAGGTTGGTGGAGATAATCCCCAGATCTGACATTAAAGTGCTTTCAACTTGCAGGCCAGTTGTTATATACATACACTTCAGTAAGGCAAGGTGGTTGGCATAACCATACTGTAGGCTCTAGGTGTACGGTAGGTCACTAAAATAGACGGTAATTAGCAATCGAGATAACGTAATTTTCCTGCGGCACTCAATTCCTCTAGATAGTATAGTAGCAATAGTACTAGTAGCGTCTTTTATTTCTGCACCGCTAAAATAAATAGAACCCGGCAATATAGGAATTCAACTGCAAACAGGCACAGAAAAGCGAGAAGCAGTAAAACGATTAACGTTGTAACATGCTAGCGAGAATGAAACTTGAAGATGAGGGGATTAGTAGGCATACTCACAGCATCCAATGAAATTAAAATAGGGAAAGGTGGGCGAATAGTGGAAGTACTGTCGTCATGTTATCACTTGTTGGAGGTCTGTTGGAAATTAGTTAACGGAGGAGCGTACTAAGTGGCGGTCACGCTTTATCTGAAGCATTTTCAGAGTGAGACTGCTTGCCGCACTGTCATGGGCAGCAGTCAAGTCAACCAAAATCAAGCCTGCTCTTTTCCGTTTTTCAAAATTTCTCGTAATGTTGTCAGAGAGGCGAACAATGTAGTAGTAGTAGTAGTTTATTTGTGAATGTACGCGAACGATAAAGTAAAATAACAAACACAGGAGAATGCGAAGTGACCGATGAAGGTTTTCGAGTCACGCAGCCACCTAGATGAAGAGACGCTGTCGCGCCGAGGGCTATATAAATAAGAGCATAAAAGTTTAAAAAAAAAAAGAAAAATTACAAAAGTGTCATTAAGTACATATTTGATACATCTCAAGCAGAATTTTTTTGTAGTTTAATTTGAAGTTTCTATAGAACTGATCTCTGAATTCCAATGGGATAGCATTCCATCTTTTGGCTCCTTGATACTTTATTGATCTTTGGCATCTTGGAGTAGAAAATTTTTCAACATAAACATGGTTCAGCGAGACAGATCTTGTAATACGGTTATGGATATTTGAAAGTGGTTTAAATAAATTCGATATTGTTAGAGGAAGGTTTTGCTTAGAGTGCTGGTGCATAAGTTTAGCAATTTCGAATTTATATAATTCGGGAATTTTAAGTATCCCTAATTTATGGTAAAAGGGAGTATTTGAAGTTCTGCGATTACAATTTGAAATAATGCGAATGGCCTTGTTTTGTAAAATTTGAAGTTTTGATTGGTAAGAGGAACAGGTGGAACCTCACAGTGCAATACCGAATAAAAGATGGGGGTGAATAAGCGCAAAGTAGAGAAGAAGTAAGCTAGAGGTGGGGAATAGGAAACGAACCTTGCTTAGTATTCCAACAGATCTGGCCAATTTGTTTTCTGTCATCTCTAAGTGTGGTTGAAAATTTAGCTTGCTATCAATTTTTATTTCTAAATATTTTGAAGAGTTATTGGAGGGTACTAGCACATCATCATAGGCAATATTCAGTTTAGGAAGGGAATCGTTAAGTTTAAATGGTATATAGATTAATACTGATTTGTCATGATTAATCTGCAATGTGATTCACTGTTGAACGTCCATATTGAAAATCTGTTTTGGGGTTTTTGGGAGGAGTGGCTCTACAAGAGTCTCGAGCTGTGCTATTAGCCAGGTTGGTTTGGTTTCAGAATAGTCACAACTAGAGCTTTGCTTTATATCTTTGAGAATGAGAAATACTGAAGGCACGAGGAAAAGAAGTTCTTGAGCAACTGTAGGAAAGTTGCAACTGCAACTGCAACCGCAGTTTTTGATGAGTTCAGGAAGAACCCTATCTGGCCCATGGGTTTTCCCATATTTCAGTTGACCGATAACAGTTTTAAAGTTTCTGAATTGTGAAAGGAGCTGGTAAATCTCTCCTGGTGCTAGGAGTTGATCACAGTAGCTAGACCCTTGTTCATAGTTTTATTTATATGTTTTTGTGGCGCCCATCGCTAATCAGCTGATATGCGGTGGAATTTTGGGAAATGGGACACGGTTTAGGTTTGCTTGCTCGCATGTAAGTCGGTTGAAAGACATCCAGGCTAAACAGCTGGAGTGAGAAAAATCAATGTTTCCAGTTGCTTCCTCCCGACGCTCCTACGAATCTCATTCAGATGGTCAATAAAATCATCAGTATTTTGCTCTGCTTCTTCTAAGGCTGTCTTCAAGAATTTTTCATACTTGACTTGGTATTCCAGGACCCAAGGACTCAAGGAGGGATGTAGGTTGTACAACAGGGGTCGGCAACCTTCTGCTAGTCACGGGCCAAATGTCGAATGTACAACTTTTTGGCGGGCCGGATTTTCATTAACACTATAATTCAGACTCTCTGCAGGATATTACGCAACATTGCTATAATCTCAATCATACCAATTACAAAAATAGCAAAATATATGCATTCACACTTCAACAACACAACATTAATGTGACACTTGATGTTGCTTGCTTTGTGAAAGTTTTTCAACATCTGGTGACAAGTCAGATGAAGCAAGAAGCAGAACGTTTTCCAAAAGGGCGTCGGAAATGCGTGATCTTAGCTTGCTCTTCGTGAATTTCATTGTTGAAAACAATTGTACGTGCTACCAAACATCGATGCCATTTCTTTTGCATTATTGGTCAAGCTGGGATAAAGATGACTTTCAAGAAGGTACTTTTTGTAAAAATCAAGTAGCGATATGCCCTCTGTATAAAATTTTGCCTTCAATTCGTCACTGCATTGCATTTCAATGAGGTACCTTTGAAATTTTTCGGGAATGGTATTGACATCCACATCAAACGGAGTACTGAACAGCCTGAATTTATTTTGTAGAGAACGAATGTCTGAAAAGCGCGATGCAAATTCAGTTTTTAAATTTCGTATCACAGTGACAAATGCGGTATTGCTAGTACATTTGCTCTTCTCCAGTGTAGGAAAGTGAACATAATTTTCTTTGTCCAGTTGACATTCTCAGAGTCGCAGTTTTGTTTCAAATGCGAGTATATACCTCCACATCTCATATGTATCAGTTGGTTTTTTCCCTGAAGTTGCAAATTCAATTTGTTCAGATGTGACGTTGAATCGACTAGGAATGCAAGATTAGATGCCCATTTTGGATTGCGAAATTCTGTGGCGTTAATGTTTTTATTTTCAAGGAAAGTTGCTATTTCATTTCTCAGCTCATACACTCATGCAAGCATAGATCCTCGACTTAGCCAGCGAGCATCGCAGAAATACGGGATATCACCATATTGATTCTCTGCTTCTAACAATAGCTGGCGAAACTGTCGGTGGTTCAGTTTGTGACAAAATCATATTCACAGCTTTCACCACTGTGTCCATAACACTCTTCAAGTTCGTTGTCTTGGCGCACAATGCCTCCTGATGAATTAAACAGTGTACCTCTGTGATTTTACCATTGCGTCCGAGATCTTCCAAGTGTTTTTGAAGCAAAGCAACGGCACCTTTATTTTTACCAATCATTGAAGGAGCTTCGTCGGTTGTTACCGACACCAATTTTGACAGATCTAAGCTCAGACTGTTAATGCACTGCAACAGTGCCTTCAGAATATCTGCTCCTGTTGTAGTGCCCTTCGTAGGAATTAACTTAAGGAAATCTTCAAAAATATCAAAATTTGAGCTGACTCCACGAACGAATACCGCAAGCTGAGCCGTGTCCGTTGTATCAGTGCTCTCGTCAATAGCAATTGAAAAGTATTGCAAATTTTTTGAACAATCTTGTTGGCGAGTTTTCGCATCGTCAGACAATTCTTCGATTCGTCGGGTGACAGTTCTTGCAGAAAGGCTAACATTGAAGAATAATTTTTTTCTCAGGACAAATGACTTCGACAACGGCCATCAAACAGTCTTTCACGAAATCACCCTCAGTGAAAGGTTTCATATTTTTTGCAATTAATTTGGCGACCTCAAAGCTTGCCTGAGTGTTTTTTTCTACTTAATTCGGTGTTTTTCTTTTGAAACATACTGCACTGGTTTTCTAAGCAGAGTTTAAGGCTGTTAGTTTTGTCTTTTCTTCTTTGGCCTCTGTACTCCGAAAACTGCGAATGCTTTGTCTCGTAATGACGCTTAATATTACATTCCTTGTTTACAGCGACAGACCGATTGCAAATTAAGCACTTGGGTTTATCAAAGTGTAATAGGAAAAAGTACTTCTCCGTCCATTCACCATTAAAACTTCGGCACTCATCATCAACCTTTCGACGTTTCGCTAACATCCTAAATTTCTAAATTACTGTATAATAAAGTTAAAGTTAAAGCTGGTCCCATTTGGCACTCGGAATGAAACAAATTTATCTCCAAGCATTTAATCCGCGTCTCTGCGCATGCACATGGACGTGTAAACCAGACAATCTCGTACAAGTCTGCAGACTTCGCATAGTTTTATTTATGACGTAACAACACCACAGTTTTTTTCAAACAGTGGTAACACTGCAGTTTAAAACTAAATAAGAAACGGCGGGCCGTATTCTTGCAAATGTTGCAATAACTGATTGATATGTCTCGGGCCGGACGATTTCGCATGGCGGGCCGGATCCGGCCCCCGGGCCATAGGTTGCGATCCTTGTTGTACAACGTCCCCTGCCTGGTATGCTATGTTTGGTAGCGGTGTCACCATGGCTTGGTGCATTAGCTTGTATACCTCATTGATCTTATCTGCCTTATCTGCATGTAAGGGATCAGCAGCTTCTTTAACCAGGATCCTCTTTAAGAGTATCTATTTTGCCTATCGCAAATTCCATCTCTTTAAGGGTTGGTACAGGTAAATTCAAATTTACAAATGCAAGATCCGGGTTTGCTGTAGTTTCCATGTGCATGGCAGTGCGAAGACTATAATGCTGTTTGAAATGAGATACCTCGTGGACATTAAATGTTGAAACCCAAGCATTACGCGCTTGGCCATCGATGTTAGTTAAATAGTATCTCCGTTTTACACTGTGTGAATTAAAGTCTTCAGCGTATATGACTGGTGTAGCTATACTCGGGATAGAATCGTTCCGGAAGCGCGTGTTTGGTGAATTATACACGTTTACAACGATCAGTCTCTCAATCTTTGTGGCAGTCCTTTCTATCGCATTGCATTGCTAACAGAAATCCAGAGGAAGCCAATTGGAAGACTCCTGCACGAATATGGCTATTCCATGGACCTTGCTTTTTGTATATTGAGCGTGGTTGTAACCAGTCAATGATCTTCAGGTGGTTTATGGCATCTTATCCAAAACGCGTCTCTTATAAGAGGATGGCAGAGGCATTGTGAAGATTGATCAAGTGTTGAATGGCCGAAATCTTTGGTGAAGTTAAACCTTCAATATTCAGGTAGAGGAAGATGACTACCCTCGTTCGACAATAGATAATGCTTGCAATGACTAGGGGAGAAGTCAAGCTGTCCAAGCTGAGAATAGTACCTTCGCTTTTTTGTCTTTTTTCTTATTTGTTGTCTGTCAGGCACGCCGAGAGGGGGGCAGGTGGAGTCACTGCCTTGGGACACGGGTACACAGGGGGGCCAAGGGTTGAGGACGTGATGACCTTTTTTGGGGGGTCTTCACTTGATTTTGGGAGGAAAATTGGACGTCGGAGGACGTGATGATTTTGTGACATCACTTGATTTTGGGAGGAAAATTGGACGTGGGAGGACGTGATGATCTTTTTTTTTTTGGTTTTCACTTGATTTGGGGAGGAAAATATGACTTTTTTTTAGAAGCCCGAACTTTCTCTCGGCGCCCCTGTTGTCTGTAGCCTGCAATTGCGATCTGTTTTAAATCAGTTTCCAGGACTCACTACTTTGATGTTGATAACTTATAATCCATGGAGGCAGATAACAGATTAAAAAGCAATTCAACACAATAGCTAAATGAAAAGTAGTAAGAACAGCTAGCTTTCTTGCTCAATCGGACGACGCCTAGAATAGGAAGGTCAGCATTCGGGTTTTTCGCAGAATTAGCGACTAATCGGATAGCAAACTGCAGTTTAAAAAACAGGAGTTTTAGTTTTGACCTCCAAGCTGCGCTTAACTTTGATAGTGTAGTGAAGAACAGAAAGTATAACCAAAAATACAAATGCGTTATTTTTTACATCGCATTTGATGCAAGCACTGCTTAATTTGAAAGGTTAAAAGTGAAAATAATCGCTCAAATTTGACAGTAATTTATAAAAGCGACTTTTCTAGGAATTAATTGTTACAATTAATGCAAATCAATTAATGCAATTCACACACCACAACGAAAAATCACCTGCCCACAATAAACAGCAACAAAAGTAATTAGCAAACGAACAAAGCATCTTAATTAGTTGCTTAACACTTTCTTTTGGAGTGATATTATCCCACTGGCCCCTGCCAATATAACAAGTAGGCTATCTGCAGCGAATACTACCGTAATACTTCAGCGCATACTTGCCTATCGCAAATGAGGTGATGATTATGATGTTCAAGTTTCTTATCTTGCGGTAATAAATCATCTGAAATACAATACACTTACTTACAATTAAATCTACCACATTCATTACTTTTTTTTTTCATTAATTTTTGTTCAGAAGTGGCAAACCCAGTGCATACAGCACAAAACAGCAATAATTTACACTGTTCTATGAGAAGCTGTGAAAGATCTTAAGATCTAGCCAAGAAAGCAAATCTCGGTCGCTGAGTCTGTAAACTTTTGACTTTTTTTAAAGTTGAGTAAAAGGAGCGCGTTTTTTTTTATTTTATTTGATCCATACTGTTGATTAACGGCAAAGTCAAACAATCACAAAAATATAGCGTTATGTTGTTCTAAAAAAATGTAAAAAATAAAGCCTATACAAAGAGATAACCAAAAGTTGGAAACACGAGACAAAAATTTCAGATTTTTAAAAATGGTTTTGGAATCGTTTTTCAACACTTTGGTGCGAATCGTTCCTTATCTTTACTTAAGCAAAACTGACAGATTTTTATTGCATTACCTTTGGTAAAACAAAGCGTACTTTGTTCAAAAATTTAGTTTCATAAGTGTGCATCTCAGAGGCTTGTATGATATATTTTGTAAATAACATAATTTTCATCGATGAGTGCATGATGTGGCTACCTTCCAGAATGTAACAATTGCCAAGTTTTGGAATGAAAATTGATTAATAGACTAAAGCGAGTTTTATTCTAAAGATAGGAGCTTTTGTTTTTACTTTTATTTTTCGATTTTGTTGAACTTAAATTTTTTTAAGATGAATTTTTGAAGTATTACCCAAAATCGTCTCACAGTGATTATTTTTATGTGGGTAAGCATTATTATAATATACACTTTTTAGCAGGGCATCTGGTATAAAGTGCATAATTTTATTCGTAACATAAGCACACATAAAAACGTTTTTGCTACCATTGCAGTGTGGTATTTAAAATTTACTTGACTGTCAATTAACACCTCTGAATATGTTACACAAATAATTAATATACGTGGCTTTAATCTCAATGATAAAGCGGTTTTGATTATCTTCCGTTTTGGTGTTGGAAAATGGTAAGCTCTGGTTTGTGCCTGAATTATTTAAAATTTAAAAGTTCGTTACTGCTTTGCTCAATCTATCATTTGAGCGATTTCTTTTTCTGAGTCATCTTGACCAAAACTATCTTGACTAAACTAAAAACTGGCAGAAGAGCCTATTTTGATTAAAAGCTTACCCAACTTGGAAACCTGGGCGCTCCCTAATTTGTTATTTTTCTGAGGCAATTTGTAAGAGGTTGCTGCTGTTCCGCTCGTGGCATGTTAAAACAGCATCTGCGTACTAGGTTGACTGATCAGAATAAACAGAATTTGGCAAGTCATTTATAAATACAAGAAAAACTGGGGAACCAAGGACGCTTGATCGGAGGTCTCCTGTTTCTACTGCACTTATATTTCATAAATATTTTGAGTCTGCACTAACATATTGGATCATTATATTTGAAAGAAACGAGTACATCAATTGAGAAACAACATATTCCTACAGGGTGACCCAAAAAAAACGAGCCCCGAGTATTTAGAATAATTAGAATTGGGGCCCGTTTTTTTTGGGTCACCCTGTATTACCCCGTAATGTTTACAATCAACGGAATCGAAGTTTTTATCCAAGTATAAAAACGTGCTTATAACTTTATGCTTGCAATCCCACAACTTTACTATGGTTTTATGAAGATTGGTATAGCTGCAAGTTTTGTGAATCTATTTTCTTGAGAACCAAATTGATGGCATGACAATGTATTGTTTTTATTGACAATGTACACAAACTTCGATGCAAGTGGTTTTAACAGTGGTCTATTACTGAACGTAGAAAACGTAGAAAAAAGATAGACTTTTTCTTTACTACAGTATACTTTATTATGCAGAGAGGAATCAACTTGGCGATGTTGAGTACATAAAGGTAAGTTCCTGCTTGCATGCAGCCAATGAATATTTGTTTTACATAAAATGCTGGAACGAATTTTGATTCTTTGATTAATCATACTGAGACGTAGATATTTCCTGTCGTTAAGTTTGTTTATCATTTCAATTATTTCATAGACATTTGTGGATTTAAGGGCAGCAGATGATACACATTTACTTCTCAAATGCGTTTTATATAAGGTGAAGCAGCTTGGGACAAATTAATGTTTCGACTATAACCAAAGTCTCGTCAACCTTGCTACGCACAGCCAATCCAGGCTAAACTCATTCCAGACTGTAAAGACTCTTTTTTTTTTGTTTCTTCTTCTTTCGGTATAGTCAAACTGGCCATCTTGAAAATTTATGATCGAATGTAGAAAAACAATGATGGCAATAGCGACAGTACACAGTAAAGTTTACTATATTACTAACCTAGTTCCATTACCGAATATTTTACATCATTAGCGGTATAGCAGAAAAAGTCATTATCACGCAATAATAAGAATTTTCTAGCGTTTTGTGGTTATTCAACCGTGTACTTTAGCAAGTTAGTTAGCCTAGCTATAAGCAGGGACCATTGCGCATTTCAAAACAGGGAGTCGAACCGTTTAATTTTTCCAGTTGAGCTTTGGTGTGGGTTCAACAGCGGTTTCAAATTGCAGTTCAGTTCCGGTTAAGGTTCATATAAATTGAAACACTTCCGTTTGGATTCTCTCCAGTAAAAAAATATTTCAAAACCGGTTTATAAAGTTCCGGTTCAGGGGGGTTATTACATGCTCTTCAATAATTATCGAATATTCGTTATGCTGTATACATATTCGTTATTCATATGCGGTGGTCGTTAATCATATTGCGGTATTTGATATTTCTCTTCAACAATTCGTAATTCATATGCAGTATTCTGTATTCGTTATTCGTATGCGTTATTCATGGGTTTTTTATCGAATACCGCATGAGCACCTTCATAACGAATGTCGAATTGGTACACACTGCATGCTCATTCGTTACAAAAAGTCTCATTCGATATTCGTTAAGCCGATGGTTTTAACTGGATTTTAATCGTTGCGTCATAAAATAAAGTTACAACGCCAGCTGTGTAGTAAAGTTTGTTTCGATAAACATGGAACATTCATCGATAGAAGCTATTATTGGGATGTGAGTGTCATCAATGCATGCTATCCCCTCCCATAAATCGACCAACTAGGATCATTTCAGCATTACTTTTTTCTTCTTCGATATAATTTTTTTGCAATAGGCTACAATTTTTAAGCTTTCTTAACGATGCAATATGCGAAAACTTGCGATGTTTTACGTACATTAAGCTGTGAAGCTTCAAGAAACTGTTTTGAGCAATTTTGGAAACTTCCAAAGTTTTTAAACAACTCATGAAGTTTCCTTCAACGCTGAAATATTTTCTCCGACAACTTTCAAAAATATATTATCTTTTATGATGTCGCATTTAACCTAATGCCAATTTCATGTACATTCACTCTATTCCATAGAGTCGCAATTGCCAGCAAGTTTAAAATTGAAAACATATTTATTGAAAAGTTGAACGTTTTCGACCTATAGCACCTATAGGTATAGGTCGAAAACGTTCAAGGTATAGGTCGAAAACGTTCAACTTTTCAATAAATATGTTTTCAATTTTAAACTTGCTGGCAATTGCGACTCTATGGTACAGAAAAAGTACCTCTTTACCGAAGCTTTACTATTCACTCTATTGATTTTGAAAATTGTTCGTCGGTGTAAGTCACCGTAGCAGGGTTTGAAATTTTGTCAATATCTTTAAACCTACCGCAGTGTTGTGTTCGGTTAGAAGTATGTATCGACCAGTCATTACATCAAATGAAGTGGTCTGTCACACTTTGGTTTTAAGCAAACCTATTTGAATATTGATCATTTATCGGTTGTACTGTGGTTTGAGAAGTAGAACGAATGGTTTTTAGAATTCGTTATATTTTCCTAAAAATTGACGTGTTTACCAAGGATTCGTTATTCGATATTCACCAAAATTGAGCATGGAATAGCAAATTTTGATTTGAAAGTGCATGGAATAGCAAATTATCGAATAACGAACGTTCGATATGCGGCAGATTTTGCATAAACTTTTTCGAAAGTTTCCGAGAATGGAATACCAATTTGCGCTAAATAACGCATAATGAACATTCGATAAATATCGAACGGCATGTGATAGGCCTAACACCCCAGGTTCGCAGTAAAAAATGGTTCTAGTATAGTCCAGTCGAAAAACGGGTTTACGTGCACCGTCAAAAACTTTTTTTTTTATACATATAGTGAGATTCAGCATAGTCAGAAGTTTCCGAAAACGTTTACCCTCCAAACCAATTCCAGTCCATTTACGTCACAGTGACGTCAGAATAACGTAAGCATCCTTCAAATCTTTACTCTATGAGGTGTCACTCGTTTGCTTATAACTCTTGTTATACTGATGACAGCAAATTCAAATCAAGTTCCATGTAACGAGTGAGAGTTTGGATGATCACACAAAAAGTTATGACGTCATATATTTATGACGTCATAACCCACAATAAAAAATAATTGAAAAATAAAAAGTTTTCGCAGTCGGCGTGCGTAACAACTCCTCTAATTACCGTTTTGCTTACGAGAAAAATAACAAACTACCTTCGAAGGTGATACTATGTAATTATACATACCGTATCTGGTAAAAAATTGCTGAGATTTGAAAAAAGTTCTTATGCAAAAATTCGTGTTTGATTTTGTAACAGCAAAAAATCATCCGAAAAGCATTTTGACCTGTACTGCATGCGAATCACATCTTAACCACTTATGAGACGCTAAATAAAGTTGATATTAAAAATAATTGTCAATGCAAGGTAGTTAGTCGCAAGTTGGGTCATTTTTAATGACGTCATCGATTGATTACGTTATTTCGACGACGTCATCACGCGTCGAAAAACCCTCGCCATACGTACTTTGAACGCTTAAAAAGAAACCGGTCTTACTAAACACCGCAAAAGAGCGATAAAGGACTTACTAAACATCGCAAAGTACGACAAAGAACTTTAAATTGATCTACTAAACACCGCACAGAACGACGAAGGAATTGGAATTATACCCTAACAAAGAACGACAAAGGACTTAAAGTTAGGGTTAGGTGAGGGTTAGACTTGGGGTTATCAGGTCTTTTGTCGCTCCTTTGCGGTGTTTAGTAGGACCCAAAGAAACTATTAAACAAAGAAACTATTAAAGTCCTTCTGCACACGTAACCTGCTGTCAGTAGCGTCACTTAATGACGTCATTACCAACCGTAATAACGTTACAAAACAACACGCTCAAATTCTGTTTCGTCTTCAGCACTTTTTAATTATTTGGTGTAATAAAATCGACAGTGTGTAAATGGGGTCCTACTAAACACCGCAAAGGACGACAAACGACTTCAAGTTGATGTACTAATCACCGCAAAGAACAACAAAGGACTTGATAATCTTAATCTAACCCTAATCTTAGCCTGACTTAACCCTAACCTAACCCTAGCCTAACCCTAACCTAACCTAACCTAACCCTAACCTAACCCTAACCCAACCTAACCCTAGCCTAACCCTAACCTAACCTAACCCTAACCCTAACCTAACCTAACCCAACCTAACCCAACCTAACCCTAACCTAACCCTAACCTAACCTAACCCTAACCTAACCCTAATCTAACCCTAACCTAAACCTAACGCTAACCTAACCCCAACCCTAATTTAAAGTCCTTTGTCGTTTTTTGTAATGATGTGATTCCAAGTCCTCAGTCGTTCTTTGTAGTGATATGGTTCCAAGTGCTTTGTCGTTCTTTGCGGTGTTTAGTAGATCAGTTTGAAGTCCTTTGTCGTTCTTTTGCGGTGTTTAGTAAGTCCTTTGCGGTGTTTCAGTCCTATGCGGTGTTTAGTAGGACCGGTGTAAATGCTCTCATCTTCGTTGTATACTTCAATACTTTCATCAAATTCCTCAATTTCATCTAGTTCTCCCTCAGTATCTAAATTATGTGTAACTATGTCGACCAGACCGGGTTCTAACCAAGATCTCCTGATACTTACATTTCTAACCAAGACTTCCTGATCACCATCATTTAACAGCTTAGATAGCCGAGTGGTATGGGGCGTCTGTCTCTTTAGCTGTAGACTCGGGTTTGATTCCGAGTCGGATCAAACCAGTGACTTTAAAATTGGTATTCACAGCTTCCCTGCTTGACGTTCAGCATCAAGTGGACAGTGTGGAGAACAAGCCGGCAAGTTTACTTGTTGTGCCGTTGGGAAAGGCACTTAGCGGGATTCCCCCATCTTGGTGTGGTAGACAGATGGCTGGCAACTCCTAAGCGAGCTCGTATAGCGCTTTGATCGCTTTCTCGTGATAGGAGGATAAATATGCAACTAAATAAAAAAATAAATAAATAAACTTACGACCAAAAGGGTTGGAAAATCGCATTTTTTTTTAAACTTTGCTTTTGTGGTTTTGGGAGTGACTTTTTAAAATTCAGATTTTTGGCTAAAATCGTGTGATATAGCGTTTGTATTGTTGCATATTTCTATCACTAGAAAGCGATCAAATCGCTATAACGAGCTTGTTTAGAAGGGGCCAACCATCTGTCTACCACACCAAGATATGGGAATCGCGCTAAGTGCCTTTCCCAACGGCACAACAAGTAAATTTGCCGGCTTGTTCTCCACACTGTCCTTTTGATGCTGAGGGTCAAGCAGGGAGCTGTGAATACCTATTTGAAGTCATTGGTTTGACCCGAATAGGAATCAAACCTAAGTCTACGACTGCAGAAGCAGGCGTTTTATTTATCGAATGCTTGTTATGGGTTATTTATCGCAAATTGGAATTCCATTCTCCAAAAATAACGAATGACCTTGAGTAAACTTTCAAAAAAGTTGACGCAAAATTTGCCGCATATCGAACGTTCGTTATTTGATAATTTGCTATTCTATGCTCGCTCAAATCAAATTGGTATTCCATGCTCAAGTTTGGTAGATATCAAATAACGAATCCTGGGTAAAAGTGCATTTTTTTGGAAAATATAACGAATTCATTCGATTTTTTAGTTAAGCCGCACTGCAGCGCACAAACGTTTGCTAGCTGGAAAAATTTCCTGAGATATTAAGTTAAATTCTTGACTAAGTAATTAATGGCTGGTCGATATTTACTTTTAAATGCTAGAGAACAGAGTGAGAGATTTGAAGATATTGATGAAACTCCAAACCCTATGTCAACATATACTGGCAAGCAATTTGTAAAAGAATTTAGACTAAATATATCCGAAATTGGCAATATATGCAACATCGTGAAAGAGGATATGTCTTCGAAAGGACACCGGAGGATAGATTTGAGTGTAGAACAAAAAGTTTTCGAGACTGAGAACAAAAAGTTTTTGAAAACTCTCGCGTCAGGCTGTTTTCAAAATTGATCAAAGGATTTACTCGGAGTTTCACAGCTGACTGTAAGTAAAACACTGCAAGTTTTCACGTATTGCATGGCTGAGAAAGCTAAACAATTTATATACATGCCAAGAAATCATATCGAAGAAAAAACTAAACGTGAGTTTTTCCAAGTCGCTCAATTTCTGTGAAGGATAGGATGTATTGATGGCACCCACATTCCGATAATAACTCCTCCTATTGATGAATGCGCGTATGTTAACAGTAAAAATTTTGATTCCATCAATGTGCAAGCCGTGTGTGACGCCAACATGATGTTTCTTGATGTAGCAGCCAAATAGCCCGGTTCTCATCATGATTTATTGATACTGCAAGCATTAAGTTTGCATGAAAAGTTTGAAAGAGACTCCTTCGTCGATAGTTGTCTGCTTGGAGATAGCAGCTATCCTTTAACGAAACAGCTGATGACTCCACTTGCGAATCCTGCCTCTTCGCATGAGCAAAATCACAACACTTTTCATCAAAAAACTCGCTCGCTAATTGAAAGACCATTTGGAATATTCTTAAAAGCCGTTGGAGAGTTTTGGACCAAACTGGCGGTCGGTTATGCTACGCACCTGAAAGAGCGTCAAAAATAGTTATGACTTGTTGTGCACCGCACAACAACTGTCGTCGAAATGGCCTTGAAGTTGCCAGCCTTGATCCAATCGTGCAATCGTTTTCTGGGAAAGAAGATGGTTATAGCAGCCTTAACCAATTAACCAGCGCTGCAGGGATTGCTCAAAGACTGCGAGTAATTTCCCTACTTGGTTCCTAATCTAACAATAACATTCATTTTTTGCTAAAACCGTCTTCACCAAGGTTACTGCATAGTAGCAACACAGTTTGCAGATTACATTTTACCACAGGCCCTATAAGTTTCTACTTTCCATTGCAGAAAATTGTATTTTAGCATTAATGAGAATATCTTGTGAAACTACACACGACAAAGATATTTTGATTGAGCAATAACGTGAAAATTAACTTAAATTGCTAACTACACAAATAAAAATAACTTAATCAGGTAAAGTAAGCACAAACTTTAAGTTATTCTGCTGAATAAACGTTTCGCTTATGCTCATGAAACGTTTGTCCTGTAGTAAGTTAGAGTTTTTATTAGGTTTACTTAATTTAATGATTGCTAAACTGACAGCGTAAATTTTTCGGTCCCTAGTTGGATTTTCCAACACTGGTAAAGAAAAATCTGAAATAAAAAAGATTTCCCACGACATTTTGCATTTGGATAAAAATAACTTGCTATTAATTTTGTTGTTGTGTTTTGTTAGTGTTTTTTTGCTCTTTCAATTATCAAGCGTTACGGTATTTGGTTTGTGTGATTGTGTATGCTGTAGCAGCCTAATGCATACTTGCTTTCATTGTTTCGAAACTTCCCATAAATCAGCCTTGAATGAAAAAAATGAATTTACCCATAATGGTTGTGATGGTGCAATAACATAGATAGCTATCCCGATCAGTAGGATTTAGGTTTACGCATTCAGCAAGCTAACGTAAGTTTGTAATTTGTCTCGATCCCCTTGCGAACGTTGTTGTAATTTCAGAACTTCCATAATTTGTTGATGGATGTCATTGCTTTGTTTCATGTGTTCACCTATTTTCTCAGTGAGTGAATCAGTTTGCTTCAGTTGTTCTTTCATGGCATTAACAGCTATCAACATGCATTCTTCCGCCTCCAATAACTCCTGGTTTTGAGCTTCGCGTTTTGTGGTGGAGCGTGCTGTGGGAACTTTTTCATATCTTTTGCGTTTAAAACTACAATTGCGATCCGCCGATCATCACTAGATGCGTCTTTTACGCCAATACGTGGTATATTTCGCTAGAGTTTGAGCTGCAGCTCATTGCATTTTCCTCGACATATATTTCCGCAGTTGCAACTTTGACGCTGGTACTACATTCGTCTGTTCCAGGGATGCACTCCATATACGCTTTTCCAATTATATCAGCAATTCTTATGTGCGATTAACTTGGTTGCTTTGCTTTGCTTACTCCTACTCCAGTTCGTTTCGATTCAATTTTGTATTTATTTCGGCGTTTTTGCAAGTTGATTTCATATCAAACCATTTTTTGATTTTGATCAGTAGTTAAAACAATGGAATCACATCCAAACGCGTTTATCGCTTCCGTAATTTCACTCCATTTTTGTCCCCCGTTGCGTTTTGCTTTGACGGGGTGAAAGCTCCAGTTAAAAAAGTGTATTTTTTTTCAACCATGTCTATTAACAGTTCCGTTTTTATGTAATAGAGTTGTACACCAGGCATATTTGATATTAAAGCAAACAGTTCTTCTGGTGTAAGGATTGAAACTGAACTGGACCGATAAACTCTGAAAAAAGAGACTAATTGTTCAAATTCAGTTTAATAGATCTGACTTTTCCAGTTCCGTTTTTGACTTTAATAGTTAATAAATCTGACTTTAATAGTTTCCTTTCTGTTTGCCACGACCAACGTCTTTCTCTCATGTTCGCTTTTTCGTTAATTAGCATATCTATAAACAATAACTCAGCGCTACGATGTATTTTCCAATAAAATATTAGACTGCAATGTCACTCACGCGTCTGCATCCGTCACAACTCCAAATTTTGCTTTATGACGTAACAATCAACCTTCAGTTGAAGCCAATAATTTACCGAATAACGAATGAGCTTTTCTGGCACGAATAAAATATGTAATATCAAGCAAGTCGATATTTGTTATCGCGTGTCTCATGCGGTATTCGATAAAACACTTCGAATACCACATACGAATAACGAATACCGCTTATAAATAACGATTTATCGAGTACCGAATATGAATAACGAATTATCGAATACCAATTACGAATACCGCATATGAATAACAAATACCGCATATGAATAACGAATACCGCGCACCAAATATTCGATAAATAACGAAGAGCTTGTAATGACCCCCTAATTTTATATTTTAAATATTTGGAGTCGCTTGGCTGCCCTGCTGCGTTACTACGAACGCCCGATACTGACATATTATTGATCACTTTTTTGCACGCCCATGCTTTTTTTATAACAATTATGTTGGACATTGGATCTGGCAACCATCGCCAAGTGATCAACGTCACTTCGCTTTCTAGAAAACTTGGATGTGATTATTGTTCAATGCTGGTCGGATTATACGTATAAACTGGCGAAGACGTAGCTACTGTAGCGCCTTCAAGGGAAGGAGAAAACCGACCCATTGAAAAAACTGAAATCTCGTTATTTCATAAAATAGAATAATAGAACTAGTTATTTCTGAAATAGTGATTTCATTTCTGAAATAGAAATTCTGAAACACTGAAAACTGAAATAGTTATTTCATAAAACATCAAAAGACTTTCATAATTGGTTGGCGGTACAGAACTTAAGAAAAGACTTTCAGTTATATCAGTTACGATATAATACACTGATATAAACAAATGCCAACCGCTACAAAATAATCTCTATATGAACACACTTACAATTACATTATTTTCAGAAAACTTGGTGAAGAATGGACAGCTTCTCAGGACACTGTTATATATAAAACTGGAGTCATTTACTTGTTTGATGTACGGAGAAACGCACATCACTTCTCTCAATATGTTGCGAAGGAAAATGCTTAAAAAATTGGAAGGAGAAGATCAATCTCTAAACTTGAAGTCAGCGGTTAACTTGTCCAAGTTGCCTCCATGCTTTCACAATTTACTTCCTCATAATACATCACACCAATTATCGCCTTGCAATGTACAAACGAGCGGACCAGCCCATTGTGGAAGCACCAAAACCTTTCGATGAAAAGCAGAGATGGATAAAAAACAAAGCAGGCTTACTTGAACCAATATGGCCAACCGCATTGATTACTTATCTTTAATAATCTGGTCGACGTAATTGCACATGTGTAGGCCTATATCAGATAGTTGAGCAAAGTATTGGAGTATACAACGAAAATGAGACCATTTATTTTAGACCCTGTCGATTTTATTTCACCAAAAAAATTATAAAGTGCTGAAGACAAAGTGAACTTTGAGCTTGTAGTTTTGTGACTTCATTGCGAATGGTGATGACGTCATTCAGATTCCAGGCACATGTGGAGGAGGACTTTAGTTGTTTCTTTTTAAGCGTTCAAAGTACGTATGGCGAGGGTTTTTCGACGCGTGATGACGTCGTCGAAATAACGTAATCGATCGATGACGTCATTAAAAATGACCCAACTTGCGACTAACTACCTTCCATTGACAAATATCTTTAATATCAACTTTATTTAGCATCTTTCAAGTGGTTAAGATATGATGCGCATGCAGTGTAGGTCAAAATGCTTTTCGGATGATTTTTTGCTATTCCAAAATCAAACACGAATTTTTGCATAAGAACTTTTTTCAAATCTCACCAATTTTTTACCAGATATGTATAATTACATAGTATTATCTTCGAAGGTAGTTTGTTATGTTTCTCGTAAGCAAAACGGTAATTTGAGGAGTTGTTACGCACGCCGACTGCGAAAACTTTTTATTTTTCAAACATTTTTTATTGTGGGTTATGACGTCATTAATATATGACGTTATAACTTTTTGTGTGATCATCCAAACTCTCACTCGTTACATGGAACTTGATTTGAATTTGCTGTCATCAGTTGTATGACAAGAGTTATAAGCAAACAAATGACACCTCATAGAGTGAAGATTTTAAGCAAGCTTAAAACCCGTAACTAGAGGATGGCCAGAGGGGACCAGGCCTCCCCAACTTATAAATTATAAATAAATAAATAACTGAAGTTATTTTCAAATTATATTGAACTGAAAATTCAAAATTTAGTTAGGTTTTACCGTAAGTGCACGCAGCGGAAGGCCACGGTGTTAGTTAGTTAGTTAGTTAGTTGCATATTTATCCTCCTATCGCGAGAAAGCGATCAATGCGCTATACGAGCTCGCTTAGGAGTTGCCAACCATCTGTCTACCACACCAAGATGGGGGAATCCCGCTAAGTGCCTTTCCCAACGGCACAACAAGTAAACTTGCCGGCTTGTTCTCCACACTGTCCCTTTAATGCTGAGCGTCAAGCAGGGAAGCTGTGAATACCAATTTTTGAAGTCATTGGTTTGACCCGACTCGGAATCAAACCCGAGTCTACAGCTCAAGAGACAGACGCTCTATACCACTCGGCCATCTGAGCTGTTATGCCCCCCCTCCCTTTTGCCCTGCTATAAGGTGCCAACTTTTAGTTTATAATTCCTCAAACTAATAACGTTTGCTACCTCCTTTCACTTATTTCAGCCAAGCTTCTGCTATTAGACATAAGCTGTAAAAATATTTTTGCATTGTCCATGATGACTGCACTTACTGCAAGCCTTTTTTGGTACAAAAGTGTGTCAAAATGAGTGTTTTTATGTGAAAACCGTAAAAATTCGTTGGCGGCTGGGGATTTCACCCCAGACCCGCGGTTGTGCTCCTCCCTCTGCCAAATTCTGGGCGCGTCACTGGCTCTTACTTAAAAAAATTTAAATTTTGCGAGATAACATAGATGTTGATTGTTTTTAAAGTTAGTAATTCAGGAAGTCGACAAAAAATTTGGCCCCTCTCTTAAAAAAAAGCCTCCCTGAGCTTAGTATCTGGTTACGGGCCTGGCATGCTTAGGTCATTTTGACGTTACTGTGACGTAAATGGACTGGAGTAGGTATTGAGGACAAACGTTTTCGGAAACGTCAGACTTTGCTGAATCTCACTATATGCGTAAAAAAATACGTCTTGACGGTGCACGTAAACCCGTTTTTCGACTGGATTAGTAACACAATGTCAAAAAATAAAACGTGCAAAGCAAATTTTCTTCGCACTGACAGGCCAATATAATGCATAAAATACTTGCAGTAAAGTCAGTTTCGAGATAATTGAATTGTTACTATGCTCTGACACCGGCCGCCTATTCAATCCAGAGGTTGCGTTAAATTAGTGCTAAAGTGCTTTGTTTTGTCTGTTACGCGTACACTACGGGACCGGGTATACCAAACGTAAAAAACTTCTTCACCATGCACAGATTACTAGCGTAAGTAACTATTATTTTGAATTCGAGCCAGCTTGAAAGTGACGTGAGTGACTTCACGGAGCGAGCCGCTTTTTCAATCGGTTCGGGTTCGGTTCAGGTTCGCAAGTACTCACATTATTCGGTTCAGTTCCGGTTCGTTTTTTGCGATTTTGAAATATACGATTTGGGTTCGGTTCAGGTTCGACAAAAATAGCGTAAAACCGGTTTATAAAACTCTGGTTCGGGTTTGGTTCGACTCCCTATTTCAAAAAACTTGCGTTGTGATTCAGCAAATTCTGACGCAACATCTTGATATGCCAGCTACGACACAGCAATATTTGGAGCGTACCGGTGATCTCTAGACTATTAGAGCTAGAGGCTAGCTAAACGTGGTTAAAACTTAATCGGAATCAAAGTTTGGGCATTCGACCTGTACTTTATCAATATTCAACACGCTAATTTAGAACAATTCGTCATCTATTAAGTTTTGCGTCTCATTTAGACTTCCGTTTTCCAGCTGCTTATTCCTGTATCGGTATTATCATCTCGCAAAATTTTGTTTCTTACTCTTTTTTACAAGTTTTTTCACGAAGTTTCACGAACAACGTCTCCCACTTACTTCAATTTTTATTCATGCTTGCTCATTTTTCTGTGTTCACTTCTTGTATGAAGGTGAAATTTTGACTTCACTTTTTAAATATAGGTACCCGGTCTTGTTTTTTTTTTTTTGTTATTTAGTTTATTGGTTGTGTTCTTCCATTTTATATCATACTATTATGTTTTCTTATTACGTCATTTACAGATAATGGATGGACAAATTAGCAATCACCTCATGTGTTAACCATAAAGCAGAAGTCGGTGACCTGCGGCTCCGGAAA
Organism: Trididemnum miniatum; assembly: GCA_964006365.1. Classification (NCBI taxonomy): domain Eukaryota; kingdom Metazoa; phylum Chordata; class Ascidiacea; order Aplousobranchia; family Didemnidae; genus Trididemnum; species Trididemnum miniatum. Next base: position 25,180,513 of record OZ023233.1, read on the forward strand.
CAGGAGTCGGCAACCTGCGGCTCCGGAAGCAGAAGTCGGCAACCTGCGGCTCCGGAAGCAGGAGTCGGCAACCTGCGGCTTTTTCCTCCTTACACTGCGACTCAGAGAATTTTTATTGCAGTTTAGAAAATTTAATTAATTTTCTCTGTTGCACTTCGTAGATTTCATAAGCAACACATCACAGTTGTGAATGTAACATAAAATTATGACGAATATTATTTGACCTTTTTTGGCTCAAGTAAACTTAAACGTAAGCGATTATCTCTTAATATAAAAGAGAGAAACATAAAATAGTTACACTGCACTTCGTTAAACTGACCATTAAATTAAACAGTAAAGCGTTGAATAGAAGACTCACGTCGTCTTATCTTGGCTCATGCAAAGCTCTGTTTGGCAACAGGTAAGCAGTTAAACTAAACACAAGAAATAAAAAAGTTGCGCTATAGTCTGCAGGCAAACAAAACACGAGGCAATCACGCCACAGACAAGCAACGCAAATTTACAGCTCCCAACAAACCACAATTACGCAATTTCACAACGTTTTTCCCCCCGAAAACGGAATCACACATAAAGTCAGCGGCGATTCCGGCACTCGGGCTACTCGGGCTGAGATCGAGTTACAAAATGATGCAGAGGCGACTCCGGCACTCGGGCTACTCGGGCTGAGCCTAAGTTACGAAATGATGGAAGGCTTGTTATTATTTAAATTTTAAAAAGTAAGCTTAAAGCTTTTTTTAACTTAATTCATATCAAGTTCGTTGAAAGAAACAGTCATTGTAAAAAACAACGAAGTGTGCCGTGGCAGTTGCGTTTTTCGCTCAACGATTTGTCTAGCCATAAGCTCTGGCTAGAGGAAAATAGCCCGAGCCGCATTGCGGAGAAAAGAAAGAGACAAACGAGACAAAAGCCTTTTTCCTTATTACATCTTACTCGGGCTCGATCGCATTTGCCTGAGTCAGACAATGCAAACGTTTGTTACGTTGTTTCACACAATTCTTTCCTTAACTTATTTGTGGAACTCGGGCCCTCGAGGAATAGCCCGAGCTGAGCTACAGTTGGAGAGAGGAATGGAAAAAAGATTTCGTAAGACGCCTGCCATAATGCTGCCATGCAGTAAATGCAGGCTTTTTGTTTGGTCATAAATATCTGTTCCTCTATGGCTCACAATGGATAGCTGATAACAAAGAGCTACACAACAAACTCAGTATGAGTTTGCCATCAAATTAAGAAGATTAAACTTTATGTATGAATGAAATTATTTTTCAACAATTTAACTGTTGTGTAAGTTGCTATTTTATTGCTTTTTTTACCGTTTTTTTAACACTGTTTATGTCGAGCCCGAGTAGCCATAAAAAGCTAGAGTCGCCACTGGTTTCTTACCTGAGGGCGGCTGATAAAGGCTAATAGCCAGAATGAGCGCTGTCTCGCTCTACGGTACCGTTTAATTCACTGCACGTTTGTTCGGTGGCACGCACAAACGGACAATATTTACGAAAGAAAACGATGATTGAAGCGATAAAATGGAGCTTTTTCTATAAAAATTTATACACGTCGTAAAACGAGCAAGGGCAAGCTGAAGACATGATAGAAACAGTAGCGGATCCAGAAAATTTTGGTGGGGGAATGAAGTTTTGAATTTGGTTGAATGTTATCTAACTACAATGGACGTCAGACACAAAAAAAAGCGTAAATAGGCCCCTTTTTAAAAATGTGTCCATGTAACCGGAGTATTCAGAATTTTTTAGGCTGGAATTCAGCCAATTTCGACATTAATTAACCACATTTTGCCGTAATTTAAAGCAGATCGAGGAACCAAAACTGCTCCATGGGGTCCGAGGGTCTGCTCCTGTGGATTGTTTTTGAAAATTCACGCATTGTAAGGGCAATTTTAGTGCTTTTGGAACAATGGTTAAGGCAAAACTTTTGCTCCAATTAGTCCTTCACTCAAAATGTATTTTGTTCGCACATTTTCGATTTATGCGTGTTTAAGGCCTAAGGATTTTTGTTACATCAAAAAGGTTCGAAATCATGGGAAAACTTTATTCATCTAAAATATTGTTAAACATGGATAGTGGGGGGATGGTAAAGCAATTAAAACACAATTAAGCCTAGCTGTAAAAAATCTAAACAAAAAAGCTTCAAGACTTCAAAAGCCGCTACATGGAAACTTAAATAGCTACAGGCGATGTGTTGTAAAATTGCGTAATTACGATATTTGCGTTGCTTGTCTGTGGCGTGATTGCCACATCGTGTTTGTTGCCTGCAGACTATTGCACAATTTTGTATTTCTTGCGTTTAGTTCGAACTGCTTGCCACACAGTGCTATGCATGAGTCGAGATAAGACGACGTGAGCAGTTCTTCTATCCAGCGCTGAACTATTAATTAATGTTCAGTTTAACGAGGTGCAGTGTAACTATTTTATGTTTCTATCTTTTATGTTTAGAAATAATAGCTTACGTTTAAGTTTATTTGAGCCTAGTAAAGGTTAATCATTCGTCATAATTTCATGTCACGATGAAGTGTAACTAGAGTAGAATTCGCCTATATCGGCTTCGTTTATATCGGCAGTTCGTCTATATCGGCACAATTTTTGACCATCGTCCCGGTAGAATTCCTATGTTTCACGTACGTTTAAATTCGTCTTTATCGGCATCATCTATATCGGCATTTCGCCTACACAGGTACTCTTTTTTATTCCGCAGAAGTGTTTTGTTCGTTTATATCGGCATTTGCTTCATGCTTCCTGACTGTAACCTCTTCTACGAGTTAATTCCGCTGCGACGCAAGTTACAACTAAGCATTAGTTTTTGTCCATGGTAGCAAAGGACAAAGAAATGCTACGTCATCTAACAAAAATGCAGCAATACGTAGTAGATAAATCTATTGCAAAAACCAAACAACTAAAGATAAATGACTTTTTCGCTGGAAAGTACTAAAATACAGTACAATGAACACATTATGTTTTCGTTTGTGCAGTACTTTACGCTGATTTCATGTTATTATATTATGCAGTAAAGCTGACTAAATAACGCAACACTATATTGAATTAAAGGGCACTTTCGGAATGATTTATAGTGATTTGTCTACATCGGCAGTTCGCGTATATCGGCACTTTTTTGCAATCCCCCTGAGGTGCTGATATAGGCAAATTCTACTGTATTAGGATATTAGAAAATTTGACTGATACCTAAAGAATTTGGATATCGAATTTGATGATTGATATTAAGTAGTGTCCATAGTGTTGGAGCTACTATTATTTTTTAGCCATTGCCGGTGGTTCAGTTTAGCAGAGGATCTGTGTCTTATTTGAATTCCTGCAATTGGAGTCGCAATACCGGCGTTCAATATTGGTTCTTGATCGATCGTCAGTTGGCTTCGGGTGGTCGTTGATCCTTCCATTGTCTTGTTCCTCAAGAATCGCATTGACCTGAGAAGCACTCGTCGAACTTTCTTGAACCAGTGGAGGTGCTTCATACGTGCACTAGCGTGTATTTACTGTAGGCCTAATCTCTTGCAGTTTCATTTTTTGGTGTGGAATTTTATCTGGATTACTCCCTTAATTTGCAATGAGTCATAGCGAGATTGGTAACGCAGTTGAACAGAGTGTTGTGGAAATTCATAAACTCAATTTCTTTCCTTTACGTCATGTAATCTGTCAGTCCGCTGCTAGGTTCGTAGGGACCCTCAACAAAATTTTCCCTGTACCAGCTCTAATTGAAAAAGCGGTAATGCCCTTATTGGGGTTAATAGTGTCAGCCCTCATGTTGCGTTGGGAAATGCCCCTAAATAATTGTTGACTAATAAGTAACCATAGATTGTTAATGGATATTAAACGTTCCTGCTCCGCATTGTCGCAAGGTGGATCGTACGAAGTCATGTGAACTCGAATCGCTTAATTATTGCTCCCTCAGACTGGTTTTCGATAAATTCATCGATAATGTAAAAGAGGAATACAGTGACGAGAAATTAATGCTACTATCGAACAATGTTACTAACCGCATGCGTCATTGCTCAGATTTATATAAAACGTGTAGACAACGCTTCAGCGTGCATAAACTTGATGTTAGCTGCGAGGACGAACTGTGTCGCGGTGCTGATGGTAATGATTTTGACGTTAAGCCCACCGATAACATTTCGCAAGTTGCTTGTCGTTACACAGTTACTTTTAGTGCTTCGGCTTTGTTACAAAAACGTGATAAAGAAAGGGTTCAGTAGATGGAACGAGGCTGCTTAACCCATCGAATTTGCCCACTCTAGTCGTAAAACATAAAGCGTTATTAACAACTTTACTGATCACTCCAGACGCTCCCCTTTCCAGTGCCCTATTTCCGGTAACATGACGAGAGACTGTGAGACAACTAGAATCGTGAGAAAAAGGGCATCTGAACTATGGAAGATCTGTTCACTTGGTGGTTCTTCTTTGACTGGAGAATATCCCCAGCTGATTTTGATGCTGCCTTTTAGAGTCTAGAAGCTAAAGCCTGACAAATTTTCTGGTTCTGACCAACCGTGCCCCGAACCTATACTCCATGCTGGGCTTACCATCAAAATCTGGATGTGTAAATTTCTTTCTTCCTTCCTACGCCAATTTCAAAATCCAAAAGTTTGTAGGCGTTCCCTTGTAGTTGCTATCCCTAATCCGAACAAACCTTTGAAAAATGGTAAAAGATATCATCTAATCTTTTTGCTCCGTAACCCTTATAAAGTCTGTAAGAAGCCTATTTACACCCGAATCGAGTCAATCATCGAACCAGTGCTTTCAAGAACAGGTCGCCTTGATTTCCCGAGAAATTGAGAACTGTTTCTTGGCCAAGAAGAAAGCTTGTGCAGTTTTCGTGGATCGCATAGTAGCTTACGACACCGTGTGCCATCGTGGCTTCGGACCAAGACAATTTGTCGCGGACGATTTGATGCGAACAAACTTGACGCGAGCGAGTTGACGTGAGAACAACTTGATGCGTGGAAAACTTAACGCGAAGACGACTTGACGCGAAACGTGTAAAATGGGGTCGGCAGGTTAGAAAAACTTGGAGGTCGGGGTTGGGGTTGGGAAAGTTGGGGTCGGGGGGAGAGTTGGGGGGAGGTCAGGGGAGTTTGGGTAGTGGGTTGGGGTCCCGAATCGTATTATCCCCCACTGTTTTCCCAGCAGCCGACCCCTATTTTACTTCACACGTTTCACGTCTGATTGTCTTTGCGTCAAATTGTCCTCGCGTCAAATCGCTAGCGTCAAGTTTGTTCGCGTCAAATCATCTGCGTCAAGTTGTCATGTACCCTCGTGGCTTCACCTGCAAACTTTTTCGGCTGACCCTGTCAGGCATCTAGTACTACGATTATTATGGAACTTGTCCAGAACCACAACTTTACCCACACTCCCGTAATGTAAATCAAAGCAAACATATAGACCCTTGAGTAATGCTGTTCCCCAGGGACCTGTCCCGGCTCTCCTTCTCTTTCACATCTACGTCATTGATTTATCACAAACCGCTTCCTGCAGATTTGCTAATGCGGACAATCTAGCACTAGTGCATACTGTTGGAGACTGGAGGACTTAGGGGAAAACTCTTAGCCAGGTTAAGGCAACTATGCAAACGTATCTCCGGAAATAGAAATTGGAGCTGAGCAAACAAAAGCAATGTCGTCTGTATTCCACCTCACCAACAGGCAAGCGAAGCTCTAGTTTTTGGTGAACCTCAGTGGCAAACCACTCCCCATCTGTGTTCTTCCAAATTATCTCGGAGTAACATTGCATAGATCCATCCTGCGATCATTTTGCAAAATCTGACAAGTCATTTTTTGCAAAAAAATTTTTGCATGTTTTGCATTTTTTATAATTTTCGTTCTCTGGTAAAAATTTCAAAAGTTTTGATCGAGCCGTTTCTGAGTTAGTAGGGTTTGAACTACGCGGGGCGACAATGGCTCAATCCTGCGCGCAGCAACTCCTGCTCTCGTGTATCCTACCCCAAAGTACTGTGCTCCTGTTTGGTCTGATTCAATTATTAACAACGCACTACGCAGTGTGACTGGATGCGTGCGTCCCATGCTTACAGATTTTCTACCAGTTCTTGCTGGCATTTTACCTGCCGAGTTTCGTCGCAGACAAGCCACAGCAAGACTAGCGCGCCGAGCTTTCAAGTCAAGTCACTTGCTCCGCCACAAAGCGACAAGCCCAGAATTTAGATCATAATTTGTCCGATATATGGATCAAAAATTTTCTACTTACATCGGACAAAGTGTAGCCTACTCTAAGCTGAACCAAAAAACACGCGCAGAATAAGTAAGATATTTGTTACATCGGACAAATTGCGGTCTAAATAGTAGTAGTAGTGTCTTTTATTTCCGCACCGTCAACACAAAGAAAGGATACGATAAGAGTAGGGGAATAAAACGCGGCACAGGAAAAGGGAAGAAGCAACAAAACGATTAACGTTATGACATGCAGGTGGGAGAGGAGGAGTTAGAATATAGTAGTGGGTAATGCCATAGTGTAACACAATGAAAATTGGAAAACTCTAGTTTTCTAGATTTAATTGTGATGAGCTGCCAAAAACTGGACAGATCTTTTGATTTTGACCCCAAATCACGAGACTCAAATTTAATGACCTAAACCACATTATGACATGCTTACTCTGAAAATTTAAGTAACTAGCTGCTTTGGTTTAGTTTTTATAAACTTTTGTAAAAATGACAAGTTACTGACCTTTGACACCGAATCACGTAAAATAATGCAGTCATAAAATAATGCAATCGTAAAATAAAATAGGGTCCAATCGTAAGATAATGCAACACCACATGATGACACGCTTGCACTTAAAATTTCAAAACTTTAGCCTGTTTGGTTTAGTTTTCATATGCTTTCGCAACATTAACAAGTTTTTTAACCTTTGAACTCAAGTCACATGACCTGGTGTGCTCAGTCATTGCACAAAATAAGATCACACTATAACACACCTATACTGAAGATTTGGAGTTTCTATCAATATTCGTTTGGATTTTATAAGGTTTCGTAAACTTTATCCACTTTTGACCTTTGACCCCAAGTAGCGCGACCTGATTGGCCCAATTCACCAAACATAATAAGACCACGCTATAACACACCCACACAGAAGATTTCAAGTTGGTACAGTGCAAGAAATTACTAAGGCACACCAACCTAAAAAAATGTCAAGTTCCTACCTGTTTTTAATTAATAGTTATAACTCAAACAACATATTTGTTTATTTGAGCTTTGACCCCAAGTGACATCTCATGAAGATATTTTACTATGGGTCCTTTTTTACTTTCATTGAGATGCATCTCCTCCATAACTTTGAAGGTCCTACCAGTTGCCATTCACAAGTTATTAGCGTTTGGAAAAATTCTTTTCAATTTCTTTGATTAACTTTTGACCTCTAACCTCAAGAGCTTCACCCTCCAAAAAATGTTGAACACAAGTTTACGCTAAGGTATATCTTTCCTGAAACTTTCAAGTCTCTAGCATCAGCGGTTCGAAAACCTTAAGCTGCGCAAAAAACTCCAAAGATTTGTTCATTTGATCTTTGACCCCAAATTATGCGTCGTGAAGTTAATTATTGTGCATATTTTTGTTCGCCACATTGATATGCTTATACTGTAAAAATTTAAAGGTCCTACCTATTGTCATTCAAAAGTTATTAGGTTTTGATAAATTTCGCTTTTTGACCTTTGACTTTTAACCTGTCGACCTCCACTTCCAAAATCTGTGAGACACAGGTTCCCATTAAGATTTACCATCCCTGAAAATTTCAAGTCTCTAGCAGCAACGGTTTAGGCTGCACAAAATTGGAGTTGAAAAAAAAAAGAAACTAGATGGCAGCTGCAAGCATCCGCTTATGGCTTCCCGATAAAGCTTTCTAGGGACCCAAACATCTAAGGGAATAGTAGAGTGACTTCGCTTTTACAACTTAAAAAAAAATCGTAGCGAACTAGAGGCCCAAACATTGAACAGGGTATAATTACACTGGTAATTTCATAACTCTAGTTGTTTAGGTTTACTTGGGAAGTGGGGGGAGGTGCACGCGAACAAGCACATGCAATTTTGTTATGCAAAATTTTGATTTTTGCATCACAGGCTATTGCTTAAATTTTCAGTTTAAACACAAACTCATACAGCCCACTCACGAATGAAAAGGTTTGAAGGTAAAATAGCTGGAAAACATGTTTCCCTACTGCCCTCTAACGAATAAGACAATTTGATTGAATTTTATCAGGGTTCCTGAAACTTCACGTTTTTTACCTTTAACTCCAAGTCAGGTGCTCTGAAATAACCCTTGATTATATTAATCTTTTTGTTACCCAGATTGAGGTTAATATCTTCCGATAATTTGAAGGTCCTACTCATTGCCATTCAAAAGTTATTGGCATTTGGAAAATTTGTTTTTTTGAGCTTTGACCCCAAACCACGTGACCGCCACCCCCCAAAAGTCGTGGGACACAAGTTCCCATTGAGTTCTGCAATCTTTGAAAATTTCAAGCCTCTAGCATCAGCGGTTCAAATGCCCTAGACTGCACAATATTGGCAACATTTATTAGTTTTTTGACCTTTAAACTAGAGTCACCAAACAGAAAACGTTTATAGTTGGTACACTGCAAGTACCTGGTAAGACGCACCAATTCTGTAAATTTCAAGTTACCATCTGTTTTCAATCAATAGTTATACGCCAAACAACATATTTGTTTATTCGACCTTTGACCCCAAGTGACGTCACACAAAACCAATTGCTGTGGGTCGTATATTACCCTCATTAAGATGCATCTGCTCTGTAAATTTAAAGGTCCTACCAGTTGCCATTCACAAGTTATTAGCGATTGATCAGATTTCTTTTCATTTTATTTGATTGACGTTTGACTTTTAGCATGTTGACCGCTACCCCCCAAAAGTTGTTAGACACAAGTTCACATGGAGTTCTATCATCCCTGAGAATTCGAAGTCTCTAGCATCAGCGGTTCAAAAACCTTAAGCTGCACGAAAATCTGTTGAGATTCGTTCATTTTATCCTTGACCCTTAGTGACGTCACAAAATGATAATTGTTGTGCATATTTTTGTTCCCCACATTGATATGCATAAACTGTGGAAATTTAAAGGTTCTACCTATTGTCATTGAAAAGTTACTAGATTTTGCTAATTTGGTTTTTTGACCTTTGACTTTTAACGTGCTAACCGCCACCCCCCAAAAGCTGTTAAGAACAACTTCCCATTGAGATCTACCATCCCTAAAAATTTCAAGTGTTTAGCATCAGCGGTTCAAAAGTCTTAGGCTGCACAAAATTTGGTCTTGAAAAAAAGTAAAAAAAATAGATGGCAGCTGCAAGCACCTGCTTAAATGACTTCCCCATAAAACTTTCTAAGGATCCAAACATGTAAGAGAACAGTAGAGTTACTTTGCTTTTACAACTTAAAAAACATTATAAAGTTGTAGCAAAGTATAGGTAGGCATTAACACACAAGAAGTAAGTTTAATTTCCTGCAGTCTGTGCTCCATAAACTTAATAATATTCTAACGACTTCTTACATTTCTGTAATACAGTGATCGAAATCTCAATAAAACTATTATCCTTAAATTTCTTCACGTGTACAGTGATAATGCTAGACAAAAAATCAAATCTTCATCATACTGGCCGTACTACGCCAAAGTATGTAACGAGTGGCAGGGCCCATCTCCGCGGCTCAGCGCCTGGACTACACAGCTCCGAACAAACGTACACTGTGCCGATTTGATCGGCCCGGCAATCGAAGCCAAGACCTCCCGCACCGATAGCGTGAGCTTAGCAACTGAGCTAACCGGCCGGTGCAATGCTACACAAGTCTGCAGCAAAATCATCTTGCTTGTCTGACATCTCAAGCAAGCTGACCAATCTTACAGTAAACTCAAACAAAAGACGCGATGATTCTTGAAGGATTTGTGCAGCTGCAAGGACGATTGCACTCACACAAAACGAAATTAAATTATTAAGCTTGTGTTCGATTCTAAGGGCAAATAATCGCGGCATAAAACTCATTTTGAAAGCAGCGATTACACTGCTTAACAATCTGCGCAAAAATTAAAGGGTGCAATATTTCGCATAACACTTCGCCCAAGGTATTGCAGATGAATCAATTGAAGTCAATAAGGGACCACTTGTTGATAAGTTAAAACTCAGAAGTTATAACTTAATACATACTTATGAATGGCAACTTTCTAACAACTTAAAAAGTAAAGCGACTGATAAACCAAGATTGCTCGCATTAAACAAAAGTGCTGTGACTACTTCAACGAAAACTTTGACACTCATCAAGTTACAGCCAAACAGTTTCGAATTTGTCCAGTTACCCTCCGATAATTTGAAGGTCCTAGCTGTTGCCATTCAAAAGTCATGAGCTTGTGAATATTTTCCTATTATTGACCTTTGACTCCAAACCACGTGACCGCCACCCCAAAAACTTGTTAGACACAAGTTTACGTCAAGGTCTATCATCCGTGAACATTTCAAGCCTCTAGCATCAGCGGTTCAAAAACCTTAGACTGCACAATATAGGCAACATTTATCAGTTTTTTGATCTTTGACCCCGAGTCAGGTAACATAGAGCGTTTATAGTTGGTACATTTTAAGAACATACCAAGACACACCAACCCTTCAAACTTCTAGTTCTTATGTGCTTTTTATCAGTAAACAACATATTTGCTTAATTGACCTTTGACCCCGAGTGACGTCACACAAAACCAATCACTGCGGGTCCTTTTGTACCCTCATCGAGATGCATCTGCTCCATAAACTTGAAGGTGCTACCAGCTGCCATTCACAAGTTATTAGCGTTTGATCAGATTTCTTATTATATTTGATTGACGTTTGACTTTTAACCTGACCTTAACCGAAACGTCTCATTTAAATATGTATCATTATGGCTTTCCGAAAAGGGAAGCCATATTGTTTTTACTTGGCCATTTTTGCACTTTTTGACACTTCCAGCAACTGCAGCTGCTAAACTACTGTTCCAATTCAAAAGTGACTAGAATTCAAATGTGTGTCCCACCTAGGTCTACAACTTGGTCACCCTAACTTTCCCCCACAGCCCCCCACTTTATAGAAAAAAAATATTTTGTTTCCAAAAAATTCTTTTTTTTATTTTCAACACCAAATTTTGTGCAGCCTAAGACTTTTGAAGCGCTAGTGCTAGAGACTTTAAATTTTCAGGGATGGTAGATTTCAAGGGTAACTTGTGCCTAACAACTTTTGGGGGGTGGCAGTCATCAGATTAAAGGTCAAAAAAACAAATTTAGCAAAATCTAATAACTTTTGAATGACATTAGGTAGGACCTTCAAATTTCCATAGTGTATGCATATCAATGTGGGGAACAAAAATATGCACAACAATTATCATTTTGTGACGTCACTTAGGGTCAAAGATAAAATGAACGAATCTTAACAGTTTTTTGTGCAGTTTAAGGTTTTGGAACCGCTGATGCTAGAGACTTGAAAGTTTTAGGGATGATAGAACTCCATGTGAATTTGTGCCAAACAACTTTTTGGAGGTGGCAATCAACAGGTTAAAAGTCAAACGTCAATCAAATATAATGAGAAGAAATCTGATCAAACGCTAATAACTTGTGAATGGCAACTGGTAGCACCTTCAAGTTTATGGAGCAGATGCATCTCAACGAGGGTACAAAAGGACCAACAATGATTGGTTTTGCGTGACGTCATTCGGGGTCAAAGGTCAATTAAGCAAATATGTTGTTTGGCGTATAACTATTGATAAAAAGCACATAAGAACTGGAAATTTATAGAGTTGGTGTGTCTTGATATGTTCTTGCAGTGTACCAACTATAAACGCTCTATGTTACGTGACCCGGGGTCAAAGGTCAAAAAACCGATAAATGTTGCCAATCTTGCGTAGTCTAAGGTTTTTGAACCGCTGATGCTAGAGGCTTGAAATGTTCAGAGATGATAGATCTCGACATAAACTTGTGTTTCACGACTTTTGGGGGGTGGCGGTCACGTGGTTTGGGGTCAAAGGTCAATAATAGGAAAATATTCACAAGCTCATGACTTTTGAATGGCAACAGCTAGGACCTTCAAATTATCGGAGGATATTAACCTCAATCTGGGTAACAAAAATATCATTATATTGAAGGGTTACCCCAGAGCACCTGACTTGGAGTCAAACGTAAAAAATGTGAAATTTCAGGAACCCTCATTAAATTCAAGCAATTTTTTTTATTCGTTAGAGGGCAGTAGGGAAACATGTTTTCCAGCTATTTTACCTTCAAACTTTTTCATTCGTAAGTAAGCCGTATCAGTTTGCGTTTAAACTGACATTTTAAGCAGCAATAAGGGGCACATGGGAGTTGGCCAAGCGGTTGGTGCATTGGACTCATGACTTAGCTTCGCGGATTCCTCGCATTGAAACTGTCTTCGGATTGCGGCGAAGAGTTTGCTGAATTAATTGCTAGCATAGTCCGCTCTCAGATCATCAGGCTTGTGGTTTTGCGAAATTCGTTGTAATCAGCACTTGTTTGCTTCATTTCATTCACACCTTATGTAATTGGGTAACTGGACAAATTCGAAACTGTTTGGCTGTAACTTGATGAGTGTCAAAGTTTTCGTTGAAGTAGTCACAGCACTTTTGTTTAATGCGAGCAATCTTGGTTTATCAGTCGCTTTACTTTTTAAGTTGTTAGAAAGTTGCCATTCATAAGTATGTATTAAGTTATAACTTCTGAGTTTTAACTTATCAACAAGTGGTCCCTTATTGACTTCAATTGATTCATCTGCAATACCTTGAGCGAAGTGTTATGCAAAATATTGCACCTTTTAATTTTTGCGCAGATTGTTAAGCAGTGTAATCGCTGCTTTCAAAATGAGTTTTATGCCGCGATTATTTGCCCTTAGGATCAAACACAAGCTTGATAATTTAATTTCGTTTTGTGTGAGTGCAATCGTCCTTGCAGCTGCACAAATCCTTCAAGAATCATCCCGTTTTTTGTCCACCCCATCGGTGCGGGAGGTCTGAGGTTCGACTGCCGGGTCGGTCAAATCGTCACAGTGTCGCCAACGGCTCGCCACGTTGCGACGTTTGTTCGGATTTGTGTAGCCAAAGCGCTGCGCCGCGGAGATGGACCCCGCCACTCGTTACACGCTGCGGCGAAATATGGCGAGTATAATGAAGATTTGATTTTTTTGTGCAGCATTATCACTGTACACGTGAAGAAATTTAAGGATAATAGTTTTATTGAGATTTCCATCACTGTATTACAGAAATGTAAGAAGTCGTTAAAATATTATTAAGTTTATGGAGCACAGACTGCAGGAAATTGAACTTACTTCATGTGTGATAATGCCCACCTATAATTTGCACGATTTTATTAATTTTTTAAGTTGTAAAAGCGAAGTAACTCTACTGTTACCTTAGACGTTTGGGTCCCTGGAAAGCTTGATCGGGAAGCTATAAGCGGGTGCTTACAGCTGCCATCTAGTTTGTTTTGGCTTTATTATTTATGATTCAAATTAACAAATCTCAACAGTTTTTGTGCAGCCTAAGGCTTTTAAACCGCTGATGCTAGAGACTTAAAATTTTCAGAAATGATAAGCCTTCATGTGAACTTGTGTCTAACAACTTTTGGGGGGTGGCGGTCAAGAGGTTAAAGGTCAAAAGTCAATTATGGAAATTGAAAAAAAATCTACCCAAAAACTAATGACTTGCGAAAGGCATCAAGTAGGAAGTTCAAATTTATACAGTATGTGTATCTCGATGAGCGTAAAAAAATGTGCACAGTAATTATCTTTATGTGACGTAACTTGGGTCAAAGGTCAAATAGGCAAATATGTCATATTTTTTTGGCCCTAACTTTAAGTGCTTCACCAATGATGCATTTTGTTTGCACGGTTTCGATTATGCGTACTTAAGGCGACTACGGCATATTGTTATAAAGAAGTTCGAAATTATAAAAAAATTGTATTTATGCGAAACATTATTGAAAATGGCTGGTGAATGTGGGATGCATGCGCAGCATACCCCACATTCCACACTGCTAATAAAATTGTGGCATTGCATCATAAGCATAGCGGCAAATAACAAGATTCAGGAAACAACGATACGTAATTCTTGTTATTATGACAATTACAAAACCAGATTATCAATGACAAAGTATCTAGCACTTCGAAATAAAGATCAGGAAAAAATAAACATGACGTCATTTGAGGCTCAATGGGGGTTGTAACCCCCAATCCCCCCCTCTGTGGCTACGCCACTGATTATAGCACTATCCTGATGGATGTTTGGGCCCGTACAAAATTTTAACGGGAAGCCATTAGTAGTTGCTTGCAACTGCCATCTAGTTGTGGCATCACGAAAAGGGAAGGCATATTGTTTTTGCTTGGCCTTTTCTGCACTTTTTGACGCTGCTAACAGCTGTAGCTGCTAAACTACTGTTCCAATTTAAAAGTGACCAAGAGTTCAAATGTGTGTCCCACCTAGGTCTACAACGAAACGTCTCATTTGAATATGTATCAATTTGTTTTGGCTTACTATTTGTGATTAGAATGCATAAAATTTTCATCAACCTTGTTCATTTGACCTTTGACCCTAAGTGACGTCACACAAAGATAATTATTGTGCATATTTTTGTTCCCCACATTGATATGCGTATACTGTAAAAATTTCAAGGTCCTACCTACTGCCATTTAAAAGTTAATGGCTTTTGAGAAAATTTGTTTTTAACCTTCCCAATATGTAACTTAGGTCAAAGGTCAAATAGCCATATTGGGCTTCCCGCAAAGGAAAGCCATATTGGGAAGCAAAGAGTTGGAAGCAAGGGGAAACAAAGAGTTTTTCTGAGACAAATAATTTTTTTTCTAAAAAGTGGGAGGTTGTCGGGGAAAGTTAGGGCGACCAAGGTGTAGACCTAGGTGGGACACACATTTGAACTCCGGGTCACTTTTCAATTGGAACAGCCATATATTTTATTTTATTTAGTTGCATACTTATCCTCCTATCACGAGAAAGCGATCAGAGCGCTATACGAGCTCGCTTAGGAGTTGCCGGCCATCTGTCTACCACACCAAGATGGGGGAATCCCGTTAAGTGCCTTTCCCAACTGCACAACAAGTAAACTTGCCGGCTTGTTCTCCACGCTGTCCCTTTAATGCCGAGCGTCAAGCAGGGAAGCTGCGAATACCAATGTTAAAGTCCTTGGTTTGACCCGACTCGGAATCAAACCCGAGTCTACAGCTCAAGAGACGGACGCTCCATACCACTCGGCCATCTGAGCTGTTAAGTTAGCTACAGCTGGTTGAAGTGTCATTTAGTAGCTACAGCTGGTTGAAGTGTCAAAAGTGCAGAAATGGCCTAGTAAAAACAATATGGCTTTCTATTACGGGAAACCATAGTAAATGTTACATACTTTGTAGGGACGACTGGTTCATGCCCGAACCCAAAAATGTAAGTCCGAACTTGGAAGTTGATTTGAAATCCATAACAGATCCGAAAAGCCTGAAAGATAAGTCTGGTTTATCTTAAAACACTTAAATTATATGTCAAATTCTAGTTGCTTCCGATAAACTTTCGTCCTTTAGGCACCATACATAACGCGCAGATAAGGGCTCTTTCACACGAGCGACCCCAGTCGCGCGACTGCAAAAAGAAGTGAAGACGCGAGACCAGGCCATTGCATTGCTTTAACTGGAGCTTTTTACACGTGGTCGCGGTTGCGCAATTGGTCGCGCAACATAAATCTTGGTCGCGTGATCACGCGACTTGCGAGCGACTAGTTCGGACGCGCGACCATGAAATTGAATGTGTATAAATGAAACGTTTCACTGGAGACTTGGGTTTTAGAGCGACTGCAGTTTATTCAGACTACCGGTTTTATAGACTATTTAGGTTCGTATTTTAGACGTATTGTACCATAAGCCGTACAGACCATGGACATAGAAATTGATGTTGAGCTGCTAATTCATGCAGTGGAGCAATTGTGGGATTTGTCTGATCCTGCTTATGCCAAAACAGACCAGCGAAAAGCTTTAAGGGATGAGGTATGCAATGTTTTTGCATCAGATGATGCCAACTCTCTGCAGGATAAAAACGAGATTTATGTATGTTGTAGCTCCAGTGAAAATTTATGTCAGTTTTATTGGAACAGTTTCATCTAGTTGCAGTGGTTCGCCGCTGGACTGATGGATTTCACAAGAATTACAGTAGTTGCAAGAAATAGCATAGCAACCACACAGCTTGATGCATTTTTTAGATAAGTTACAAATTTAAATCGGCAATGCAAATGCTTTCCGCAGTACATTGACCCTCTTCGGGTAAATATTGTGATATATGCAGGCCAAACTATTCGAAAATTTGTAACTTGACCCTAGCTTGTTTGAGCTCCATGTGTTGACTAAACCTAGTATTGATAGCAGGGATATCTAAAACAACGGGATCGCTTACTTCTACATCACACTGACAACAGTGGTGCTAAGAGCCATTGTAGAACAGGTTGCTTGAAGTTGGTGTGAACAATCCAAAAATGATGAAATGAAAAATTATTGCCGTTATCGTCTTTAAACCATTATCATAGTAGCGTAAAAATTAATCTGGGTTCGATTCCTGCCGGCGGCGGAAAGAAAAGTAAGCAATGCAGTGAGTCATAGTAAGGACGCAATATTCAAAATTATCGTATCCGCATTAAAATCACAATTTTTAAACAAAATTCTAGCTTTACTCGCTGAATTCTAATGTCATTTTTACGAAAGTCAGAAAATCTGCGATGTTTGCTATTTTTTTCGCTGAAAAAATAGTGAAGTCAAGGCGAGTTAAGTTACATATCTTGATGCAAACAAGAACAGAAACTTTTCAATGCTACGATATTTCAGAAAACCGGCATCGTAATTATATTTTAGCATGCATTCAAATGAGCGTTGGGCAAAGAACAGTTGGCCTATACTCAGAGTATACCAAAGTCAAAACACGAAAAAAGAGCAATAATCGAATTAATGTTTCGGTCTAGATTTTGAAAATAACTTGTGTAAGCCTCGGCACATTGTTGCAGGGTGGTCCACGGCGCATTGATTAATTCGCTTGAGTTGATTTTTAGCAAAGCAGTTGAACAGTGATTGCACAATAGAAATAAAATTGTCATGTTTATGTACACAAATTTGCTTAAACAAGAATGTATGCTCATTATTTTTATTTACAATCTCTTCAGACGTGGCGACAATTGCTGCTCTTGGCTGGTATTTAAACTAGCTAAAGTGGGGAGAGCTTTTTGTCGCAGCAGGCTCAGGCAACGAATTTTTTTTGGTTGAAAAAGTTGCAGAGTTGACATACAAAAATTACCGCCATTAGCCTAGCGGTACTAGCCAAAACGTCCTCAAATCGGATCGCTGGTAAATTTTCCCGGAAGCACGTAGCTAGCTGAGCCCATTTTTGGAAAGCAGGCGAGAAGTCAATTTGGTTTACAGCTTTTATAAATTGAATACACGCAGTGAAGGTTTCATTAGTTAAACCAGACTGCCCTGATGCCTTCCACTGCTGAAATATTTCAGTTGCCTGATGCAAAAATGTGAGAGAGAAGCTGGCAGACTCTTTTGCATTTTGATTGATTGATTGATTATTTATTTATCCATGAACTAACAATAAGACCACCAAATACAGATAACAATGAAAAAATAAAACAAAATAAAATAGAAACAAAAAAGAAAAAAACAATAACAAAAACCACCAAATTTAAATAACAATGGACGGGAGACTGCGAAGGGACCTCAGGGTCATCCAGTCAAGCAGCCACCCTTACTTAAGCGTTAAGCTAAAGTTTAAAGCGTGGCATAATTTGCATACAATCCACAAATAAACATTGCATATAGACAGTTTATTCACCTTACCCTACAGGAACTCGATCATCGAGGTTAATACTTCTCAAGAAAATGAAGTTTAGGTTTTTGATTAAACCTGCGCACAGAACTTGATTTTATGTCATCGGGAATATCATTCCAAATCTTGACGCCTTGATATTTAATTGAGCGTTGCAATTTCGAGGTGCGATAGTGTGGAATCCAATAGTTACAACAAGTTGCTTGTAGTCTGGTTTTTACAGGGTGATGTTCGTTTCGTTTGATGAAAAAATTGTTCAATGGAGTAGGGAGCATATCTTGGAAGTGATAATAGACAAAAAGACCCAATTCTGATTTCACAAGGTCATGGAGTTGCAAAATGTTTAATGACTTACAGATGCTACTTAGCGCATAGTGATGAGCATGTGTACCATATATTAGTTTTATTGCTCTATCTTGGAGTTTACTTATGGGGGCCGTGTAAGTTTGATAAGTGGAAAACCATATTGTGGCGCAGTATAACAAGTGAGAGTGGAATAGGGCAAAATATAGATGAAGAAGAGATTTCTTAGGGAGATAATTTTTAACTTTGTGCAAAATGCCCAATGACCGAGAGAGCTTCGTATAGAGAAGTTTGATGTTTGTTTTGAAGTTAAGCTCGTCATCGATATAAACGCCTAAATATTTTGCTGATTTGGAGATGGTAATAAGTGGTCCATCATAAAATATGTTAATTTCAGGGGAAGTTGATGGCGAATTGAATTGAGGTGGTATGATTAACAAATTTGACTTTTCGGAGTTGATGCAAAGCCGATTTGCTTGCATCCAATTACTAACGTTCATCATATCTTGATTAATTAGTTTTGAAAGATTGTCAATTGTATCAGCACTGTGTACTAAATTAGTTACAAAACTAATTTAACTCTTTCCTGTATAGTTAGTTTTTCATCCACATCTGGAACATAAAAAATAAATTATTACATTTACATGGTGCGCGACTTCTGGGACACCCTGTATAAATCTTTAGCAGGCCTAGGCCTACAGCATAACGGTAAAAACCGCAAGAACTTTAATTGAACTCTATTTCTTCACAAAGTGCTAACCAATTTCTTCTCAATATCGGTAACAACAGTAATATCTTTTGATGGTGATTTCAAAGACATCACTTTCCAAACGTTGTTAATTAAAGTAATGAAGTTTCAAGTAGCAGCAAAGTTGATATAACTGGAACTATAATGCTTTGTGATGAATGATAAAAACTAGAGCAGAATCAGTAGCATTAAAATCAGAATTAAAATTTAAAAACACTACATGTTTCGTCGTAACGACTCATCAGGTGTCAGATTCAATTAATCTGTGACACCTGATGAGTCGTTACTGACAAAATAAACTGTTGTGTTTTTAAATTTTAACTGTAATTTTGACTAAAAAAACCTTTAAAGAGCCAAGAAATACGACGAATGACAGATTCAAATTATTATATTTGTTTACTAAGACAACAGAAAATAATATAGCAGCGAAAATAAAATACCATAAGGTACGACGCAATGTCGACCAGGAAGCAGCGAAGAACCCACGCGGTTAAATACAGCTATATTCACACAATCAAAGCCATTTCGTTTAGCTTAAAGTTATCCAGTTCAATCTTCACCTAGTAACAGGCTTGCATTTGAAAGAACTACAGCTGCACATTTTGAGTATAATAGCGAATTGCGCAAATTGATTGACTTATCAATGTCCAAGTTATAACGCTAAAAATAAACCAATAATCCAACTTACTCAAGGCATGTTGAGTGGATGTTTTTGCCATATTGCTTGGATTCAAGGATGCCTTTTTCAGTGAATGGGCAACTTTTAAGCTCTTGTGTTCTTCTAAAGCATACAGAATACAGATGGTTTACATTACCAAACAAACCCAGGCAACTGGACCCAATATATCCTCAAAACCAACAATTGCAATGAGCATTCAGTCTTTTGACGAAAAATTATTGAAAATATTTTTTAGATTGTGAGTGGAACCCAATAACTAAAAAGTAGCTCTCCAGTCGTCGTGGGATGCGTACAGTATGGTTTCAAATTACCACCACAGAAATCCATAAACATTTTTCCGCAACACAAGAAACAGCACATTTTTTTAGTAAAATTACATCTGTTACATCAACCGCTGCTTTGAGAAAATTATAATGTTGTGGATTTTAAGAAAAAGCAAAATACCCAAGATGAGCTGTTGAGCCTATGTAAATGCAGTAAGCAAGTATAATATTACTACAGGTATTACAACATACGAGCTGCTGCAGCATCTGATACCGACAACATTGATCATACATTTACAAACAGCAAAAATTGTTTACTCTGATATTTTATCTATGAGGTCGAAGTTGTCAGAAGGCTTATTGTTATTCACACATACAACTTTCTGTATTTACATGAAAGTTACTAAATAATGAGTTTTCATAACTACATTTATGCACATTTTCACCTGTTGCATATAAACTATGATTGTCCACGAAAACAGCCAGAATGAAAACCATACCTTTTAAAGATTTCATAACTGTATTAAACCATCATCTCAACTGATCCGAGTCTATTGTGTGCATTGGGACAAGGCACTCAACATCTCTCCATTTACTCTTCATATCTGCATCGACCAGAATAGAGAAAACGAAACATGGACATTTATCAACACAAGGTTGGTATCCAGAGTTGCACTGGGGCACAGAACAAGTGTGTGGTATAATGATAGAATTACTGTAGTGATTGTTTTTGCTTTTGAAAGCCTCTTTTTACAACTAAAACATATAAAGGTAAAGGTACGGGACAGCGGGTGCAAGCACACATTGTTTAGGCCATTTTCAATTGTCGGCTCATTACAATTTCCAATCACGAATGGTTGAACGCTCTTAAGAGACATAACATGACGAACAACACATTCACAAAACCCTTCGCACTTCCACTTGTGCCGAGCGCCTGGCGTGAAAGGTGCAAATAATATTTTTAAAGTCTTTAATATGACCCGACTGGGAAGAAAACCCCAGTCTACCGGCTACTAAGGGGACGCTCTTAACTGATACACCAAGCGCCGGTTAACTAAAACACCTAACTCTTGAAAAAGATACTTGGTTAGTTAGTGCAGTCAATCGTCAACTGGTCATGGCAAATTACAGATATATACGCGGTAATGTCAATATTTTTGTTTTATGTTTTTTTTTTCACTGACACATTAACAGTATGACTGTATGAGTAGTTATTAACTACAAATATAATAGCCAGAACATTTTGAAACATATTTAAATGAAATACCTCGGTTGAATTACATTTAATGTAATAGTCAAATTTAACTGAAAAGTATCATTTGAATGTGTTTCAATTTGTGCTAGCTACACTGTTTCAGGCCTATTATTAGTAATTAAACTAGGCCTTATCTAAAATATCCATCAATCATACTTTAAGTTTTTACTAAACAGAACAGCTAATCTTTTTTTAGCTAAATTGTGTTTGCATGGGCTACACTAATCAACTCTAACTATTAACTAGTTTACTTCACTAAGCTTAGACAATAGGCATATAACCCTAACTTTACCCCTCCCACCTACCCCTAACTAATGATTTAACGCAGCAGGATTTTGATATATAATAGAAAATATACATCCCCTGAACACTGCCTAATAAATAAAGTTAAATCATTTTGAAGCTGTTGAAAATCAAGTCTAGTTAACAGGTACCAGTAAATGCGGCTACGGCATCTCTTGTTCAGTCTAGTCTTATCATCTTCTGATAAGCTAAGCCTACTAAGCTTCTATTTACTAAACAAAACTGTTTTACTCTTCTAAAACTGACATTCTATCCTACAAGTGACGTTTGACTGCACCTTAACGCCACGGTCCATCTTAGCCTAACCGGCCACCAGTCCGGTCACTTGAGGCTCTCAGCTCAGCAGTCAGCACTACTGTTGTCAAGCGCAAAAGACAAAAAAACGGAGCAAGCGATCCCGATGTTCTAGATATCCCTGATTGATAGACTGTTGGAATTTAATTTCGTCAACTTCAAATAAAACATGAGTTTTTAGAGTCGATGTTGCCATAAATCCCACAGGCGTACCTTAGAGCAGCGTTTCTCAAACCATGAGTCGCGACCCAAATGTGGGTCACCACGACTTTATTGATGGGTCGCTGACACAGCAGGGGCACTGTGCAGTACCTCGCTGATCATTAGCTACACATTGGCTTTCTAATTTTTATATCCTCATTACCTCGAGAAATTATAATTCTTGCGCTTGAGATTTAACACAAAAGTGTCTGCAGATCACGTAACAATGCTCTGGTTATTGGTGACAAGTCTTTATGTCATAACAGTTGTTTCGCGTTATTGCCTATTTCGTCTTGAATCGAGTGGAAATTCGTCGAATAGTCTTAAGCTTTTCTTTTCGCAAAATATACTATAAATAGGGCAGTGCAAGTTATCATTATTTTTATAGCAGACGTACTTAATATTGACAAGATTATTAGTAAACAAATACCCAACCTTGTATGCAGAAGACTTGAAAATTATTGACCTAATTCCTTTTCCAAGTTGTATACGTGAGACGGGATTTTTTGCTCAGGCAAGCATAATGGACAAATGCAGAAACCGTCTGAATGCAAACTGTGCAATGCGCTAGGTGTTGAGTGATGTTAAGCCAGTCACGATTTCTAAATTTTTATGGAGCGAAAAAAAATTTTAGTGTCACGGTATTCTTCTTGTGTTTATGCTCAGTTTTTTTCCCAGTTTCGTTGGGTCGCAGCTATTCTTACAGATAAGGTTGTTGAACGATTTTGGGTCGCGCAAGAAAAGGGTCGAGAAAAACTGCCCTAGAGTGACCAAAACTGTTTTAGTATGCGATATGCTCTTTCTTAAGCATAGTTTTCGTTGTATCGTTTCTCAAAAAATGAGATTACAAGCTCTGAACCGAGATAGCAAGCCCATATGGGCCCCACATGGGATAGAAGTGGGCAACTGGGCAAGTGGGCTTAATGTGGGTAAATTATTGGTATTTAACCGGGTCCCAATTGAGCAAAACCCAGATCTTTATTATCGCAATTTTCAATTTATGCAGTTACATTTTTTAGTTTTATTAGAGGAGTAAGTCATAAAATTCATTTTACTCTTTTGAAAAATAGTTTCTTAGAAAAAAATATTGATAGGTTAGAACTGGGCTGCCCAGCTAGAGCCCACTTTGTAGATAACCCAGTTCTAGCCCACTTTGGAACCATATGGGCTACCCACATGCAGCCCACTTATTTCAATCTTGTCTGTTCGTAATACAAGTGTTGAAAACTTTAAGAGTTGAAAACGTCAAGGCTTGGTAGCAAATGTATTTTTGTCACCGAAATCATAGCTTCTTCAAAAAAAAGGTGTTTATGGGTTAGAACTGGGCTGCCCAGCTAGATCCCACTTTGTGAATATCCCAGATCCAGCCCACTTTGGACCTATATGGGCTACCCACATGCAGCCCACTTATTTTAATCTTGTCTGTTCGTAATATAATCTAAACTTTTAAGTGTTGAAAACGTCAAGGCTTGGTAGCAAATGTATTTTTGTCACCGAAATCATAGCTTTTTTTGTTCCGGTGGGTAGTGTTAGAATTAATTTCGCTCCTTGTAGTAACTTTGAACACATGCGTAAAATGACTGATTTGAGGCTAATTGGTTGTATTTATGAAACAGCAGTTTTATGCTTTTTGTCGGAGAAAAATGCTGATAAGTGTGTCTCCATGGTGTGTTGGGAAAATTTCCCTAAATTGTATTTTATCTGTTCTTCTGACAGTTAATCGATGCTCGTTTGATGTTTGGGCTATATCATTAAATGTCAAGGTAAAGTTGTGAATCTGTTTGTAGTACACTTCTAGAAATCAGATTAATTTAGTTAGTTAGTTAGTGTCTTTTATTTCCGTACCGTCAACACAAGAATAATATGCATAAATAACATACAGTATAATTGGACAGCACGAGAAAAGGGAAGAAGCAACAAAACGATAAACGTTGTAACATGCAAGGGGAAAATAGGAGATCAAGAAAAGTAACATGAGAAGCATGGTTGCAGCACCCGAAAAGTCAGTGCAGTGACGGCAGACTGTTTCCAGCTTTAGCCTAGGTACCGGTAGTAATTCATGACAGGTAGTGTGTTGTCTGGATATGCTAGTGCTTTGTTGATGGACTGAAAGAGTTCCGACCATCTTGAAGTCTGTGTGTTGAAATTGCATCTGGTTGTAGTGCACATCTGTCGTCATGAAGCTTTAAAATGAGATTTCAGCTGTTATTGCGTTATACTGTTAAAAGTGTTGATAATTTTGGGGTTGATCTGCCCACTTAGATCCAACTTTTGGCTGCCTTCTCCAGTTAAACCCCATTTTAGTGGCATGCATGGGCTGCAGCTACACACATAAACGCAACCCACCTACTGTAGTTTGATTTGATATCGATAGGCCTACTAAATTTTGCATGTTTCCAAGATAAAGAAAAATTTGTATAATACCTCGGAATCAGTAAGGTCAAATTTAATCGTAGCCATTTTGAATAATTTTGAAAAGGTTGTGTTTAGTTACAATTGCTAAGTCACTTTAGACTTGCTTTGTTTTTTAATAATTGCCTTTGTTATACTGCTGACGTAAAATCAGGACCCTTACCAAGTTATTATTATGTCACAATGGTTTGTCCATTGACGCCATTTTGTGTTTCTTTGTAATTTCCTCGCTGAAATTTAAGAGGAATGACAGCGCAAGCGGAGGAAAGCGATGAGCACTACCGGAACTAGCTTAAAACTTTAAACTAAATAGTTGCGCTTGGTCATATTCACCATCTCGATGAAAGATAAGACAAAATAAGTTGCGAAAAAAAATTTTCGCTTGCCACGTATCTGCGTATTGGTACGTGCTAGTTTACTTTTACCGTGCTACCATTTACATTAGCGGGGCAAAAAAAGCTACCGTACCCACCAGTAGCACTGAGCAATTGCCCATAGAACTGAGAATCACTCCAGTTGACTTGTGTGGTTCACAGTTATAGGTATTAGACTGTATTGATAATAGGCCTACTGGTAGCTTACCAGTACGTATTATTAAAAAAGTTTTAATTTATTTTTCATTTCAGATTGGCTGTAGCAAGTACCTGTATTTAGTTTCTGGTAAAAAAAAGCTTGCAAAACTACAGTTATAAAACTTGATTTTGATTGTTAAAATTCATTGTGCTTAATCACTGTTCCTTCTGAGATTTTAATTAGTGCAAATTCGCCGAAATATAAAAAGCACTAAAAATTTGCCCAAACAATTAAAGGATGTCGGTAATTTGAGATCTGGAATAAATTTTGTTTAAAATAAGAGTTTTTATGGTAAAATACTTTCATTTGGCACAAAAATACTTAAGCACTTTCAACTAATTTGCTTTCAAATCAATATAGCAATGTGCAAAAATTGAAAAATTATGCCCAAAATTTCTCATTTTTCTTAAATATTGCACCTTAGACTGTGAGAGGAAACACTGTGCCAGTATGATACTTACTGGTAGTCATTAAAGGTGCCTATACCTGTACCGATATGCCTATTCTTAACTCTTAACAACTGTAAGAGGAAACACTGTGTACCAGTATGATACTTACTGGTAGTCATTGAAGGTGCTTATACCTGTACCGATATCCCTATTCTTAACTCTTAACAGACTTTATTCTAACAAAATTTTCATAAACTTTTTTTTCGGATTAGGCTAGATTTTTTGGTTTACATTTATGTTTGTTGTAAAACGTTATGATTTCTGTAATTGCAAGGCAGAAGAGCTTCAAGACGTTTTTGCCAGACAGAACTGTTTTAGTTGCACGTATCCCCTAGCTCAGTTGCTTGATATTCAAGAATAGCTATTGAGCGCAAAGGTGATCACTTGGTGAAAAGAGTCAAATCCCCTGGAAAAGATATAAATCAGCGTAATTCAAGAATTTTTAAAAAGCAGGTAGGCTGTTGTAATTAGAATTTTTCACGGTTGGTTTTCTTTTAGGATTTCAAAAAAATAATTCCATCTTACTCAGCTGCTCAGTGATCTAGTTTTTTGTAAAACATTAAAAAGTGCCGATGCCATATGTGCTGCTTTGGCCTTACTACTTTCACCTGTACTGCATTATAAATGGTATATATATATACTATTATAGCTCCTTTCTTCAAACATACAGCAGTATAGGTACCGTACAGCGTAGGTCTTTAAACATACAGCAGTATAGGTACCGGTTTGCAATCACTACCAGCGCTTTAAAAAATTGAATCATTATAGGGCTAATTAATTCCTTATGGTATAATCCGGGAGTAAGGACCTGCGAAAGAAGCGTGAGCCAATGCGTCTAATGCATGATATTTCGAGTGAGCCAGTTCTAAATTTTTAGAAATATGGTAAAACTTTGTCGCTGGTTTGTCAAGCAATCATTGCAGGTTATTTTACAGCAAAATTAGAGAGTTGTGGGCCGTTTTGTTTTTACCATATATATGTCATAAGCATTAGAAATAGTTGAATGTGAGGCAGTTAAATAAGAATAATGTTTTTAATGCTTGTGCTATGTTGTACACATGACAATCTGAGAATGTTTGATAAAGGCAACAGAATAGAAGCAAGTGGGCACGAGTTCCGCATCCCTGCTACAAACTTTTTTGATGATAATCAGCTGAATTTAGCTCATAGTGGTGATTTTGCTTTTTTAATAGTCAACGTTGAGTATCAGTTGCTGTATGCACAGTAACATTACAATTAACAATAGGAATGCATTGCCACATCTTCAGTGTACCACTTGTTTTGCATTTATTTACTACATTTTATTAACCCTGCAAACTTCATATAGTTTACAAAGAGTGTTTTGTTTTGTGAATACTATGCCATAATGTGTAGACTACGTTGTGCATTACATGAAAACAGCTATGCAATATACACCTAAATAAATTGTTTCAGAGGTTGGTCATACATCACAATTTAATACTTTTAGACACGTCATAGTGTAAGTTGCTTGTTTAATTTTAAGAAAATTTAAAAAATTATGCTGTAGTTCGTCTTATGGTCCAAAACATACCTTGCAATAATTTATGATCATTTGAGGATTTTGATATGCCAGCTTTCAATTAAACTGCTCGTTTTTTACATCCTAATCAGTTTTTTTACGAGTTGTATGTATTGTTGTTCTTTATGACATCGGCAGATACACTCTTCATAGGCTTATTTGGAGAATTTTGACCTCCCTACGTCATGAAAAACTAACTTGATTTTGCAAATGATATCACACGGACTGCAATGAAAAGCGTTCTGGTGGAGAAAGCATTCGTTTTCAAAATTTTTGCTGTAAGTTCAGTTGCATACGGAACTAGTGTAAACACATTTTACTGTACACTACCAATGTACCTGTAGCTCCAGCGACTTGGAAGAGTGGTTAGTTTAAGAGCGCAGAGACTGATTGATTTGATTAATTTCTTCATCTTTATCCTCCTATCACAAGAAAGCGGTGGAGGCGCTATGCGTAGGACGAATCCAGACTCACTTAGCAGTTGTCTTTGTTTCCAAGTTTTCTGGTTGAATTTTCTGACTTTAATTTGCAGCTTGCCAGATTCCACCAAGCAGAGATAATCATCGTGAAGTATCGTATGCAAGGACGCAACAACGAGGCTAGGTTGGGAGTTAAACCATTAACCTAGCGATCATGGTCGTCGTAAAAACGATGCTCCAAACCACTGCGCCACGCTGCCGAGTTGAAGTAATACTAGGTTCGGTAATCAGCTTAACCCAAAGTATATTACCATAACTAAATGCAAATGAACTTGCTTTTGCTGACTCACTATTCAATTCCTGCAGCAGTGATGACATTCACTGTTGTACTGCAATCGATAGACTTTTTTCCCGTCCACTTAAGCTGGGTAGCTGTGGGGTGTGGATTAGGGTGACGAGTGATGACTAAAATAATTTTTGAATTTGCAAAACCCCTGATGTGGGATGGGATGAACTTTTTTACGTATAAAACGAAAATGGGGTGATTTTTAGTTTTGTTAAAAAAAAGTCCCCCACCAAATGACTTTTTTGCTTCCCCATTTTTCATTTTTTGACCATCTTTTGCCAATTACTGTCAGTTATTGCAGCAAATTACAGCTGGCGCAAAATGACTTCGGACCTGCAGCAAATTTTGCATTCTTAGTATGCTATAAAGCCCAAATTTATGATTTTTGTTTATGCATTTGTAATTCATTAATAACAATTGGTCAGTGTGAAAATGGTAGAACAAGTATAAGATTGTACCATAGAGCGGGACAGCGCTGTTTCGGGCTATCAGCCACACTCAGGTAAAAGATACACTCATTTTTCAAAATGCTTGATCTTTCTAAAGCACCTTCTGGATATATGGACGTTGTTGTGACTTCCCATTCAGCAGGCCTGGAAGGACGACGTCGTTTTATTGAATGGGTAGTCGCAACAACTTCCATGTATCCGGATGAATGTTTTGGCAAGGTCAAGCATTTAGAGGATGATAGAATCTTTCACCTGAGAGCAGCTGATGAAGGTTGATGATAGCCCAAAACAGCGCTGTTCCGCTCTATGGTACAATATATACTTGTTCTACCATTACCGCACCTATATATCTATTGTTATTAATGAAGTACAATTGTATAAAAAAAATCATAAGCTTGGGCTTTATAGCATACTAAGAATGCAAAATTTGCTATAGGTCCGAAGTCATTTTGCCCCAGCTGTATGTACTTAAAAGTTTATGAAGACGATGCTCCTTGTCATTTGACAGCTTTTAAAAAAAATTGTTCTAGACGAATAACCAGGGCCAGAGATATAAGCAATTTGGTGTTCAAATATTCAAGATTGCCCTCTAGTGGCAGAATTGAATATTAGCTGTTTCAGAAAGTACCAGAGCGATTTAGATAATTTTTGTGGTGGTTACCAATTTTTAACTACGAAGGAGTTTGTTTATGCACTCTTATAAAAGAATTTCTGCCACTAGATGGCAGCAGCATCATTTCTTTTAGTTTTGAATGAATATGCACTTTACTGTACATGTGTGACTTTTTAAATGTTTTCATTTTGCCAGCATTAATAGGAAGACACATTACTTAGGAATTATATATTACACCCAATCTATTGAAAGAAAACACAGTTTGTGCATTCAAAATTTCAGATACAAAAACTTGCCCAAAACAGAAACTAGAAAAGATCACAGTTCACTTTCAAAACACTACAAACTTGCTATTAGGATAGCTTGCTGCACGATGCAAGTTTTAAGTGTGAGGTATTTTTTTTAGTACCTACACTGTTTATGCAGTTATTCAATTAATTTCAGAGCTCTTTCAGCAATCCAACTTTTTCATTAAACTTACAATTAATGTTACGAATTAGATGGTTCGATTCCCACTTCTGTGAGGGATTATCATTTTCTATTCCATTAAAAGACTGCACTCCAATATTAAATTGAAGAATGAATTTATATTAGATCCTTCAAGCCATTAAGGCTTTTTAACAAAGTTGGTTCTTTCAAAGACAAAAGTTGGTTCTTTTGTTGTGAACTAATCGATTGTTGCATAGGTACTCGCCAGGGGAGGGGGCACGATGCGATGGTCCCCTTTGGTCCTGTAATAAGGTGCTAAAACCTAACTTTCAGTCTATTATTTTTCAAACTAATAATGATTGCAGCCTCTTTTCACTTATTTTAGCCAAGCTTCTGCTTTTAGACATATGCAGTCGAAATGTTTTTGCATTGTCCATATTTACTGCTCTCACTGCATGCCCTTTTTCGATAAAAAAAAGTGTGCTAAAATGAATGTTTTTTTTGTGTAAAAACAGTAAAAGTTTGTTGGCGGCTGGGGTCTATGCCCCCACACCCCCTTAGAAGGGGAGCACAACCGGGAGTGTAGTTTCAAACTCCAGACTCCCGGTTGTGCTCCCCCTCCCCTTTGCAAATCCTCGGTGCGCCACTGGATTGTTGAACCTATTTTAACCCTTACCCACTGGACTTTTTTTTTTTTTACTTACGCACTGGATTTACTAACGCACTCTGGACTTAGTTGTTGACT
Source organism: Trididemnum miniatum (assembly GCA_964006365.1). Taxonomy (NCBI): domain Eukaryota; kingdom Metazoa; phylum Chordata; class Ascidiacea; order Aplousobranchia; family Didemnidae; genus Trididemnum; species Trididemnum miniatum. The sequence goes on from OZ023233.1 coordinate 25,210,387, forward strand.
GGTTTTGCAAGTGTCTATGAAAGACGTGCAGGATAAAGGAATTCCGATTAAACTACGCCTCCTTCATAATGGCATCACATTTTTGTTGTATTCTCTTGCTGGATTCTGTAACTAGAAACCGATCAGATGACCGAGTGGTATGGAGCGTCTGCTTCTGGATCGGTAGACTTGGGGTTCGATTCCGAGTGGGGTCAAACCAATGACTTTAAAATAGGTATTTACAGCTTCCCTGCTTGACGTTCAGCATTGAAGAGACAGTGTGGAGAAAGCCGGCAAGTTTACTTGTTGTGCCGTTGGGAAAGGCACTTAACGGAATTCCCCATCTTAGTGTGGTAGACAGATGGCCGGCAACTCCTAAGCGAGCTCGTACAGCGCTTCGTCGCTTTCTCGTGATAGGAGGATAAATATGCCAATAATAATCATAAAAAAAATTCGGATGGAGTTTCGGCTTTTTTGTTTTTTTAAACTTGCCGGGAGAATAATGTTGGGACCAAACAATCATTTCTAGCCTTTTTGATTATTTTTGAGGGACTCTTATGACATTTTAACTCATAGCTGCATTACTCCCTTGATTTTTTCGTTTAAGCATTCCATATACTTTGAGAAGAATCAGTAGAGATTAGCATTGGGGTTTGCAATTCTTTTGAAGGTTAGGAATTATTTTCAGGAGGATGGAAGGTGGCTATATGCTGCACTGGTGAAACCATAAAAAGGTCGAAACGTGTCTGCAACTGCAAATAAGTGGGTTGCTCTATGGGCCTGTACTGATATAGTGAAGCTACCGGTTAACTAAATCGTGGGTTAGAACTAATAGGCTTTTTCAACTGTTAACTTAGTTGGGGGTTAGAACTTATAGGCTTTTTCACTGAAAGTTTTTGTTTGTGGCTGGTCGCCTGGTAATAGGAGGGAACCCCCTAGAAAGAAATGAAGTTAAAAAGGAGGGCTCTTATGACATCTTAGCTCATACCTGCATTATTCCCTTGATTTTTTCGTTTAAGTATTTGAGAAGAATCATATATTGAGAAGAATAAGTTTGAAAACACTAATTAAATTAAATTTGAAAACACTTCTCAAAGCATCTCAAAGTATTTCTATACTAGAATAATAGGGCAATGAAGTCCTGACAGTTTGGAATGAGTCAAGCCTGGATTGGCTGTGTATAGTTAGGCTGACGAAATTTTTCTGCTTTTGCCTACAACACTCACCATCAACTTAATAGTCGATTTTTTGATGGTAGCTGGACAGATTCATGTAAAAGTCTCATTGCAGGCAGTGTGCGGCATTAGTTGATGATAGGGATTTTTCAACAAAGTAAAATTATTGCGAGTTGGTTCGCTACCAATTCTCGAGACCCCGGTTTTATTTTAGACTTTTAACTCGCTGTCTGAACAAGTAGCTCAACAAACTTTGATATTGCATAAATTTCTTGAAATCATCATATTTACGCGGTTAAATAAAGTACTGTAACGCCAAAAGAACGTGAAAATAAAGGATTCTTTTTTTGAGTTGTGAAATGAGTTGAAATTAGGATTTAAATCAAACTTTTTAAGCGACGAACGGCACAAATATTGCTTTACTCCTTTAACCTTGAACAGTGACTATGCGTTTTACAGCAAATTCTGAACAGCAAACTTTGCACAGATAGCTTTGAACAGACAGTGTTGAACAGACAGTGGTTTCTATAAAAAGAAAATTCTAATTAGACTCCTATCGGCACTAGCAACTATCAAACTATGAAAACATGTACGTACCAGAACTAATTTTCCAACCGAGAGTCAAATATCCACTATCAAGACACATCAACTTATCAGTCAAACCAAACTACTATTGGCAAAGCTAACGCCACACTTATCTGTAGTTTTAACTTAACACTTATTCAAATAGAATAAAAAACAAAGGCTGAGATTAGTACTGTTTCAATAATAACCAAAAATAGTCTCAGAATCAATTTAAATTACACTTAAACAAGATATGTTCTGCATGTAGAACCTCAAACACTCACACTGTTATCTGGTAACGATCAATGCATTACGAACCTCGTGTGAATTAGGTCACGTGAACTGAGGAATTGCGAAACAAAGAACTAGATAATGATGACGGTGATGTTGCCATCTGAAAATATCTAACATTCTCCCCCCAAAAATTACTACAGCAAAGATAATTTTTACCAAACAACATAATATTTTCACGCAACATAAACACAAATTCAATCTTCTTTCTTCTGAGTGATCAACCTGTTATGTTTGGTGACGCGCGCGTTTGTGAGTCCATAGTTTATGTTAGTTGCTTTGTATTTCCTCGATAGGAATCAATAAGCTCAGTTTGCTAATGGGTCTCTTCACAATGTTTTTGTCTATTTTAACCATAACAGTTCGTACCATTCCTTGCTTATCAGGAAAGGTAGTGACGATACGCCCCATGGGCCAACAGTTTCTGGGAGTGGAATCATCAATCGAGATTACAATATCTCCTTCTTGAAGGTTTCGCTTTTCATCAAGCCATTTGGTTCTAGGTGTGATCAAAGGTAAATATTCTTTTATCCACCTTTTCCAAAACAAATTTGCCAGATGTTTCATTTGCAACCATCTCTTCTTGTCGGGTTCATCTCCTTCTGATGGCACGTTCGATGTTGCTATTGACACAGGTTTTAGCAGCAATAAGTCGTTCGGAGTCAGTGGCTTTTCTATTGCTTCGGAAAAACTGATAGGTGTTAATGGTCTTGAGTTGATAATCAGCTCAACCTCAGCAAATAGAGACAGCAAAGATTCATCATTAAACTGTTTTTTCGGAGAAAGCGCCATTAAAACTTTTCGCACGGACCGTATTAACCGCTCCCAACTTCCCCCAGAGTGACTTGCATAAGGTGCATTAAAATGCCATGCCACGCCGGTTTTCTGCAATGACTTGTCAACGTATAATTGGTTCCATTTCTGGACATCTTGCTTGAGCATCTTATCTGCTGACACGAAGTTTGTTCCATTGTCGGAATATAAATGATCTACTTGACCTCTTCGACTGCGGAATCGATCAAAGGCCATCAAAAATGAATCAGCGGACAGCGAGTGTAATACTTCCAGATGGATGGCCCTGCTAGACAAACACGTAAAAATACAACCATATCGTTTAACAAGACTTCTGCCCTGTTTAACCATAAATGGTCCAAAACAGTCGGTACCAGTACTGCTGAATGGTTGTCGATGAGGCTGTATTCGACAATCTGGCAGTTCAGCCATAAGCTGTTGCTCTGGGAGAGATCTTAATCGTCGACAAACAACACATCGATTTAAAGTTTTTCTTATGGTGGACGTCGGTTTTTCAACCCAGTATACACTCCTCAGAACAGTAAAAGTATGATTTAAACCACAGTGACCAAATTTAACATGAAAATCATTCACAACCAAACTTGTTAAATGCGAGTCTGCAGGTAGAAGAACGGGAAAACGAATATCCAATCCTTCCATCTCATACTTCAAGCGACCTTTGATCCGAATTAAGCCATCAATGAGTACTGGTGAAAATCTGCGAACACTCCTGGGACATACGCGGCTATCGATTGTTTTCTTGTCAACTAAAGCAACAAACAGGTCAGTGTGCACCCTACGTTGTTCGTACCTTATCAGCATCTCTCCGGCTTTCTCTATTTCATCCAGCGCAATTCGAGAATCTAGCTTGGGCTTGTCCAACGCCTTATGTTTCATTTGCAGATACTCTCCAAAACGCAGTAACCACACCGTCGCTCTCTTCAACTTGTGAGATGAGGAAAAGGACCTGATTAAAATATCCGTTGGAGTCGAAGGCTCAGTATCTGTAAAAACAACTGGCATAACATTAGCGGTATTTACTTTATTCGAGTTACGCAGTTTTCCGAAAGAAAGAGTTAAGGATGTTGGTGCTGTTGGCTCTTCAACTGGTTCTTTCCACAAGAAATCAGGAGCATATAGCCATCTCGAAACTTCAAGAAACCGTTTGACGCTGGTTTCTTTGGTGACGTTATCAGCTGGGTTTTCATTGGTGGGCACGTATCTCCAGTCTTCTTTTCGGCTGAACCGCTCAATTTCGGCAAGGCGATTAGCCACAAACACGGAAAATTTCTTCTTCGTGCTGAGAATACTTTGCAAAGTTGCAGTTGAGTCTGACCAAAAATATGACCTGGTAATTGGACAGGTCAGCTCCTTTCTTATTAGCTGATCCAACCTAACAGCTGTTAGCGCCGCTAACATCTCCAGCTGAGGTACAGTTCTCTTACTTTCCGCAATATAGCCTTTACCCATAAGAAATGTACAGTGTGCAGATCCGTCAGCATCCACCATTCTCAAGTATGATACCGCACCATATGCGGTGCTTGAACCATCCGCAAAATGATGCAATTCAAATATTTGAATACTTTTGTTCAAGACTTTGAAACATCGCTGAACTGATAACTTTTCTAATGCAGCCAAAGAAGCTATCCAAGTTTCCCACCGCCTTCGTTCTTCATCCGAAAGTTCTTCATCCCAGTCCAATTCCTTAACATCTCGGAGCCAGATTTTTGGCTTAATCATAACGGGGGCAACAAAGCCGAGTGGGTCGTAGATGGAATGAAGCAACGAAAGCATCCCACGTTTAGTGAAAAGTCGATCAGGAATATTGCATCTAATTTGTAACGTATCAGCTGAAACATCCCAGTGTATGCCAAGAACGCTTTGCTTTCCAGTTGCACATCCGGAAATAGTCTTAAACTTTATAGGATTTTCAGATGATGATATACTTCCCAACACATTATTGTCATTTGAAGTCCATTTAGCGAGTTCAAACCCAGCCTTTGACAGCATATCTTTGACTTCTCGTGCTAAATTTAGAGCCTCATTTGCAGTAGCTGCCGACATTAACATATCGTCGACGTAGAAATTGTTCAACACTACTTCCAAAGCTTTCTGGGAATAATCTTCTTTGAACACCTCTGTAGCATACCTCAACGCGAACGCAGCGGCACTAGGCGACGAAGTGGCTCCAAACAAATGGACCATCATTCTACATTCTACTGGCTTGGCGCTCAAATCTCCCTGGGGCCACCATAGGAATCTCAAAGCGTCTCCGTCGGCAGGATCCACTTTCACTTGGTGGAACATGGACTTGATGTCGGCGATAACGGCAACTTGTTCTTGGCGAAATCTGGTTAATACTCCTACAAGAGAATTAGTTAGATCGGGTCCTTGCATTAACGCCTTATTTAAAGATAGTCCTTTGCATTCTGCTCTACAGTCAAATACGATCCTCAACTTATCAGGTTTTTGTGGATTGACTACTGGTTGATGAGGCAGGTACCATTTTACCCTTCCTTGTGAAGCTTCTTCAGAATTTATTTCTTCGGCATAACCATCTTCGAAGTACGACGTCATGACTTCACTGTACTTCTTATGAAGACTTTCGTCTTTAAGGAGACGTCTCTTGAGAGAGTTCAATCTGCTTTCCACCAAGTTCTTGTTATCAGGCAGAGTAGATCTTTTATCTCTCCATAGCAATGGCAGCTGCACATGACCGTCTACCATTTTTACTTCATCTTTCATTCGTTGGAAAGAAATCCTATCTTCTTGAGAGTTTTTTGATGCAAGCCCACAATCAATTACATGCACATCTGGATCTAAAATATGTGGTCCATCTTTTAACTGATTGACTGACACAAGAAGAGAAGTTACCATTTCGATTTGAGAATCAGTGTCTTCTAAGTCTTGATGGGAAATATTACCGTACAGCATCCAACCTAATGGTGTTTTGATTGCGTCAGGAGCTTCACTTGGTCCAACGCGGCAATCCAGCGGAGTAAAGGCGGATTTATGATCAATTCCAATAAGCAAACCGACTTCTTGATCACTTGGATAGAAAATTTGAAGGTCTTCTAGATGTTTCCATCTAGAAAGTTCAGGATAAGTAGGATTAAATTGTTTAGCGACAGGTAACTGTTTCACAGCCAGAACACGACTCAATTCAATTTCCGGCCCTCCATTTAACGACGAGACATAAAAGGATACAACTTTTCCAGACAGCAGAGCAGGGGCTCCGTCGTTAGACATAGTTTTTATATGCAAAGAACGTTCCACCCCAGGCGCCTTTAATTGATCTGCAAGTTTGTGTGTGCAGAATGTTTGTTGTGATCCCGTATCTAGTAATGCTTGAGTGGTAACAGTTACTGATCCTCGTCTAACTTTTACCGGCAACAAAGGTAACATCGGCTTTTTAATAGAATCGATTGAGTGAATAGCCGTAGTTACAGTTTCATTTTCAGTGTTTTGAGAATTAGATTTATGCAAAAGAGTATGATGATTCGGCTTGGTGCAGCCCTCAATGCTACAAGCTTCTTTTGCGTTGCAATTTTCTGCGATATGGCCACCATTTAAACATCGAAAGCATAGTCTGTTAACCTTTACAAACTCAACGCGCTTGTAATGTCTCAATTCAGCAAACTTTTTACACTTCGACAAGTGATGATTTAACTCACACAACAAACAAACCGCCGTTGGCTTTGGTTTGCTCGTAACAACTGAAGCACTAGTTGTGGATCGTGAAGAATATCGTGACTGCGTAGATAACTCGAGCTTCGATGACGCGTTCCAACGTGCTTTGCCGAACACTGAGTTTGACATTGCTGCTTCTCGCTGCACAAATCTGACTAAATCGCGAAACGTAACTTCGCGTTTCGTTTCCTCAGTTAAATTAAATGAACACTCCACCCACTTTTCTTGCATTCGGTGGCAGCTTTTCAACAACTTTTTGTAGAGTGCCAAGTGAGTTTAAACTGCTATAACTTTCAATTCCGTCAAGTTGAACCATAGCTTTTTCCATCGTAGTTGCCATGTTTCTTAAGCCTTCACCATCTTTCGCTTTTAATTTTGGACATGCTAAAAGCTTTTCTTCACAGCGATTAGCTACCACTAACGGTCTACCATAATCATGATACAGCTTCTCCCAAGCTCGTTTAAACCCATACAGTATTCCGACAAAATGTTCAATCTGCGATCGGATATTTGGCTTGCAATGTTGAATGAGATATGTCAATCTTGCGTTGTCAGATTCGATCCTATTCAGTATGTGCGTTTGGAAACTTGCTACGAACGAAGGATATTGTAAGGGATCCCCATTAAATATCAAAATCTCAGGTCGTGGTGGTGGATAATCAACCGTGGGATTATATCTACTTTGCGTTGCTACAAATGGGTTAACGTTAGGAGGTGCATAGGAACAAGTCGGTTCTTCTGCTTCTAGCATAACCCGGGTAGGATGCAACTCAAATCTTCCCCTGTCCTCCTCTTTAACTTCAGATTTAATGTCTTCTTGTTTAAGCGATGCACTTTTGTCAGAACGTGTCCTTGAAACCTCGTCCCAAGCTTTCACTTTCGCTTCTGCAAGTTCAATCTCTCGCTCCATGCGTTTCATAGATAACTCATGCTCGATCCGTTCTGCCATTAACTCAGCCTCCTCTTGAGCTCTACGCGCTTCTTTTAAAGCTTTGTCTGCATCTCTTTTTGCAGCTTCCAGAGACCTACGGGCAGCTCTTTCTTCTCTTTGCATTTTTTGTTCGAGCTCCTTAGACATTTTTGCTACTTTTAGCTCCACGAGATCACGCCTTTTCGAAGTTGAAGTAGAACTAGTTGATTTAGACGCAGTAGTTCGATGTGACATCTCTGCAGTCGATGATCACATACACGAAAAAGAACAGCTTTCACAGAACAAATTAGTTCTGAAACTTTCGATAGGGATTTTTCAACAAAGTAAAATTATTGCGAGTTGGTTCGCTACCAATTCTCGAGACCCCGGTTTTATTTTAGACTTTTAACTCGCTGTCTGAACAAGTAGCTCAACAAACTTTGATATTGCATAAATTTCTTGAAATCATCATATTTACGCGGTTAAATAAAGTACTGTAACGCCAAAAGAACGTGAAAATAAAGGATTCTTTTTTTGAGTTGTGAAATGAGTTGAAATTAGGATTTAAATCAAACTTTTTAAGCGACGAACGGCACAAATATTGCTTTACTCCTTTAACCTTGAACAGTGACTATGCGTTTTACAGCAAATTCTGAACAGCAAACTTTGCACAGATAGCTTTGAACAGACAGTGTTGAACAGACAGTGGTTTCTATAAAAAGAAAATTCTAATTAGACTCCTATCGGCACTAGCAACTATCAAACTATGAAAACATGTACGTACCAGAACTAATTTTCCAACCGAGAGTCAAATATCCACTATCAAGACACATCAACTTATCAGTCAAACCAAACTACTATTGGCAAAGCTAACGCCACACTTATCTGTAGTTTTAACTTAACACTTATTCAAATAGAATAAAAAACAAAGGCTGAGATTAGTACTGTTTCAATAATAACCAAAAATAGTCTCAGAATCAATTTAAATTACACTTAAACAAGATATGTTCTGCATGTAGAACCTCAAACACTCACACTGTTATCTGGTAACGATCAATGCATTACGAACCTCGTGTGAATTAGGTCACGTGAACTGAGGAATTGCGAAACAAAGAACTAGATAATGATGACGGTGATGTTGCCATCTGAAAATATCTAACAGTTGAACTTAAATTTTTGGACCTCTCCGCAGGTGTTTTAAATTTAGAAAAAGACGTCTTTAATCACAGGATATTGTAGCTATTTATGCAGATATATAATCCCGAAGAATGTTTAGTTTTACATTAGCTTACGAGTAAACTGCAACAGAATTTTAAAAAATGACGCTGCTGCCATCTAGTGCCAGAGATTACCTTTAATACGAGTGTGTAAACAAACTCTTCATTGTTAAAAATTGGTAACCACCACAAAAAACTATGGAAATCGCTCTAATACTCCCGGAAGCAGCTAATATTCAATTCTGCCATTAGAGGGCAATCTCGGATATTTGAACACCAAATTCCTTATACATCTGGCCCTGGTAATCCGTTTTGAACAATTTTTTTTTAACGCTGTCAAATGACAAGGAGCGTCGATCGTCTCCATAAACTTACAAGCACATAATTTGCTGCAATAACTTACAGTTGGTACAAAATGGCCGAAAAATGGGTTGCAAAAAAGTCATTTGGTGGGGGGCTTGTTTTAACAAAACTAAAAATCAACTCCGTTTTTGTTTTATGCATAAGAAAGTTCATCCCATCCGGGCCATCCCACATCAGGCTAATTTTTTTTTTCAAAGTCATCACCCTTATGTGGATACCATTTTTTGAGTCTTTGGTATGACTCGATGTGAATAACTGTGCTTCTAGTGGCACGTTATCCCTGCGATTTACACGCTTGTGCTATTGCTGTGCCGTTTTAGAGATAAGGCGCTGACCGATCAGGTGTCTAATTAGCTGTACAAAGCATCTGCCTCTAAAATTGATATTCAGAGCTTCCCTGATTTTCAAAAACTGAAATTTTAGCTTAAAAAATAACGTTCCAAACTGAAGGGACAGTGTGTGAGCCGTCAAGTTGCTTATGTTGTGCCGTTGGAAAGGCATACGGGATTTTCCTATTTTAACAGCAACACGTAGATACCAATTTTTAAAGCATTAGCGTAGGCAGTTGGTCAGCCTTTAAGAATAAACATAAAAACATGGTGCTGCCAGTGACTCACCACCACTGCAGCATTCTCTCCGCTTTTAGGTGTAGCATGGTTTGACAAATCAGAACACAAGTAGGCCTATAAGAAAGAAGAGACTTTTTCGTGTGATCTTTCGGTGATATTGTTATGAAAAACGATACGTTTTTTTTTCTTATTTTATTGGCCTTTTTATCCTAGGGAGCAGCTGAGCGCTATGCGAGCTCGCTTATAAGTTGCCGGTCACTTGTCTACCACAGTAGGACTGGGGAATCTCACTAAATGTCTTATTCAAGAAGCGAAAATTCGGCTTGCTCCACATTGTCCTTTTAATGCTGAACGTCAAGCAAGGAAGCTGTGGATAACAATTTTTAAGGCATTGGTTTGACCCGACTCGAAATCGAATATCAAGTCTACCGATCCAAAAGCAGACGCTTTATCTATCCACTTGGCAATCTAATTGGTTTAGTTTTTTGGATTGTTCCAAAACAAACGCAGCCACTTCAAACTTAAACTATTTGTTACCCGTTACGAGAGTTTTAGCTTTTTTATGTGGTTGCGAATGCATGAGATTACCGTAGGCTAAGTAAATCAGAGTCCTTTACGCAATGTTTCACCACAACACAATCTTTTGAATAAAACTTTCCTCATTGCTCATGAAATGACTGAGCGTAGAAATGTATGTATAGAAACCACGTCTAACCTTCAGACTCATTTCGGTTGAATATTAGTCTTGCTTCCCTAGATCACTTACACTAATAATTGATTGTCATAAATGAGTCGTTTTTAAGTGAAAAAAGGGTTGATTGATCGTTTTATTAAAGTTTTGAGTAGCCTTTTTTTCATGTCACATATTGTCTTCTATTGGATTACAAATTCCTCGGTGTGAAGTGTTGAAAAACTGTTACTTTTGCAGGCGCTGTTAAAAGAAACGCCACGACTACGAAATGTTCGAACAAAAACGTGGAACTAGCGCTAGGAAAGTGGTTTACTGGTTCCCGTGATCGTAGTGGTGGCCGATCGAGTGAACGGGATTAAAAAGAATTTGTAATAAATAACTGGATGCAGTGTGTAATGGTGTGTAATACGCATGTTTTGTTTGAAACATTTTTTGTAAATAAAACTTGGTAGCCTACTAAAAGTGTGTATGGTGATCTTGTGAGTAAAAATTCATATAATTGCTACTGGACTATCCTCATGTAGTAGTATATTTAGCATGCAAGCGAGCCTATATTATGTAATGGGCAGTAAAACGCCCATATAATGTGCGCTCCGTTCCCTGAAGCAAAAGACGATAAAATTATGACGTGAGAACCAGATGTGCAGCTTCAGGTATATCGAATAACTAGGAGGCCAAAGTGGGGAACCAAATGAATATGCATATGAACAATATAGGGGACCAAAGAATACGCATATAAACAATAGGGGTCCCAACTGGGTTACAAGTGGGCAGTTTTATGGGATTTAAGTGGGCAGCCCACTTAGGACCCACTTCTATGTGAACCTGGGCACCAAATGGGTCCCAACTGAGCTGCTCAGTTGGGAAGTGAGCTGCCCAGTTGGATCCCACTTGTGTCCCAACTGAGCAGCCCACTTAACAACTGGGCAGCCCAGTTGGGACCCATTTGATGCCCAGGTTCACAGATACAAAATTAACAATAGGCAGCCCAGTTGGGTCCCATATAACTGCCCACTTGTCACCCAGTTGGGACCCATATTGGCTTGCTATCTGCGAATACGCTCATCAAATGAAGCCAAACTCATGCTGCAAATGTTAAAAACTTATCTGGGTTCGATCTAAGATCAGCATAGAGAGTGATGAACAATCCTTTTCAGATCGGTCTTGCAGTAACGGATGAATCAAAAGCTTCCTTCGCTTTTTTTGCTTAGCTTTTCGCAATTTTGCAAGTAAGAATACCTACAACAGTTGCATCTTCATTCTTCAGTGTATATCGCCATTCATTAATTCAATCAAGATTTAGTCTACCTAGAAAAGTTTAGATTGCGCGACTACAGTCGCTCGTGTCGTCGTCGTCGTGTGGTTGGGCATCCTCTTCCGACGGTTTAGATGCTGACGGCGTTGATTTTAAGCCAGCGTCGGGTGTCATCATCCAGGACCAACAGACCTTGTATTCCTTTTGCTGCACGATGTAGGGGGCATGTAGAAACGATATGGTCTGCAGTTTGCTCAGAGGCATCACACTCACAATTCGGTGAAGGAGCAGCACCCCATTTGTACATGGATGAATGGAATCGCCCCACGCCAGTCCGCAGACGATTCAGTTTTACCCAAGATGTTCTAGGCAAAACCCATTCCAAGAGGCTTAGGACTGGCCCTGAGAATAAAAGCATGAAGCCTTGATGCACTTTTCAAGTACTCCATGTTCCATACATAATCCATCCATTGCGCTGCACGAATGTCTGATTCGGTCCGACTACCCAGTAGTTTCTGTGCAGCGGGTACAAACGGGTGTCTTGATTTGAGCCTTCCCTGGCGCGCATTTTATTTCCCGACCAGCTGCTCATGTAGAATTTGATCAGGGTTAAGGGTGGTGCGGTAAGCCAGGGAGAGTGTCGCTCCTCGACGGCGAAGCTCAGCTGGCTGGATGCCTGCGAGGATTGGCAAGTAGTCCGTTGGAGTAGGTCGCAGACATCCAGTAACAATGCGCAACGCGTCATTTAAAACACTGTCGATTAGCCGAGTGTGAGCACTACGACAACAAACAGGTGCGCAGTACTCAGCTGTGGAGTAAACCAGGGACAAGGCGGCTGTTCGCAATGTTTTGGCTCCTGCACCCCATCCCGAGCCTGCAAGTCGCCTCAACAGTGTGACGCGAGTGGAAAGTTTCTTGCGCAATGCCTCTAGGTGATGACGGAAAGTGAGCGACCTGTCCAGCTTTACACCAAGGTAGGTTGGAGTTGGACAGTATGGCAATAGTTTGCCGTTGTTGAAGATTTTGAGCTCACGTTTCGCCTCTCGGTTGTTTAAATGAAAGGCCGTCGTCACCGTCTTAGTGTGGCTAAGCTTCAGCCTCCAAGTCTGGAGATACGCTGAAAGTGTTGTCATGTCTTGGCTTAGAGCGCCCTCCAAAGTCTTCCAGTCTTTCGAGGTATGCATCAATGCCAGGTCGTCGGCATACGCATACTTCTGGGAAATTGTGGAAGGCAAATCGTATGTGTAGATGTTGGAAAGGAGGGGAGCCAAGACTGATCCCTGTGGGAGACCATTTCGCAAACGTCGTAACCTGCTTCGCTTGCTGTCACCGATGGAAAGGGTGAAACTTCTATTCCGGATAAGTTCCATAATCATTTGGACCATGTGTTTATCAGGAAGGAGTCTCAGCAGCTTACAGGTGAGGCCACGATGCCAGACAGTGTCATAAGCAGCTGTCAGATCGACATAAACAGCACCGGCCTTCTTCTTGGTCTCAAATGAGTCCTCGATGTGTTGGGTAAGTAGAACAGTTTGGTCTACTGTGGACCTCCCCTGTCGGAACCCAGCTTGCTCCCGAGGAAGAAGCGGGTCAACAATGGGCTCGATACGGGTGTAAATGAGCCTCTCGAGGATCTTGTAGGGGACACAGAGCAAAGAAATGGGGAGATAGCTCTTGGGGTCCTCTACAGGTTTCATTGGTTTGGGCAGAGTTTTCTTTAATAGAGTTGTCCGACTCTATCACGTGATTTCATTTTTACGCATGAGTACTTATGGATCGATTTCAGCAGACTACAATCAGATTGTATTGTGAAAAGTGACCTAGCTTTCAAACGCCGGAGTTAGTCTAACGAATTAGCTAAAACTGATCTCAATTACGTGAAGGATAGTTTTAAAAACATTTGCAAGAGACTTTTTAGTGATTATAGCCTAGTTAGCAAAAACTGATTTAAATAACGTGAAGGATAGTTTTAATGATTAGGTAGTCTATATAGCTGTACATTTAGCATGGGTTACTAAGACACCCTTTGTTGGACACAAACTGCATTTAGTGATAGACTAGAGTTCTAGTCTAATTGTCATTTCAAATCGAAATTGATTTCTATCATTAAAAGTTTTAGAGTAGAATTTTCAGGAATTTGATCCAAATTGAATTCGACATTTTCTTGAATGCAAAATATTTTACATTAGCCTAAATATTTTTTGTTTTTTTATTAGACCTGAGCTGTCAAAATAGCTATTAAAACTTATGGATCTCATTAAAAGCAGGTAAAGTAGGAGACCTATCGCACAAGTTTTACTGAATTCAATTTTTTGTCCAACTGGTTGGGCAATACATTAGGCCAAAAGCTTTTTGGTTTGTTGAACTTAGATGTAACGACATCGCTATCGGTGCTGGAGGTAGGGGGTTCGCGCCCTGGGCCAGTCAAATCCGACACTGTATCGCCAGCGACTCGCCACCGCGGCTGTTTTCTTCGAACTTCGAAGCTGTGTTGCCTGGGCGTTCAGCGGCGGAAACGGGCCCGCTTTTCGTTGCACGCTTTGTCGGAATGCCGCGAGTATGATGAAGGCTTGGTTTTTTTGGACTTTATTTTGTGATAAAGCTCTTCAGCAACAAAACGGAAAAATTCGAAATGCTCACGGTAAATTTATTTGCAGTTAAAAAATGTCACTCAAACGTCCCCACGGGGACCTTTTGTCAATAAAGTCGTGACCTTCCGACCGCTGCATAATTAAGTGATTTAAAGTAATTGCGAATGTCTCCTAAAAATTGTTGCTGTAATCGGAAAACGAACGAATGTTTATTCATATAAAACGAATGTTAAAATTTCAATAGTAGACTCGCTTAACCACCAGTGCACAGAGATAGCATTTGTCGGTGATATAGTTTTGATTTGTTGATTACCGATATCGCTTTTGCTATACAGTTTGTTATCGCCGATAAATTAATCATCGAGATAAATAATTCTTTATGCACACAGTGTTCAAAGTCAGTGAGTTGGCGCTATGGAAAAATACGCGGTGTCCACAAAGTCTTGTTGCAATTTAAAAAAATGTCTCTTTGTTTTGTTGCCACGGCAGAGTCCGTGAACTGCTCTCTTTCCTTAAAAATCTAGAAAAATATTTTTGCAATTTGTCTTCCAAAAAAGCTTCGTTAAACACATCGAAAGTTTTATGCCACATCGGCCTATATCGGAAAAATTTATCGATTACCGATATCACATTAAATAATTGAAATTTACCGAGTATAATCGGTATCGCCAAGGGATTTTTTGAAATTATTGGTTATCGTTATTGCGTAAATACAGAAAATTTTATCGTGCCCATCACTGCCAGTGCTAATGAAAAATTTGCCTAGTATTTGAACAGTGGTTATCGGTACGGAACATCAGAACAGCTTTGAAACAGCTGTTTTCGCCACGAAGTCAAACCGTTTAATTTTTATGCTTTAGGTTCAGTTTGGGTTCAACAACGGTTTCAAATTTCGGTTCAGTTCCGGTTAAGGTTCAGATAAATTGAAACGCTCCGGTTTGGGTTCGCTCCAGTAAAAAATATTGCAAAACCGGTTAATAAAGTTCCGGATCAGGTTCGCAGTAAAAAATGGTATAATTCTAGTAACACAATTTAAAAAGTGAAACATAGCCTACAAAGCAATTTTTCTTCGCATTGACAGGCCAATACAATGCATAAAATAACTTACTTGTAGTAAAGCCAATTTTGAGGTAATTAAATTGCTACTATGTTCCGACACCGGCAGCCCAATCTTTGATAAAGAAACATATCTTCACATTGACGGGTCAACGTAGAGCTTGTAGTGCTGTGCAAGTACTGTATTTCTTTGAACATAAGCCACCTTCAACGTGTCAATCGGTTACGCCGATCAAAGTCACGCGTGTGACGGTGACCTTACGGAGCGATCTGCTTTTTCAATCTGTTCGGTTAAGGTTCGTAAGCATTCAAATTATTCGGTTCAGTTCCGGTTCGCTCTTTGAGATTTTGAAAATTCGGTTCAGTTCAGGTTCGGTTGAGGTTGGACAAAAATAGCGTAAAACCGGTTCATAAAACTCCGGTTTAGTTCGACTCCCTGGTTTTCGCATTTGGAAAAACCTCTATCATCAATACTCTTAATAGCTTTGAAAAAAGCTGTTGCATCCCAAAAGCTTTTCGTGACGCGCTCGTCAAATATGAATATTGTGTGCTGTGCAAGCTTTCTAAAATCTCAAAATTATCCAGCGTAATTTTTTTTTCTTTTAACCAAGAAAATCTACATTGCGGCTAAAAATGTAAAACTAAACTACTTTTTATCTTTTTGCAGTAAAAACTGCTCGGGTAGCGTTACTTTATGCTAAATGTACTCGATATCGAAAAATGCTAAGCCTACTCGTTTACGAAAAAGCTTTTCGTGTAAAAGTCTATCGGTACTTTCTTTTACACCACTGTCTATAATAAGCCTGCCTGCATAAGGTATTTTTTGCGAAATATGCTAAGAAAAGTAGTGGTTAAACATCAGAGTAGGCTACAAGTTACCTTTTCTTTAGCGTAGTTGCAGAGTTTTGGTTGTAGGTTGGCACTAAGTTTTTAAAAACAAATTCATACATTTTATATCATGATTTCAAACCAAATGAAAAAAAAATTAACGCTGCTGCAAGCTACAAGACTGCATTGCTGCATTCTTCCGCTGCTGCTGCTATTGTAATTTATGCACTGTAACGTTTCTTTGAGACAATTGATCTATTAGTATTGAAGCGTGACCATTATAATAAAGAAACAAAAATGAGAAAGAGTCGGACAACTCTTATAAAGAGAACTCTGGTTTGGGTATCGCGACAATCAACGCTCTTCTGCAGATTTTTGGAATTTTGAGGTGGTGCAAACAGGATGAAAGAAAACCACACAGCCAGGATTTCAGGGCAGCTCCAGCATGGAGCAAAAGCTCAGGGCAGATAGAGTCTGGGACTGGAGCTTTTCCTGGTTTCAGATGTTTGAGGGCGGCTGCGAATTCTGAGGGAGTAGAGCTTCCACAGACATTCACTGCACTTGTTGTAGAGGCCCTCCAAAGATCAGACACTTCTTGAGACACAAGCCTGGATGGCTTGCGATCAATATCCTCGTATTTGCTGTTATTGACCAGTACTGATGCGATGGCATTGGCAGAAACTGCACAATGCCGAGGGGAGCGTCGCGATCTACCAGTTAAGTTGTTTAATATGCTCCATGCTTTACGACTGGAGTGAGAAAAGTCGATGGTTTGGGCTGCCTCAGACCATCGGTCCCTTCGTTTTCTGTCAAGCCTGGACAGCAGGGCAGAAGCAGCCCTGCTAGAGTCTGATCCCTCAGGCGATTGCAGGAACATCTGATAAAGGTTCTCACACTCAGCATCCCAACACGGAATGTGGTTATTTTGTCGACCACGTGGGATATACTTTTTGAGTGCTGTGCTGATGGCATTACAGAAGTCCTGGTATGCCCGGTCCACATCAGATGTATCAGGTGGCAACAAGCTCTTAGCGAGTTGGTTGGTCAGGGCATTGTAATGGCTCCATTTGGCCTTGCTGAAGTTCCATCGCCTAACAGGCATACTCGGAACTGACAGAGTGAGCCTTGGTGGAACAATGAGCGAAGGTCGATGTTGTGACCTAGGAAACTTCTCTAAAATACGCCTGTCAGGTAAGCGACTATCAGGACCAACACTAACAAACGCCAGGTCCGGGTTGGTGCCAGTGTTCCAGCGGCCTGAGTGGAAAGTGGCCATGTCCTTTGGGTCATGGAGAGGGACAAGACCATTAAGGCTTGCCCAAGCAACAAGGCACTCTCCATCAGCGCTGTTGCTGCTGTAGCCCCAATTCACATGAGGGCAGTTGAAATCACCTGAGTACAGGACAGGGTGCGGAAACACTGGTAGGTCGGTAGTCTACAATGGTGTAGGTGGAGGTTTGTAAACGTTGACAATTTTATAGCCATCAACGTCTACGCATAACCACTCAGTCTCTGTTGTAAGTGGGGACTGATCTACTAGGGTCCATTTTAGTCGCTCATGGACAAATGTAGCAAGGCCGTGTATCCTGTTTAAACAGGACCCAGCTAGTCGCTCGTGTGAAACCTAGTAATAAAGACGCGCATCTTCAAAAAAGAGAACACACAGCAACTTTGCTGTGCACTGCTTGAAGTACTTGAATCAAGTCCTTGCTCTAACTCAAGTGGAGTATCTAAATCAACGGTATTTTCCACATGATCCACGCTACTTGTAGTATTTTTGCTAGCTGTGACTCTTTGTAGGAAAAGCAATTGTTCATTATAAACATACGTAGATTTTCTTGCAGCTGCAGCTGATGATCCGCTCTTACTGTTGCTCAATCTGCGTCGTTCTCTCGAGAAACAATCTCTTAAGCTTTTCCACTTCCGCTGAAGCATCTTTCCTGTAATATTTCATCTCAACAGGGGGGTTAGTTTATCCATTTTTGATTTGCTCTGGTCGCCATCATTTCCTCGTTAGACAGGAAGATAGACAGATAGACTCTAACCTCTCACACTTCCACGAGGCTCCCTGTTCCCTGCTTCTCCCAATCTACGAGGTTAGTACTTTATTTTGATTTTTAGCCTGCTTCATAGACATTAAACTTTTTTTAGCTTAGGATTTTTGCTTACTATCGTTAGTGCTTATATGTTTTGCAGCCACCTGATGAAGCCAGCGTTACACTGGCGAAAGCTCGTGTCTATTAATAAATAAATGTTAGTCAAAGAGTGTCATCATTTTTAACAGTTTACCAGTAATATTTCATGTATTTAGTAATTTCTTTCACACTTATTTCAAAGAATTAGCCAGTTGATTGCTCATCTATATTCAGGGTTACAACCGGACCACACCAAAAAATAAGCACGCTGCAGTTAGGTTACCAAAAAGTCAATAGCTCTTTATTGTGAATCCACTAAAAACCGGTGAAGACTAAAAAAAAAAGGTCTTCACGTCCGCAGTATCCTATTTTTTCCACTAAAAAATCAAAAACAAGCACGGGACTCAAAAATAAGCACGTTTCTGAGAAATAAGCACATTCACGTTTTCTAAGACATTGGCCCTCGAAAATAAGCACAAATCTTAGAAATAAGCACAAAATGGAAACCCTGACTATATTATTGGCATGAGCATTTTTGAAATTCTTAACTTAATGCGTGTGACGTTTAGAAACACTTTTAGAATTTAAGCTTGATTAGAATTTAAATGGGCCTAGGGCAGATACAGCTGTTAAGCCTTAATTCCGCAGTTTCATGTAGAGAAATTGTACCTGTTCACTCGTTGCTTGCTGGCTTAGTAATTAGAACGTTCGCATTTGCAATTAGGAGACTGGAGTACGATACTCCGTCATGTCAAAAGACTTCAAAGTAGCATCTAGAGCTGAGAAAACGGTCAAAAAATAACCTGGTATTTTGTTTCATTTCCTGTTGTACATGAAGAGTTTTCATCGTTTAATTTTTAGATATTTTAAGACGGGCTGCACGATGTCTGATCTGCATTTACAATCTCGACTTGGAATATCAACGATTGGTTACATCATACGGGAGGTTCGCAAACTAATATGGGAGGTTTTGCGTAGAGAATACATGCCAACTCCGAACACCGAAAAGTGGTTAGCTATTGCTGAAGGATTCCAAAGGAAAGCCAATTTTCCTAACTGTATTGGTGCACTGGATGGTAAGCACATTAGACTTATCAAGCCGAATCACAGTGGTTCTATGTTTTACAACTATAAACATTTTTTTTTCGCTGGTTTTGATGGCTGTTTGTGATTCCAATTTCAACTTTACTTTCGTTGGCATTGGGGCATACGGAAAAGAAGCATATTCTACTGTGTTTAGAAATGGTGCATTTTATTCAGCAATGATAAACTGCCAGCTAGGACTGCCTGAGCCAAGACCGGTAGAAGGTTTTGAAAACGAGGCCTTGCCTTATGTCATAATTGCTTACGAAGCCTTTGGACTATCCAACCACGAAATAAGACCTTATGGAAGAAATGCATTAATCACAAAAAAGATCTTCAATTATAGGCAGTCTCGAGCGCGAAGATATGTTGAATGTGCTTCTGGGATTTTAAGCAACAAGTAGCGAATATTCATTGCGTGCCTTGAATGTCGACATATCTTTAGCAGAAGATATCGTAAAAGCAGCGTGCATTATACATAATTATGTAAGAAGCAAAGATGGCTACGAATTCGATGATACCCTCACAATAGAAGTAATTACACCTCTTAGGCATGGCCACGCTATGTCCAGTCGAGGCTCAAGAGATGCTTTAAATATTCGTGAAAAATTTGCTGACTACTTTATGACCCCAGAAGGAAGTTTGTCTTGGCAGCACAGTAAAATATAGATTTCACACATGGAGTTGGCCGAGTGGTTGGTGCATTGGGCTCCAAAGCAAGCTTTGCGGGTTTGGTGCTCAACTAGGTCATCTCCATGATGCATGTACTACACTACCACAAAAATCCTCAGCTGCAAATAAGTGGCTTGAATTAAAAAAAAATATATATATATATATAGATTTCTTGAGTATGGATTATGAGTAATATTGTTCTTGATGCTTAAACGTTCCTTTTTTTCGCTACTCTTGGTGTTTGAAATAATTACAGCAAGTATGGTCTAGAAAAAAAATAATTAAAATTACGGCGAAGAGGTACGGTATGTAATACTTTTTTTATACCATATTGTTGCAAGGTATATATATAGCAACCAAACAGCTTGATGCATTTTATAGTAAGGCAACAGGCTATTCACAATTGGCTTATGTCTTTATGTACAAATTTTCAATTAAGTACATTCATATATCACGATATTTACCCATTGGTCTGAAGAGGACCAATGCAGTGTCGAAACCGTTAATATATTACCATTGTAGTTTGTAAAAAAATAAGCCTAATGTGAATAAACCTGTAACCTTGCTGAAAACAGCATCAAACTGTTTGGTTGCTGTGCTATTCTTTGCAACTAATTTTTATATACAGCTCAGATGGCCGAGTGGTATAGAGCGTCTATCTCTTGAGCTGAAGACTTGGGTGTGATTCCGAGTCGGGTCAAACCAATGACTTTAATATTGATATTCACAGCTTCCCTGCTTGACGCTCAACATCAAAGGGACAGTGTGGAGAACAAGCCGGCTAGTTTACTTGTTGTGCCGTTGGGAAAGGCACTTAGCGGGATTCCCCCATCTTGGTGTGGTAGACAGATGGCCGGCAACTCCTAAGCAAGCTCGTATAGCGCTTTGATCGCTTTCTCGTGATAAGAAGATAAATATGCAACTAAGTGTAAAATGTAAAATATATGCTATCGAACTCTCTTTGAATGTATTACAGTTCTACTTTACTGTTAACTATGCCTGCTTGCAGCGCATTGCGCTTTGCATTGTAGCCTAATTCGTGATAACTAACTGCTGCTGTTGCAAAGCCGCCTTTCTACGATTTCAGAGTTGATGCCCAGGGCGTAGCCAGGGGGGGGGGGGCAAAAGGAGCAATTGCTCCCCACCCCCCCGAAATATTTTCAGTGACCACTAGCCTACAAACAAAAATACTTATGCTACAACGTAAATCTACTAACAACGCGAGCAGGGGCGGATTAAGACCACTCGGAGGTCCGTAAATCTACTAACAACGCAAGTAGAGGCCGATTAAGACCACTTTTGGTCTGGAATTGTACTTTTGGTCTGGGGGCTCTGCCCCCAGACCCCCTTGCCGAATCCTAGGTGCGCCACTAAAAAAGCCTATGAAGTTTTGCCCCCCCCCCGGAATTTAGGGTTGGCTACGCCACTGTTGGTCAGTGGCGTACGCACGGGATGGGGGGTTTTGGGGGTCAAAAACCCCCCCATTGACGATTGGAAAATATTAAAAACCGCTTTTTTTGGACCGATTAGGATTTTTTCATACAGAGATTGTGTTTTTCTGTGCTCTATCAAATTGCCTATATAATTCGAGAAACTTTCATTAACAACATTCTACGTAAATCACATTCTACGTAAACCAAGTAACAGTAAACCAAGTAAAACTATTAACAACATTCTACGTAAACCAAGTAAAAGTTCCACCTTACCAACTTACGTTAAATACGAAAGTAAACTAATTTATGGGCAAAATGATATTTGTAATGCAATGAATAACCATTTTTGCAGTATTGGTCACAAGTTATCCAAAAGATTCGCAAACTCTTCATGCCATAATAAAAGTGACAAAACTTTTTTTGATCAGTGTGCCTCTACCTCCATATTTTTGGAACCAACCGATCAATATGAAATTAATGCCATCTTTGATAAGCTTAACGCATATAAACCGCCAGGCATGGTAAACATTCCTACCAGACTAATCAAAGACGCCAAATGCATACTTTCCCCTCATCTTTCTAGGGTAATAAACTCATGCCTAAGTTCTGGTAAATATCCAGATTCAATAAAAGTCGCAAGAGTTACTCCTATTCACAAAGGTGGACCAAAATATGAGCTTTCTAACTATAGACCAATTTCTTATATTATCACCGTTCAACAAAATTTTTGAAACTGTGATAAAAAGCAGGCTGATTAAATTTTGGGATAAACTCAATGTATTTTCTCCCACACAATTCGGCTTTCGTACAAACTACTCCACATCTCTGGCCATCACCCAAGTTCACGAATGTATTTTACGTAAACTCGATGACAGACAAACAGTCTGTGGAATTTTTATGGATCTTGCAAAGGCTTTTGATACAGTGGACCATAATGTTTTACTCTTCAAACTAGAACAATACGGAATAAGGGGGGTGGCTTATGATTTAATTAGCTCGTACCTTAACAATAGGAGACAACTGGTGGCTGTTAATAATTACGAATCAGATGAAAAAATAATTGAAACTGGTGTTCCTCAAGGCAGTGTTCTAGGGCCTTTGTTCTTCCTAATTTATATTAACGATTTAACGCGCTGTTCTAATTTTGATGTTACGTTGTATGCCGATGATAGTGTTCTAACCTTGGCACATAAAGATGTGTTATCTTTACAAAATAACGTCAACCATGAATTACTTAAAATTGACGAATGGCTTCGCATCAATAAGTTAACAGTGAACTTGGACAAAACTAATTTTTTATTATTTTCTAACTGCTCTAGACCACCAAAATTTAACATATCGTTTGCAGGTTCCAGTATTAAGCAATGTGATAGTGTAAAATATTTAGGTGTGTACTTGGACGATAAGTTAAACTGGAATAGGCATGTCGGTTACGTTATTACTAAGCTATCTTCAGCTTCCGCAATTTTTTACAAATTAAGAAACCTCCTTTCGATCAACATTCTGATCTCTGTGTATTACAGCATCGTTTATTCTCATCTACAATATGCCGTCATTAGTTGGGGTAACTGCTCTGTCACGTTAAGAAAACGGCTACAAATTAAACAGAATTCGATAATTCGTATTATCAACAAATCTAGAATATATAAAACTAAATTAAAGCCTCTGTTTGAAAAAATGAACCTTCTTAATATCAGTGCTATTTACGAACTTGAGGTTGGTAAATTCATGGCTAAATTACAAAACAAACAGCTACCTGATTATTTTAATAGTTTATTTTCTTTAACATCTTCATTTTATTCGTATTCTACTCGTAGTGTGGCTAATGAAAAATTTTTTTCAAATAGAAGTTATTTAATTAAAACAGAACGGTCCATAAAAATTGCTGGTCCTAAAATTTAGAATAACCTACCTAAAACTATCAAAGAAAAATCTGAGAAAGTTAAATCTTTCAAAAGTAGTTTAAAAGAGTACCTTCTTTCTGCGCAAGAGTTTTCTTGATTATCCCTTTCACAGAGCTGGTATGTCTACAAATCAATTGCTTAACTTATTTATTATTATTATTTATCTTCTTTTTTCTTTTTTTTGTTTTCTTTTCCTCTTTTTGGTGTTATTTAATGTAATTGTAGTAGACCTAGTTCTTGATCATTCTTCATTTATGTGTGCTTTTATGCTTTTATTTTTTTGTGTACCTTATGTTTTTG
The DNA here is from genome assembly GCA_964006365.1 of Trididemnum miniatum. Taxonomy (NCBI): domain Eukaryota; kingdom Metazoa; phylum Chordata; class Ascidiacea; order Aplousobranchia; family Didemnidae; genus Trididemnum; species Trididemnum miniatum. Next base: position 25,233,885 of record OZ023233.1, read on the forward strand.
AATAGACTCTACCGTGAGGAGATGCAGACTCGACGACCTCTCAGGTCTTTCGCATCTCCTCTGTGACATTATTTGTTAGTTTTTTTGTTGTTGTTTTCACTGTTACGCACTATTATTTTGTTGTTTGATTTTGTCAAAATAAAAATGTTGTTGTTTTCATTGTGATGCAATAGTACGGTAGGCAAACTTTTCTGGTGTGTAGCGCTTGAACCAATGGCTGGCTCAAAATGCAAGCTTGGACAAGGTCAATGGGCACTCTAGCTGGAATCGTGTTGTGGTGTCATAAAGACATTGTTCTCAACAGCTATGGCTGGACAAGACAGCGTTTCAGCGCAGAACGCATTCTTGGAAGAGAACGGTTGCAACGCTTGCAGATATTACGCAAGCGATGTCATAATTTTGAGCCAAACCGGCCAGCTAGCGTAATGGTTAAACACATCGCTATCGGCGCAGGAGGTTTTGAGTTCGATTTTTGGGCCAGTACCGGCTGTTAGCTCAGTTGTTTAGCGCACAGGTTACCGGTGCGGATGATCTGGGGTTCGATTCCCGGGATGGTCAAATCGGCATAGTGTCGCCAACGGCTCGCCACAGCTGCGACGTTTCTGTGTTACCCAAGCGCTAAGAGATGGGCCCCAGTGACGTTCGCAGCGAACGGCAGTCAGCACTCCCTTTCCCCCTTGACAATTGCAGAAAAAATGAAACCTTTTTTTTTAAAACGAACCGATTTTTCTTCATGCGGAGCTTGCCGAAATTGCTATCTTGTTTTCATCCTAAACAACACCATCCCCCGCAAAACATTTTAGCCTAAACCATTCCCTTACAAGTACAATGATCATACCTCTTTACGTCTGCGTGAAAAGTTGTACCATCCCCCCATAAGTGTTTTTACGACTCGAGCACTAATTACGATGCAATGCCACAATACCAGTACCCGGTGGTGAAACTTTTCTGTTGTGTTTTGCTTGAAGTGCATTTTTGTCATTGATGTTGCTGTGAAACAATTTAGTAGGAGTTTCCTTAAAGGGGAACTGAAGTGCAAAAATATTTTTTTACTAAAGGTATTAAAAAGCACGACAAATTCAAAAATGACATTAAAAGTTTTTAAATGCTTTTAGTTGAAGAAAAATAGGCGTTTAAAATTCAATACGATTTCTTATAAGTGTACGTTTTACGTACTGATGCGCAAAAAAAGTTACGACAGCAGTGTTGGACAACCGAAATCTCTTTGTCTGACCAAAAGTCGAACATCGCGGCTGTAACTTTTTCACGGATCAATGCAAAATACGTACACTTACAAAAAATTGTAATAATTTTTAAACGCCTATTTTTCGTCAACTAAAAGCATTTAAAAACTTTTAATATCATTTTTGAATTTGTCGTGTTTTGTAATACCTTTAATAAAAAAATATTTTTGCACTTCAGTTCCCCTTTAAATGCGGTGTATCTGCAGTAACTATGGCTGCAGACAAATATTTTTTTTAAATCAAATCAAATCTTGATTATACTCGTTTTATTAAATTCGTTGTTGTACTGAAACGTGGTAGCGAGTGGCAGGGCCCGACCCCGCGGCTTAGCGCCTGAGTAACGCAGCTCCAAAGAGACGTTGCAGCGGTTGCGAGCCGTTGGCTACACTGTGTCCGATTTGACCGGCCTGGGAATTGAGTTCCAAACCTTTTGCATCGACAGCGAAATCTTTTAACACTACGTTATAATCGCTCGGTTTTTTGAGAAATTTCATTAAAATATGAAAAACTAAATCGACAGTGCTCCAAGTACCGAAAGTAAGATAAAAATACTGCCAAAGACGACCATAGACCAACGAAAGATTTGAAGAGGACTAGGGGCGGAACGAGGGGAGAGACAACATCGTTTTTTCGTACCGTAAGCTGATTATCTCTGGAGCTAGTGTTCTTCGTTTCCCATAGACACCCCGATTATGAGTTTGAAACATCTGATATCGACGCTGTGATTTAGCAGAAAAATGCTTAGATAATATCTACGCTGTTTTTAACTTTAATCGGATGACTAGGGATTCCTCTCGCGCATAATTTATTTTAGTTTAAAAACGTTTTGTTAGGGAGGGCAGTTTTTTCTTATGCTCCAATATCTCCACTTTTCAAATTTCAAGCGAGAAACTGCCCCCTTCATAATGAGTGTGCCGTATATTGACTGTTTATAACAAGGTTTAGCCTATATGCGTTGTTTATATTAATGTTGATTCTTGAAAATTTGTTTTGGAGAGAAGGAAATGCTTGTTTTACCCCCTGGGTGCACCCTGTTTGTGACGTTGCGACAGCTAGCCAGCCTACTTTAGCCAATTAACCTTCCTATGGCCCAAAAATGATTTCACCTAAAGTTTTTTCAGAATATTTTTAACCACGGCTTGACAGCTTGAGTTCCTGTGAAACCTTTCCTCTCCTTAAATGAAACGCAAAGCATTAAGCAAAAATGTGAATGAAATATCTAGTTATGGCATTATATAGCTTAATCATGTTAACTGCAATTTAGGCCGTAAATATTGCAATACGATGCATTTTAATACCTCGAAACTACTGTAATTGTAATGTAGTATCTTGACGTCATCACGATGTGACGTCACTAACCCCCCCCATTGAAAAATCCTGCGTACGCCACTGCTGTTGATGCATATCGACATCACTCATATTATTTGTTGTAGCAATTGATAGACATGTGGTAGGAATGTAGACCGACTTGGGCAAGTTCGAATTTAGTTTAATATTTTATGTTCTTCGTTTTATTTAGAATGATTAAAACTTAGTCATTAAACCAAAACACTGATGAGCTTTTGGTTCATGACAATCACCCTAGCGGCAAACCACTGCAATTATGTAAAATTGTTCTAATAAAAAAAAAACTGACATCGTTTTCCACCGGAGCTAGAACTTACCTAATTTGTTGTTATCCTGCGCAGAGTTATCATCTAAGGTAAAAACATTGCATGCCTCATCCCATTGAGCTTTTCGCTGGTCTCTATCGGCATACACAGGATCAGCCAATCCCGCAAACCAGGCCTTTGCTCCACTGCATGAATAAGCAGCTCAATGTCAATTTCCATGTCCATAGTCTGAATAGCCTATTGCAAGATAGTCTACGGTCTATAAAATAACCAGTAGTTTAACCTGCTGTCGCTTTAAAACCCGCGTCTCGTCTGAAACGTTTCATTCATTCGCCCTCAATCTCACGATCGGGCGTCCAAACTAGTCGCCCACGAGTCGCGTGATCACGCGACCAAGATTTCTGTCGCGCGACCAAAGGCGCGACCTCGTGTGAAAAGCTCCATTTGAAGCAATGCAATGATCTGGTCGCGCGTCTTCACTTTTTCAAAGTCGCGCGATTGTGGTCGTCCGTGTGAAAGGGGCCTAAAAAAATTCAACGCACGCGCCAACGAAAACAATCAGCGACAGTACTAAGCGCTGAAACAAGGTGGTCGCTTCTTTGTAAGTTCCTAGCTAGGCCTGAATTAAACGCAAATTTTTTCTCCAACCTTAGGTCTGAGTGTGACCCGAAATGCCTGGCCCGACTTAGAACTCTGGATTGTAACATTGGGTGCTGACATGGTACTGTAACTGCGCAGTGCACAGGTTTGTTTTCGTTAAACTATTTGTGTACCGCAAGCTTGGTATTTATGGTTAACAAGAGCAAAAATATGATATGACTAGCGCAAAACAAACAGACGGTAACTCTTTTTATTTTGGTATTATGTTAACTTTTTTTTACGTTTTAGCTTAATTTAAAAACGCAACATGGTATATGGTTTTAGATTTTAAACGAACTTCAAAAAACATGCTTCAGTTTTGAGAAAAACTTGCTGCGAAAATCTTGCTTCAAAAGAGAGCCACGTTTTTCCTTGTCGAGTTGCTTTTATCTTTTCTGACTTTAGGCAAGGCTTGTTTATCGTGTAATTCTTTCTTGTACCGATAAGATTTCTCAGTTTTCTGATTACCAGATATGACACCAGTTGGATTACGAATTGCCCTTTTTGATTTTTGCCGTAATCTGCACCTGCAATGCAAATGTGTTATTATTAATCTGCACCTGCAATGCAAATGTGTTATATCATACCAACTAAACTTGTCCGTTAATTTTATTGTTTCTCTCAGTAGCGTAGCTAGGGGAAGAGCGGGGCGGAGGGGGCTACAGCTCCCCCATTGGTATGTCAACTATCTTTGTCAGCATTCATTCGTCAGCAGCTATCTTCGTCAGCAACTATCATTCGTTAGCAGCATAGCTGAGAGGGAGACTGAATTCTCCTCACCCATTATATTGGTATGTTAAACTATCCGCTGTAAACTTGGATGGTAATTACAAACTGCTGCGCCATCGTTATCGCCAGTGGCGTGGCTAGCGGAGGTGAAGCTTCAGCTCCCCCACTCCCACTGGTATGATCCCCCACACCCACCACTTTGCACGACTTAAGCGCAACCATCACATGATTGTGGTGATTACACATGGTTAATTTGTTAATTGTTTGTTTTGCCCTAATCTTTGCTGTGCTAATTGTTCGTTCAGTTTTGTTGTTTTTGTATAACTTTGATAATGTTTTTTTTTCATTGTTTTGATGTTTTTATAGCTGTGAGGACATGCAGTATCTGTCACTCCACCCGACCTGCGAATCAATAAAGATGCTTCCAATATTGCAAATACGGTCTACTCTGCAGCATAACATACTGCTACAGCTGTGTGTTCAATATCGCGTATGAATCATATGATGTCACAGTATTTTGTGTTTGTATAATACATAATATAAGACATTGTTACAGCATATTATACAGTTAAAGGCACTATAAAGTTTACTTTTTTTAGGTAAAAAAGACAAAACTTTTCAGCGGCTGGAAGCTCCGCCCCTAGACCCCCGTTACAGTCCCCACCCCTCCCACTGCACTATCCTGGCTACGCGCCTGATTTCTTTGCACGTGTTATTCATGTTGACATTTGGGCTTTCTGAAGAATAAACAGCATTTAACTTTACAGTATTTTTAAAATGTGCCGTTGAAAAACAACGCACGATTATTTAGAAATATTATAATCAAAACGAAGTTCATCATGTAATGCATGATGAGATCTTCCTACCACAATGCACTCTCAGCCACTCCCTAAAGCAGCTAATTATTGCCTTTAATGTTTACGTGCTCCCCAATTTTTTTTCACGCATATGACGATGTTGAGCATAGTCCAGCTCTAAAGTGTCCAGTTAATGGGGTCCCCACCACATAATTCCTACTAATATTGACGTCATTTTAACATTTTTACAGAATTGCCAAATTTTTTCTTCGTTGAGTGACATTTATTCAGTTACTACTGCTTGGCTTGTGTTTTGATACAATGGCTGAATCTTCAGTCAAGGTACAGGTGAGACTAGCGCAATCTTCCAGTGAAATCATGAGGTAATACGGTAATGGCGGCGTAAATGACGTAATAAAACGTAGCAAAATAAGTATTACGTTATTTCAATCAATTTATTTACTTTAGCTGGTTTCGAACCCTTACGTTGTTAATTGTTCTGCTTGGCGCAACGTGTGCGATATAACTGCAGTGTAAGCTTCAATTTGGTTGAAATCGTAAACACAAGTTCGAGCAACGATTTTCTGTTTATTTGCATAAATAGTAAAAAAAGAAATAATCATAAGTAAATGTACAAATTCTTTTGGTTTTTTATTAAAAAGTATGACATTTAATAAATACTCACTTTAAAATAACTGCACAAAAATAAATAAACGTGAAGTTTTGCGTATTTATTTTTGTGCATTTATTTATGCTTCTTTATTAAATAGCTATTTTGCTTTGTCCATTTAATACAGTTTATCCTCTTTACAAATATCCAAAAATAAACACTTAAAAACATATATAGACAAAAATAAAAAGTCAAAAACAAACAATCAAAATAATTAGTAAACAAAACTATTTATTTTATGTCCATAAAATAAATTATGCCGAACGTTGACTATTAGATGCACAAATCGCCTAGTCATTCCCTTTTGCGGGTACAGGAGAATGGATGAAGTGGCTAAGGAAGGTAGGCAGGCTAGTCGAGCTGTTCTTTAGCTCTTAGGGCAGGGGTTCTCAACCTGTGGTACGCGTACCACTAGCGGAAGCTTCTTAAGTGGTACGCGATACATTTTCCAAAAATGCAAAAAAAATGTTCTCCATGACGTAGCATACTCTTATATGGGCATTGTCAATAGTTCGCTTGCTTGCGAGCCTTTTTTCTTTCTGCACCAGTATAAGCTGCAATATTTTAGCTGGCGTAATTGGAATGGTTTGGTGAAACTATAGATCAACCTAACCGGCAGTGATGTAGTTAAGACCATCACCTACAAGACCAAGACCTTGTAAATTTTTCAAGACCAATGCCTTTGATTTTTTTCAAGACTAAGACCATAAAAATGGAATGAGATTTAGCAGTTTATCACTTATCGCTGTTTTTCTATAACAATATATACAGAATATTAAAAGAAATAAGAACAACACAATCACATACACGCTGTTGGATACTTTTTCCAGCTGTGCAGGATCACTTAAATTTTTACTAGATGCTTTTTAGTACTTTCGGTCTTAAGACCAAACTAAATGGTCTAGACTAAGACCGCAAATGGTCAAGACCAAGACCGTCTTGGCCAAGACCAAGACCTAAAAAATGGTCTTAAGACCATAAGACCAAACTAAATGGTCAAGACCAAAACCGCAAATGGTCAAGACCAAGACCGTTTTGGCCAAGACCAAGACCTTAAAAAAATGGTCTTAAGACCGGTCTTAAGACCTGGTTTATAACCTTATTGAATGAGCAAGGAGCCTCAGAGCTAAAGAACAGCTTGAATGGCCTGTCTACCTTCCTTAGCCATATCATTCGTTCTCCTGTACCTGCAATAAGGAATGATTATGCGCAATTTTTTCATCCAATCAGCGTTCGGCATAGTTTATTTTACGGACATGAAATAAATAGGCAAAAATTTTCGTTTATTTAGTTTTGATTGTTTATTTTCGACTCTTTATTTTTGTCGAATAATTTTTGAGTGTTTAGTTTTGGTTATTCATAATGAGGATAAACTATATTAAATAGACAAAACAAAATGACTATTTAATAAAAAAGCATAAATAAATGCACAAAATAAATGCACAAAACTTTATGTTTATTTATTTTAAAAGTGAGTATTTAATAAATGTGATACTTTTTGATAAATAAACAAAAGAATTTGTATATTTATTTTTTTACTATTTATGTAAACAAACGGAAAATCGTTGCACGAACTTGCGTTTGCAAACGGCGCCCCATATGAAATGTTCACAATATTCTGCTAATTTAGTACTTTCGTGATCAAAAGGCTTACTCAAGTGCACCGGCGGCGACAGTTTTTTTCCGCTCTTCTAAACCTTGCTTTTCTAGCGCTGATGAACTGTAAGCTTGCAAATAGCTTCGGTTTTGTTAATGCGAGGGTCAGAATCGGTACCCTATTAAGTCTAATCGCACTGCCCTTGCAGCTGGCGATAGGTATTGTTGCACTGCATACGAAGCAGTTGGCAATACAGTACTATATTACCTTTTTGGCGCTACCTGTTTGTAGCGCAATTTTTTACCTTTTGAGAATTATACTGCCCTCCTACTTTTCTCTGGTTTGCACATTGTTCGCTTGTCGAGTGAAAACTATATCGGTGAGTTTTGGGCAGTGTGATATTTGGATATTTACTAAACTGTGTTCGTATCACTAGCTATGAAGATATATTATTTAATTTAATTGTTAATATTTCTCTATATTGGAACCAGAATCTGTTACCTAATATGGCGCTATTGACATTCTTTTGTGTACTTAAATCGAATTTATTTTTAAAATCGCGACGTCTGGAATATATAATATTCCACGTAACTTCTGGCGTGGCGCGTGTGAGATCCGAGAAAGCAGGCGGGCGTATCCAAACCAGAAGAAAGTAGGAGAGCAAATAAATACATAAATAACTAAGGTTATTTTCAAATTATATTAAACTAAAAATTTAACGCAATTGGTTAAGGAGACTGCGAAGTGAGCTTCCACTCTTCGAGTCAGCAGCCACCCGTTACATAATTATGTCAAACGTGATCGGCTGCAGCCGCGAATCGAACCCGTCACGTAGGATCTGTTATAGCGCGTCAGTTATTCTGACTCCAGCAACCACGCTATAAATCCTTTATTACTGATGCTACAGTCATTAATCACGTCGAATAATAATAATCCTCGATTAGTTACAGCTTTGAATAAAATGAATAATGTTCGAACAATAATAACTTCGAGATGAAATTAAATGAATCCTCGAGTAATAGTCACTTCCATTCCAAAATCCTCACTTTCACCACAGCTCCCACTTATACATCTGAGATCTGTATGGCCTATGTGCTGGCGATCTGAATGAATCAGTGGCTTTGCCCCACTAGTACCGAAACCCCATGTAACTATAAACATGATGCATAATGAAAAACATAAAAATTAATCCAAAAAATGCACCGTGGCCATACTACAGGTCTTGCTAACACCACGCACGCACTAGATCGGAATATGTGTCTGAGTCACTGCCCGTTGTGTAACTGTCAAGTTCGCACGCGTCTGTTCATTGTTCAGTCTTCGTCACTTTGCAAGCTTACCGACGTTAGCTCTGCAATTTTCGCACCTGCAATGCCCACACGCCATACTGTCACCTGCGCGCGGTAACGTGAGGCCATGTCGCTGACAGTTGAAATTCACTCGACATAGCCGCTTTTTTAGCAGTATAAGCTGTATAGTTCTCGAGTATAATGAAGATTTGATTTTTTTTTCTTTTGAGATTAAAAGGTGCGCTACAAATAGGAAGCGCCAAAAAAGTATATATATTACAGTATTGCCAACTGCTTCATATGCAGTGCTACAAAATCTATCGCCAGCTGCAAGGTTAGTGGGATTAACTTATAGGATACCGACCCTGACCCTCGCAATAATAAAATGTTGTGTGGTTTTATGGCGCTGTATAACTGCTAGGGTTCTTTAGCGCCAGAACTTAGGCTACGTTTACATGAGGCCCGGAATGAAAACAAGGCGAAATGAAAATACTTGTTTCAACCGGTTTGCGCGGGATTTTTCCTTGTGTTTCATTTCACCCCGAAAGCAACGGAACTATAAATACTGCGGTCTGCTTCTACGATGTCATCATTTCAGTTGTGATTAGACGAGATGAAGAGCGTAGAATTGCTAGCGCTTGTACCGTGCATGATGTCAGCTTATTTGGCTTTGCATCAATTGCACGCGCAATTAATAGGAGCATCCTTTACCATTAAACCATTTAAACTACAGGCTACTGCAAGTGCATGATGCATCTCATTTTGAGAAGTAGTTGATCTAATTTCGTTGAGTTGTACGTTATGAACAACAACGCTTAATTTACGTGCTGGTTCAAAACAATGACTAGATTAGTTGAAGTGAAAAATTCAGTTTCAGAAGCCATTTCATACATACCGGTAACCAGTTGCTTAACGAGAGTGAATTAACCTGTTGTCTGACTATCAACTTAAGGTGACAGTACTAGTCACTAAACACCTGACGTTGAAAATCTATAGCGCTTCATTTGCACACGCTCTAACCAAGGTTTCCCTAAACCCTTACCAATAAACTACTACAGTGCACTTGTAGTCTACCCTCAAGCAGCCAGCAAAAGTGATGAACAGCTAGGTGTTAAGCGCAATCCCAACAAGCTTTTAATAGCTTACACTAGACTATGAACTTGCCTAGTAGTTATGCCACACCATAATGTAGATAGCCTACGTCACCTCCTTCTTACTAGCCTACACACATTACTGCATGATGATAACTAGTAATAGTCTTTATATTGCTGACATACTTTCCTTTCGGATTACTTCCATGTCGCTTGCGTTCACACGCTTTACACACCCCCGAAACGAATTTTCATTTCTGTCCTGAAGACCTGAAGACAGAAATGAAAATAGGAAAAAAAGAGATTTCATTTCGGTGCGCTCGTGTGAACACTTCCATTGTTTGCAGACCTTACCGAAATGTGTTTTTTTCGTTTCGGGCGAAATGAAGTCTCATGTAAACGCAGCCTAAGTATTTGTCAAGAATTCACTGACGTATTTTCATCCTTCGCTCTACACTTAATTGCTGAGCGTTAAGCAAGTGTAACAGCAAATACCAGTTTTAAAATCTTTGGTTTGACCCGACTGAGAATAGAACCCAGTCTACCAGCTTCCAAGGCGAACGCTCTTAACCACTTGGCCATGGCGCTGGTTTCGCAATAATAAAACTGAAGTTATTTGCAAGCGCTAGAAAAGCAAGGTTCAGAAGAGCGAAAAAGAATTGTTGCTGCCGGTACAATTGAGTAAGCGTTTTGATCACGAAAGTACTAAATCAGCAGAAGATTGCGAACATTCAAACCAATTGGAAGCTTACACTGCAGTTATATCGCACACGTTATGTCAAACGTGATCGGCTGTCAAACGTGATTGCAACAGCTCAGATGGCCGAGTGGTATAGAGCGTCTGTCTCTTGAGCTGTAGACTCGAGTTTGATTCCGAGTCGGGTCAAACCAATCACTCTAAAATTGGTATTCACAGCTTCCCTGCTTGACGCTCAGCATTAAAGGGACAGTGTGAAGAACAAGCCGGCAAGTTTACTTGTTGTGCCGTTGGGAAAGGCACTTAGCGGGATTCCCCCATCTTGGTGTGGTAGACAGATGGCCGGCAACTCCTAAGCGAGCTCGTATAGCGCATTGATCGCTTTCTCGTGATAGGAGGATAAATATGCAACTAAAACTAAACTAAACGTTGTGCCAAACAGAAAAATTAACAACGTAAGAGTTCGAAACCTACTAAAGTAGCCTAAATAAATTTATCGAAACGACGTACCGGGTGACAATGAGTAAAAAGCGGTTATGTCGAGTGAATTTCAACTTTTATACATTTGTTCTTGACAAGAAAACAGAATATACGCTCTTGATTTTCTTCGCCTGTATTTATTGTTACCTGCTGGGATTGACTACCAAATTGATGAAAATGACGTAATAAAAACGCAAATTGTTGAAGTTATGAGAAATGCTAAAAGTAACCCAGGAATTTTTACTCGCATGCTTACACAAAATAACCAAAACCTTAAGAATAGGCCTACTGCACTAACCCTGGTTATTGAGATTTGATATTGCTACCTGTGTGCCTCCTCCAGTGACTGTGACCTCATCTGAAGGCTCAAATATTTGCTCAACACCCTAGAGATGGTACAGAATTTTAAGGTAGCGAAAATAATGAAACCTCTTCATTTGCTCTACAACAGGGGCGTGCTCAGGAGTTTGTAAGGGGTTGGGCAATTTAAAGCCATGTCAGAAGGGCCAGATATGTTTTCACTGCGCAAAAAGAAGACAGGTTAATTCTTTAAAGGTCATCACGTCCGTTCTCTGCCCAAAGTCAAGTGAAGAAAAAAAAAAAAGGTCTTCAGACTTTCAGGTAGTCCTTTATGCGTATATCACCTTTACACCATGAAAGTTTTGTGCATTTGTCTGCGGGGGGGGAGGGGGGAGCACGACAGACCCCGGACATTCGCCCCTCCGAAATCGCCTAGTTACGCCAATGCTTTACAATGAAATTTCGTCGTGCCTTTTTTTCTGATGTATTGTATACGATTATGCGATTAACGGACGTGTCCTCAATAACTGCTATCAAATCCTACTGAAGCTGAAATAACTTCAGACAATGGAAGCGAAACTGAAACTGCTGATACCTTCGCTATAAGACTACTACAGAGCAGACGTTTTACTTTGTTACTTTCACGATAGAATGCTAAGGGCAGTACTGCCCCCCTTGTCCCTCTAGTCAAAAAAGCAGGTGCCCCTCTGCCCTCCCCCCCCCCGTTTCGGCACCCCTGGACCATTGCGACCACGTTTGCGTCAACTGCTGCGACTGCCAAGGCACACAACTGCGATTTTCTTACGCAAAAATCGTGTTGAGCAGCCAACACGATTTTTGACTTCTTGAGCAGCCCGACACAGCAGTCAATAGCTTTCGATTTTATGATCACTGATTGAAGCAACGTTGGGTGGCTGCTGATTAATTCAGCAACAGATGTAGGTAACTTGTCTTGACTTTCTTCATTGCAACAATCAAAAAGATGAATGGAAATTGTCTGTGTATAGCTTTGTTTTTATTTCTTAAGGTGCGTTTGCCGATACGCGATACACGGCAACGCGATACGCAACACGCGTCAAAACGTTTTTGCTTCTTGTTTGTTTATTTTACTGTTCACTGATCACGCGAAAACCTGCGAAATCCTTCTACATTTACTTACGTTATAATTTTAGTCGCGTCATCGCGTGCTGCGCGTCGCGTATCGGTGAACGCACCTTTAAGCTGCGTTTAATTACGATATGCAATTGTGTGATAAACTTTTGTCGTTACTCACCCCACAAAACTTTACTTAAACAACGCGGTCATTTGCAGTGGCGTAGCCATGGGGGGCGGTTCACCCCGAGCAGCATGTTATTTGTAACTGCAACTCCACAGTGAACAATCGAGTCGAGAATCGAAGCTAGCCTTTCGCGTTGACTTGGTGCGGAAAGGAAGTACTAAGCTAGAGAATTGCAACCTCGTCTCTGTAAATCTGCATTTCCTGCTGCTGGCGATCAATTTTCTTGTTTGGTAACAAATTTGAGCTATTTGTGTGCACGCTATTTAGAACGTAAGGATGACCAGCGCCTTGGCCAAGTGGTCAGAGCGTTCGCCTTGGAAGCTGGTAGACTGGGTTCTATTCTCAGTCGGGTCAAACCAAAGACTTTATAACTGGTATCTGGTGTTACACTTGCTAAACGCTCAGCAATTAAGTGTAGCGCGGAGGATGAAATGAACGGAGAATAAAATACGTCAGTGAATTCTTGACAAAACTTTGTCCTCGCGCTAAAGGATCTCAGTAATTATAAAGCACCATAAAACCACACAACATTTCATTATTTCATTTCATTGCAGAAGTCTGAGAAGGACGTGTTTTTCGAGCTCTGATTTTTTAGGTTTTGCAAGCGCAGATTAAGCAGCTTACCAAAAGACTTTATTAAGTATTAGGAGAGAAAGCTTTTTTGCTATACCGGTACCGGTATATAAGTTTTGCTCGGTGAAGACTTTGTCTTAGCAAAATGTCTTCATCGTGCGATCCCTCGAGTGACGAGACTTTTAAACTGGTCTCAAATAAGAAAAAGTTAAAACGAAAGTCACCAAAAAATTCTTCAAAAAACTCTAGCGATGAGCAATGTTGCTCAATGAAAAGAGTTGCTATTACGCAGCTGCAACCTGTGTTGCTGGCTGCTGTCAATGGTGATAAACCACTTGCTTCATTCAGCCCAATTAAAATCGACAGATGTTTACGAAACTTGATTGGCCAGTATGACTCGTGTAAACCGATTCGCAACGGCAACTTATTAGTAAATTGCAAAACTAGCAATCAAATCAAAACCCCACTAAATCTTGAAAATCTTGCCGATGCTAATACGAAAACTTCTATTTCAGGAAAATCTTCAATCATTATTCCAACTTGAGCCAAAGGAGTTATTTATAATGTTCCGTTGGACATAACTAACGACGATATACTTATGTGTTTAAAAGATGATCATGCCACTTATGTTAAACGATTTGTAAAGAAATCATTCGTTGACTTAAAACCTGTTCTAACTGATATCAAAACAGTACTATTGTAATTCGATAGTACTGCTTTACCTCTCTCCGTTCATGTTGGATACATGAGCTGTAACGTAAAAAAGTATATTCCGCAACCACTGCGATGCTTTAAGTGCAATCGTTTTGGGCATGTAAAGGCAAATTGCAGGGGCAAAGAAAGGTGCTCTAAGTGTGGCGGTGAACACAAAATCGAGAATTGCCAAGCTTCTACTGTGAAGTGTGTAAACTGCAATGGCAACCATACTGCTTCCAACAAAGAATGCCCCAGATACCAAAGAGAGGTGCAAGTGCTTAAAATAAAAAGTGACAAAAATCTCACTTACGCTGAGGCCGCTCAGCAATATAGTACGCGAGCCACCAGCAGGTCAAAGGCTATCGTAACTACTGGTCAATATAATACCAATCTACATGTTGATGAATTTCCTCCACTGCCCACTAGTCACGTTATACCAACAAACTGTCCAACCACGAGCAAGCACAGGATCGTGGCTACGAATTCACCAACACTTACTACGACACATGAAAACAATGAGCTACAAACGCAGGTAATGGATGAAATTGATTTTTCCCACAACTTTATGTTCGGAAATCCGATATATTTTCTGGCATTTTTGACAGAAGTAAAAAACCGCACCATTCTAGCTACTAAGGCAGACAAAAATATTAACATTTACAAAATAATATCTGAATCTGCAGGCAAGCCAATGGGGATCCCCATTAACACAGAACAACTTAAATCTATGATTTAATGGCTCTTCAAATTTTGCAGTGGAATTGCAGATCTATTCAAAACAAAATACCGGAACTGCTATCCTACTTCGCTAACTTGGTCACTCACCTGATGTTTTATGTTTGCAGGAAACCTACTTGACCAAAAATATTACACCGATTTTACCAGGTTACAAATTTATTCGAAAGGATCGATCAAATGGTAAAAGAGGTGGCGGTATTTGCATATGCATTGAGCCAAGCATAACTTTTTCGGAAGTAATTATCCCAAATTCTCAAAACGATATGGAGTCGATGGCAATTAAAGTAAGTGGTATCGTTATTTTGAATGTATATAACCCTCCTTAAAATCTCGTAGACAATCACATTTTACAATTTATCACAAACTTCCGCAACGTCATTATTTGTGGTGACTTTAATGCTCACCACAAAATGTGGGATGCTCGGCCTGCAAACAGCAACGGTTACCGGCTGCTTGATTTCATTGAGCAAAATGATTACTCTGTTATGAACACTGATAAACCAACTCATATTAACTTAAGTTCAGGCCTAAACTGGTCGCTGATTGACTTAACATTATGTTCTCCCGCAATAGCCCACAAATGTGTTATAGAAGTTACACGTGATTTCTTAAACAGCGATCATTGCTTAATTTTAGCTAAGATAAATTCCTCTGCAAACCCATTACTATCACAGTGGTCACCCCGCTGGTCATTAAATTGTGCTGACTGGATATCTTTCTATCAATTGTGCGATGTTGAAATAACTACGAATTTTCTTTCAACCGACACTCATCTTTTCTATGACAGGTTAAGCTCAACCATTTTTTCTATTGCAGAGAGAACAATCCCCATTACTAAACCATATGGTAAACTATCTGTTCCGTGGTGGAACAAAAATTGTCAAATAGCAACTAGTAACAAAAAACATGCTTTAAATCGCATGCTTAAGACCCGTCATCCTACTGACATCGTAATTTTTAAGCGGGCAAGAGCCAAAACTAAGAAAATTGTAAATGAAACTAAACAATCTTGTTGGCAGAATTATTGCTCCTCGATCTCTTCGAACGCTAAACTCGGCCTGATATGGTCGACCGTTCGAAAATTTACCAGGCAACAAACCTCATTTCATTTTCCACCTTTACAGCAACACGGTATAACTAGTACAAATGACCGGCATAAAGCAAATATGTTGGCAAATCAGTTTCAAACAATCAGTGGTAACGAACATTTTTCCAACACTCATAAAAGCAACTTTGAATCTATTTCTCATTAATTACAGCAACAACTAAGTTGTTGCGTTTATAAGAAAATGGAGATTAACACTCCATTTAACATAAGTGAATTAGAAGATGCTTTAGCTCATTCTAACAATTCAGCTGTTGGCAGTGACAAACTGAACTGCGAAATGCTGAAGCACATGCCAAATCATTGTTTGCAAATTTTATTGCTTTTATTTAACAGAATATGGTTTACTGGTGAAATTACCCCAGAATGGCTGCACTCTATGATTGTTCCTTTTCACAAACCTAATAAACCGGTTAATTTACCACAATCCTACAGACCGATATCTCTTACTAGTCACGTATGGAAAATAATGGAAAGAATGGTTGCGGCACGACTACGGTGGTATCTGGATAAAAATAATATTTTAAAGAAGATTCAGCGTGGGTTATGTTCCTATTCTGACTTATGACCATGAGTGTTGGATCATGAATGAGAAAGTGAGGTCTCGAGTTCAAGCAGCCGAAATGGGGTTCTTGCGAAGAATTAGCGGTTTGACCTTGTTGGACAAGGTTAAAAGTGCAGATATTCGTGAATCTTTAAACATCGAAGCGCTGCTTCTCCGACTAGAAAGATCGCAACTGCGTTGGTATGGACATGTGACACGAACGTCCCAGGAAAGAACAGCCAAAAAACTGCTCTGTTCAACACCGATTGGTCGAAGGCCTAGAGGCCGTCCCAGAACTTGATGGCGAGATTACGTAGAAGATCTTAGTTGGTCTCGCCTTGGCATCCCAGCAGAGCATCTATCCTTTGTTGCAGAGGATCGAGATGCTTGGAGGCTCCAACTTGAGCTGCTGCCCCCGTGACCCCCCAAGGATAAGCGGGTCCAGAAAATTGATTGATTGATTGATCAGTCTGGGTTTCGCGAACGCAGGCGACCAATTGACCACCTTTTGAATTTACACGATACCGTTTACAAAGCATTGGCAAATCAGAGATCTGTGCTGGCAGTGTTTATTGATATTGAAAAAGCTTTTGACATGGTCCACAAAGATACTCTATTACTTAAATTATTAAAAATTGGTGTTCAAGGTTTTATGTTTAACTTCTTGAGGTCATTCCTGTCAAATCGTACCTTTCAAGTTAAAGTTTCATCAACACCATCACAAATCAAAACCTTGCAAAATGGCGTCCAACAAGGTAGTGTATTAAGTCCTTTATTATTTGCTATCATGATTAATGATCTGCCATCTTGTTTCAACTCGTCAGCTGCTTGGTTCGCTGATGACTTATGTTTTTGGGAAGTGGGAACTGATATCCAACATTTAAATAATCTCACTCAAGCATCATTAAACAACGTTGAAGCTTGGTGTGAAACCAATGGATTTAAAATATCAGTTAATAAATCTGCCGCAATATTGTTAACGAAAAAACGCAAAACCAAAAATGTATCACTAATGCTGTACAATCAAACTTTGGAACTGAAAAAGCAAGTTAAATATTTAGGCATTATCTTTCAGGACAATGGAATCTATTCTGCTCATGCAAGATACGTTCAAGAAAAGTGTTTAAAAAGAATTAACGTTCTACGCATGTTGAAAGGGTCAAATTGGGGGATGTCGCAAGACGCCCTCCTATCCCTTTACAGGGCATTGATTCGACCAATCATAGAATATGGTATGGAAATATATTTCAACTGCTCAGATTCAACCCTTAAAATAATTGAAACTATTCAACACGAATGTTTACGAATATGTACTGGTGCTCTTCGTAGTACACCTATCGATTGTTTACAACATTATTGCAATGAAATGCCACTTAAAATTAAATTTCAGCAACTATGCCTATATTACAGAGCTCATCTTTCCACTTTTACGTACCACCCCACTTCAGCTATTACACTCGACAGTTGGCAGGAAAGGTGGCCGGATGATTACACAAACTTTTGTTCTTTTAACATGCAAACTCGGACCTTCTTTGAAAACACTAACATCACAGCCCATAAGCACTTTGTTTTGGATGTACCTCCATGGTTCATCAATAAACCAATCGTTAATCATGATTTTTTACTCCATTGCGGGAAAAACGATAATCCTTTCATAATTAATGCTTCTTTTTTAGAAATTATTGACACAAATTATTGTAACTTTACGGTATTGTATACTGATGGGTCAAACGGTCAGCTCGGGACAAGCTCGGCTCTCTTCGTTCCAACATCCAACACCAAAAAATCTATTGCAATCAATAGTTCATCTCCTATTTTTACTGCTGAGCTTTACGGTATTCTTACAGCACTCCAATGGATAGCAATAAACAGACAACAAAAAAGTTTAATTATAACTGATTCTTGTTCTGTTTTACAGGCAATTCAATCCAAAACTTTTGGTAAGCATTATATATTATCAAGAGTTTTGCTTTTGTATCACCGTTTGACTCTTTCTGGTTTGATTATTTACTTTCTTTGGGTTCCTAGTCACTGTGAAATCATCGGGAATGAAACTGCTGATTACTTAGCAAAATCTGTTTTTAGATCAAACGATGAATTATTCAAATCCGATGTCCAAACAATAGAACTTACTCGGAAGTTAAATCAATCATTCGTCATCACTGCTTAGAGAAATGGAACCAGAAATACATTCAACCAACTACTGGCAGTCAGTATAAATCGTTATTTCCTGATGTTCAATCAAAAAATCCAAAACACCACAATAATCAAATTTTTCGGCTTTAAACCGGTCACTGTCGACTGAACTACCACTTGCATCGTGTAGCAAAACATCAAACTGGTTTATGTCAAGTTTGTAATGTTCCGGAATCGGTTTCACATTTTTTGTTTCATTGTCCACATTACATTCATTTCCGATCTGTCATGAAAAATTGTGTAGATAATATGGGTTTAAAATTTGATCGCCATGATATTCTAACAAGTGTACATTTGACTGTGTTTGCGATTTTGTTTAATCTTGCAAAAAGTTCATTTAATTGTCTCAATGATCCTCTTACCGGTTATGTCTGCACTTCATTTCGTTCATTTTAAATTCTACTTCCAGTAGGCTACAGCGAATAAATTTTCTTCCTGTGTTGCATTGTATCGTAATAATAGTGAAATTCGTTTGTTATGATAAGCTTACGACCTTTATGCAAGTGTGATACTGATTGTGTTTGTTATTTGTTAACTTTCTCCACTTTGATAATTAATCAACATTTGCGAAGCATATCTCCTGTTCTTTCTTTTCATACTTCTCATTGTAACGTTATGATTGTTTTCGACTTTTCGTTACTTACGACTCTTGCGAGACTTACGCCCAAAATTTCAGAAAATCTTTTTGAGTCCTCTGCAATGATACCAGGCGCCTGCTATCCCTGCAGATGGCTGCTGTCTTATTTCAAATTTTGTTTTAATGTCTCGTAAGAGTCAGTATTGCGTTAGAGTAATTTTCTTTTCCATATTTGTGTCCAGGCGCAACAAAACCATCGCCGTTAATGCGCCTTTTATTTTTCTACTTCACATAACAACAAACAAACAAAGAAAGAACGTATATGCTGTATAGGACGTTGTAGGAATTGTATTTCTTGTATCACCGAATCAGATATCAGATTCAGGTAGACGATGTGAGATTCGGACGTGTTTTAGCTAAACTGTGTGAGACTTAAATATTGGGCGTGGTTGTGAGTTTAAGATTCTGCACCATAGATAGAAATCTACTGTTTGAACGATTAATTTACTTTGGTATACTGTCAAGAGAAGTGTTGAGTTTAATGAATTACGTTACAGTGTATGATAGCGACGAGTACGTGAAATCAGTGTATTTTGATATGGGAGAGCACAAGAGTCATGGCATAATTTGTTGATGTTATTTGGGGCTATTTAAGTTAGTTAGCAGGGGGGTTTCCCCTGGGTTTCAACTAACGACTTGATAGAGAGGATACGTCACTCTTACAGTGGTGCATTGTAGCAGACTACATTCAATGAGACTTTACTGTTTAGAACACTGTTCAGATTACTGTTTCGAATGAATTGTAGACTAGTGTTGCTTATGAGAAAATCTGCTGCAAAACAGTCGGTAAGTGTAAATTTGTTATTTGTGATTGTGACCGAATGCCGGCAATGATCGACTTGCAAAACGTACCTTTTCTTATTCTCTAGTAAAGCGTAAATTGTAGTTTAATCCGGTTGCGTAGTTTACGATCTTGCTCAATATGAATTTTGCGCGTTACGATATGGCTGATTGGAGGCTTGTGGAAATTGTCATAAATTATTTGCGTTATTGATATTTCATTACTTTAATTTAATAATTATTTATATATTGTTTCGTATTTAATTTGCGTAGGCCTATCATTTTGTGTGCATGTTACTTGTCTGTGTTTATAATTGCTAATAGAAAACCGTTTCAACGCTACTACGCCTCCATGCTTTACTTCAGCTAGACTGTCCAAGGAAATAGCAAGCAAGCATTGGTTATAAGGGCGCGTTTTCAAAACGGCAGACCAGCAGCAACATTATTAATAAATATTTGGCTGAAATTAACTGTTTTGTCTGAAATTGCTGAAAATCTCTATCGATCCCCGTAGCTCCCTCCAACTGACTGTAACCAATACTGGTTGTACCCTTAGTGATAAGTATTTATTTTTTACTTATTGGCATACTTATCCTCCTATCACGAAAAAGAGACGGAGCGCTGTACGAGCTCGCTTAGGAGTTGCCGAGTACGAGTACGAGCTCGCTCACATGACAGATGTCTACCACACTAAGATGGGAAAATCTCGTTAAGTGCCTTTTCCAACGGCACAACAAGCGTACTTCCCGACTTTTTCTTCACACTGTCCTTTTAATGCTGAACGTCAAGCAGGGAAGCAGTAAATACCAAGTTTTATGTCATTGGTTTGACCCGACTCCGAATGGAATCCCAAGTCTACCGATCCAGATCCCTCTGGACCATCCGATCGGTAATGCAGTGTAGCTTGAGTAGGCCTAAAAGCGTTCGACTTTAATCAGATAAAAGTAACAAACGTAGTAGACAAGCATTGCAGCTGTAACTCTTGCACGCCTCAAAGCGTCAACAAAACCTTAGTGCGTCATCATCTTTAGCTTTGCACGCCTGTCTTTCGTTAATTAAACACATTTAAAAATTTTTGCTGTCAGTTTTGAGCTCCTAGTAGGCTATTTTTTGACATCTTCAGTGAAAAAATAATTTTACTCTTCAGTTGCTGTTTAAAGTCTATGGTTTGATCCGACTCTACAAGTTCAGGGACGGACTTAGAACCCATTTAATATTTTACTGACCCTACGAGGTAAGTTAATGTTTCAGCAGCTTTCCCAGTTTCTCGTCAATTGACGCACGCTGCTAAACTGCAGGTATGTGGAAATTGCGGTTCTTTAAAACTCACTTTAAGTTCGTGACACGCATCGAGGGATCGGTCCTGCTAAACACCGCGAAGGACTGAAACACCGCAAAAGACGACAAAGGACTTCAAATTGACGTACCAAACACCGCAAACAACGACAAAGGATTTGGAACCATACCATAACAAAGAACGACAAAGGATTTTAAATTAGGGTTAGGTTAGGATTAGGGTTTAGGCTAGGATTAAGGTTAGGGTTTTAGGATCCTTTGTCGTACTTTACGGTGTTTAATACATCAACTTGAAGTCCTCTGTCGTCCGTTGCGGTGTATCAGTCCTTTGCGGTGTTTAGTAGGGCCCTCGAGGGATTAATGGAAAGACTAAAATAGAAATTAATGAAATTAAAGAATACAATGAAATTTACAAAAATGGTAGACCTACTTAATTATTAAACCTACAAAATTGGTAAGACCATTCTTCAATCAAACTTACCAGATGTTCAGCAAGTATGCGTCAACTATGAAAATTACAAATACCATTATCGTTACGATTACGCGATCGAAATCAGTTGTAGTGGTTGATGTTACGTTTACTGTAGAGTTGGTTATACAGATGTCGCTTCTGTTGTATCCAGTACTACTCACAAGTTCTGTCTGGATCGTTTCACAACTAGAAAATAGAATGCGAACCTATAAAAACATACAATAAATACGACGATATATCAATCAAAGACTGTGGCGGTAAGTACATGAAGGAACAAGAAGTAGAGTGCGACCGAAGGGCACTTTTTAACATTCGGCCGAAGCTTTAAAAAAATATTCGGCCGAAGCCGATTTTAAAATTTATTCAAGCAAAATGTTTTCTCATGCAAAAAATAATTTAAAAAAGTGACGAATGACAATGTTTTATCAAATATATTTGTATGCCCAAAAAAGGCATTTTGAATTTTTGATGCCCCTGAAACAAGCCCTGAAAGAGTGATGCCCTAGGTGGCTGCCTATTTCGCCTAGTGGAAGCGCCGGCCCTGGCCTTACGCTGACACTGACCTTACAATGTCCTTAAAGTGATATAACTTCATGTTCATGTATTCATCATTTTTCAAACTCAGTAATACAAACAATCCGTGGTTCATGTGACTTAAAATCGGAAACTGATGCTATTAAAAACCTTCGGTACTTACCGAATTTTATGTAAAAAATTCGGCGCCGAAGTTCGGTCGGACATTAACAAGAAGACCATTCTTCTTGTGGGGCGCCTTTTATTTACAAGAAAAGTGTGGCATAGCTTTTGGTTAAATCAGACGTAAGCCATTTATTCATGTGGGTTGTGGGCTACGCTTTCAACAAACAGTGCAAGTACGGTATATAACTCAATAAGCGCAAGCATGTATACCGTACACAGTACTGCAGGCAGTGAGCACTGATTATCACTGCAGCTGGTGTGACCGACAAGGCAATATATACCTGAGAAGGAATTTTTTCCTTGTGGTCTGTATCTAACAGACAGTGAACACT
Source organism: Trididemnum miniatum (assembly GCA_964006365.1). Taxonomy (NCBI): domain Eukaryota; kingdom Metazoa; phylum Chordata; class Ascidiacea; order Aplousobranchia; family Didemnidae; genus Trididemnum; species Trididemnum miniatum. Next base: position 25,256,378 of record OZ023233.1, read on the forward strand.
GTTTGGACCTTTCAATTCTCATCCGTACACTTGGTGTGACCGACATTTACTCCGGGCAATATATACGCCTGAAAAAGAATTTTTGCTTGTGGCTTGTAACTATACCACTTGAAAGAACCAGTAAATACCTATTTTGTCTGCAGTTATGTAGACAACAGACATACTTGCGCTTATGCATTTGTATTCTGTTGTAGTTTTGCTAAGCAATAATTTCGTAAAAAAGAGTATAGATGACTGAACTGAAAACTGGACACCAGCCAATTTGCGAAACAACTGTAGCAACAAGGCTAACAGATCACAGAACTCACTGTAAACGTATATGTCGTTTCTTGATCAAGATTTTTGATTATTTTCTCCTCTTTCGGCGAAAATTTCAAAGCGGGTCCATCGGAAGTCGAGACCTGCTCGGAAATTGTAAACGTATTAGCTATTGCTGCAATAAAATGAATACGAATTCTGAAATTTTACCTCGATGGTAGCATTGCGGACAATAATATCTGGAATAGATAATCGCAATGTAACCGTTTCACAATCCATCTGCACTTCTTCCAATTTTGCCAAATCCGTAACTAAATAAAGCACCCTTGTTATTATTATACCATGTGAGTAAACGATTATATAATACAGTTATCGCGATTAATGTATCAAAACTACACAATATTAAGGAAGTACCATCAAAGCCACTTTATTCAAATTTCATTTGATTGACTTATGTTTCTTTTTTAATTTCCAAAATGCCAGGTTATACGTTTAACACGCAGGCTTCACAAAATCACACAATTTTTTTAATGGTGATATATCTCCAAGCTAGTTTGAGTTATTTTTACCTTGTGTGATTGAAAACTCTCACTTAATTTGAATTAGCATAATCAGCGGAATATATCGGAACTAAAGAATAAGATAAGCAACCGTCTTATAGATCTTATAAAAATTAATCATTTGGCCATAATCTCGACAAACAAGTGACTAAACTTTTAACGTGTACAATACTTCAAGAAATATAGGGTAGGCTGCTGTGTGGGTAGCGCTCTACATTAAAAAGTAACTTACAATTAAACGGATCAGTACTTTAAATGAATTCACTTTTCTGTACTGACAATGTTATTTTAAGTAATGTTCTACAAAAATCTGTCATTATTATTCATCTTATTTTACCGAAGCTGCACGAATGCAGCATACCACCAAGGAAACTTAGTTACATAGCCTACCCATACGTTGAACTTTTGCAAGGTGAAAAGAGTTTGTTATGTTTCATAGCATCACTTATCCATTGTCCATTCAACGCTTGTCCATTCAGGCTGTATTTTAAAAGTGCCAATTTGAACTCATGATTATGTTTGCAATTTTCTTTTGCGAACGTGTTTGCTGCCATTGCTGACACGTTAATCGAAACAAATTAAACCGTATATAGTTGCAGAAACGATCTAAAATATGGCAAAAGTGAAGATTGCGCAAAATATTGGCTTGTTCCTAGGCGCAAGATGATCTCGCTACGCCTACGTAAAGGTAAAGGTACGGGGCAGCGGGTGCAAGCACACATTGTTTAGGCCATTTTCAATTGTCGGCCCATTACAATTTTCAATCACGAATGATTGAACGCTGTTAAGGGACATAACATGACGAACAACACATACACAAAACCCTTCGCACTTCCGCTTATGCCGAGCGCCTGGCGCGAAAGCTGCGAATATTATTTTTAAAGTCTTTAGTATGACCTGACTGGGAATAAAACCCCAGCCTACCGACTACCAAGTGGACGCTCTTAACCGATACACCAAGCGCCGGTACGTAACACCGACAGTAAAAATTTACCAAAACAGTCAAGGCTGCAGTGCAAACAAATTTCTCATTAACTTAGAATATTGATCCACAGGCTCATGGCAGATGCTTTCCCGCAGCCCGGAGCGTTACTCTGTCTACGCTATTTAATCTGGCTGACAGAAACCGAATCTGCCTTAACGGCGAGACACCTAACGATGTTCAAGCTGGGCAGCGGTCTCAAAACATCGATCAGGTTTACCAGTGCTTTTGCAAGGTAATAAGCACTGCGGCGAAGAAATGCATCCCTCGTGGTCGACGATCAAACCACATACCTTGCTGGGATGCGGAGTGTGAAGACCTCTATCAGCATTTCCTGCAGTCACCTGGGGGCCCTGATTCGGATAAGGCTGCCACAGCCCTACTCACAAGGCTCGACGGGAAGCGGAGAAATCGCTGGTCAGAGACGGTCCGCAACATTGACTTTTCGCACTCCAGCCGGCTGGCATGGAATACTACAAACAACTTGACTGGTAGGTCACGACAATCCCCTCGTCAATGTCCCGTTTCAGCTGATGCTTTTGCTTCTCAGCTGGTTAAAAACGGGAAATACGAAGGTGTGAATCGACGCTCATCTCGGCTCGTTTTACAGGAAGTGTCTGACCTTTGGAGGGCTGATCCATTACATCCTGCGAATGTCTCTGGGAGTTTTTCCCATCGGGAGTTCGCTGCTGCCCTCCAACATTTAAAACCAGGCAAAGCTCCTGGACCTGATTCCATTTGTCCGGAGCTGATAATCCATGCTGGAGCCAGCTTAAAATCTTGGCTACGTGGCTTCCTATCTTCCTGCCTGCACCACCTCAAAATTCCTAAGATCTGGAGAAGAGCGCTAGTAGTAGCGGTCCCAAAGCCTTCGAAACCTGTAGAGGACCCAAGGAGCTATCGTCCGATCTCCTTGCTCTGTGTTCCCTACAAGATTCTCGAGCGACTTATCTACGCCCGCGTCGAACCTCTTATTGACCCTCTGCTCCCACGGGAACAGGCGGGTTTTCGACGCGGAAGATCCACCGTGGATCAAGTCACTTTGCTCACGCAAAGCATTGAGAATGCATTCGAAGCGAAAAAGAAGGCCGGTGCCGTCTTTATCGACCTGACAGCTGCCTATGACACCGTCTGGCACCGTGGCCTCACCTGCAAGCTGTTGCGGCTTCTGCCGGACAAGCACATGGTTCGTATGATTATGGAGCTGATCCGCAACAGAAGCTTCACCCTTACAACTGGCGACAGCAAGCCTAGCAGGTTACGACGCCTGAGAAATGGCGTCCCCCAAGGATCGGTCCTGGCCCCCCTCCTTTTCAACATCTATATATATGATATCCCCTCCATAACCTCCAAGAAGTTCGCCTATGCCGACGACCTGGCGATACTTCATACATCTGGAGAATGGAAGGAGTTGGAAAGGACTCTAAGCCAGGACATGATTACACTCTCGGAATATCTCCAGACCTGGCGATTGAAGCTTAGCCACACTAAAACGGTGACGGCGGCCTTTCACCTCCACAATCGAGAGGCTAAGCGTGAGCTTAAGGTCTGTAACATCGGTAAGACCTTACCTTTCTGTCCAGTTCCCACTTATCTTGGGGTCAAACTAGACAGATCGCTCACATATCGTCCTCACCTGGAAGCATTGCGCAAGAAGTTAAGTGCTCGCGTCTCACTGTTGAGGCGGCTTGCCGGAACAGGTTGGGGTGCTAGCGCTAAGACATTACGCACAGCTGCCCTGTCTCTGGTCTACTCGACTGCCGAGTACTGCGCACCAGTCTGGTGCCGCAGCGTGCACATACGGCTTATCGACAGTGTAATAAATGACGCCTTGCGCATTGTCACTGGGTGCCTGCGTCCCATTCCATCGGTCTACCTTCCGGTTCTTTCAGGCATCCAGCCAGCTGAGCTTCGCCGCCAAGGAGCGACACTCTCCCTAGCCAACCGCAGCTCCCTGGACCCTGACCACATTTTACATGGCCAGTTTCATGAGTCACAGGACGTATGTAGGGAGAGATTGAAATCTAGACGCTCATTTGTACCTGCTGCTCGGAAATTACTAGACAGTCTTTCTGAGATGGACGTCCGTGCAGCCGAGTGGACGAACACGAAATGGGACATGGAGTACTCTGCCAACGCATTGTCACTCCACGCTTTCATTCCCAAGGCTAGCTCCAGACCCTTGGGTATGGGTCTGCCCAGGGCAGCCTGGGTCAAGCTCAACCGTCTGCGTTCTGGTGTTGGACTTTTCTGTTCGTCCATGCACAAATGGGGTCTCGCTCCTCTAGCGAATTGTGAGTGTGGTGCCAGTGAACAAACCGCAGATCACATCATCTCACAGTGTCCCATACATCGAGCACCCCGAGGTATGTTTGGTCTAATGGTTTTGGATGACGAAACAAGATGCTGGCTGAAGTCCCTTACAGTCAGCATCTGACCCAAGCAGTTTGGTGGCCAGGGTAGTAAAAGGATAAACCCTCGGCCTTGGTCCTTTCATCTGTCTTGGAAGAGATGCCCCGCCAAACGACGACGACGATTGATCCACAAGTCAAAAACTTAACTAACTTGAAAGCCATTCCATCCAAATCTGTATAATGCACAACCGTAATGATGAAACCGAAAAAGCAATAGATTTAGAGGAAACCAATCACATTTTTAAAGTAGATAAAGACGGTTTTAGACTTCGCAGCCTGGCGTCTTCACTTCGTTCAGCCGTACGCAATTGAGGGTTGTTATATAAACCACAATAAACCTAAAATGGACTTACTGCGTGAACATGCGCAGGATTTTTCGTCAAAGGCCTCCACACAAAACTTCTTGAGTAAAAACATTATATTCTTCTTTTTGAGTACTAACGACAAAATTATTTTCGGGGTCCGAGAAAAAACCAAATTTTGCAAATTGAAGTACACTCAGCATTCATAATTTTAGTGGTTTTTTAAGAGTTTTTAAGTTAACTTTTATTTTAGGTTTTTTTGCCCTATGAACGTGATCGTTGCATTAGAAAAAGTTCATACTAGAAGATACACTTCTCTGTAATATATGGCGAGCACCGAATCGAAGAGGTTGAAATTAGCAATAGGCTCAGAGATATGGTTGAACGCCGGAATTGCTTGCATCCTTGAATTGCATTTTCTGGATGACCACCAACAGGTAATTTTTTTATGTGTGTCCTAATGCTGTTAGTCTGTTTGTAGTGTTGAGTCAGCAAGACATGAAAAAACAGGTTAGTTTAGTTAAAACATATGTGCTGCAGCATCGTAAATAACACTTCGGAACACAATAAATATGGAACAAAAATAGCTTAAGGTGGAGAAGTAAAGCCACTGTAAATCATAAAACTGGACGCTTCGACAACGTAGATTCAGCTGTCATACAGTTTTGTTAGCAAACGAGTTTGAGTGATCTTTGGCTCATTTCGGAATTTTGGAGAATGTGTTTGATTTTAGCTGTGTTTGTGCTTATAGTTTTATTGTATAAACATTTTATTGTTTCTTGATGCTTGTTACAGCAATGCTGTGCATAGCGAGGTGGGTGAAACTTTTATTGGAGTCAAAACGTTAAGTTGCCCCTCGAAACTTTTTCATCTGACTTTCTGATGTTTACGAATTGTACGGTTTAATTCCCAAAAGTGCGAGGGAGTACCATTTGGCAGTGCATGGCAAGGCTGACCAGACATTGTTCTTACTGCTATGTTAATTTGTTGATTAAAACATCTTGTTGTAATAATGCTCTCAATTATTTTATCCCCATCGTTGTGTCAATCACAATTGTTTTGACAATTTTTTTGTATCTGCGATAAGTATCTTCCTACTCATTTAGTGAATTTAAACTACAGAAAAAGATAAGCGTGCAAGCAGTATTTTGCATACCAAGTTGGTGATCACAATTAATTCCCCATTTGTTGCAACCGCTGCAGCAAAAGTCTTCTGTTTTGGCTGGATACTAGATAGTAAATGGGAGTAAATGCTATTTTTTGTCTTCATGGTATGGGGTGAGTAGAGTGATCTACTGATCGTGTAGCTGATTGGCGTGATTGCTACTTCTGCATGACATACTGTATATGAAAGGGTTTTCTCGAAAAAGTGAGTTTAAAATTTCCTACCCCGTCTGCAAGGCAGCCATTAAGCCAATATCCTCACGACCCTGATCTGCCTGTGCCTGATCCTCAACTGAATAGAAAGATAAACTTTGTTTGTTGAAGATCATGCGAGTTCCAGTTAGTGCAGAGAGGTGAAATTAGATCCCGCCTTTCAAAAGAAGTCTGCTACACTCCTTATCAATTACGAAAGAATGCTTAAATATTCTGGCGTGTAATCTACTTCTATCCAATAAAAAAGCAGAAGTGTTGGGATACAGGTTTCAATGATGGAATCCACTTGAACCAGGAACAACACTTTCGCCATTTTGTTGCCGTAACAAAAACTAAGTTCGTTACTATGCAAGCGCAGAAAACATATTAGGCTATGATATTGCAAAAGTACGATAATAAATATTGATGGCTGATGACCTAACAGGGGTGTGAACACAATCGTGTTTATTGGAGGTGATTTATTGACTCCAGCAAAACAAGCCTTATAACCGTGCTACTGGGAAGAGAGGGAGACATAATTCTCCAGACATAATTTACAGGCAGCGTTTTTGAACAAGATTTAGCCTATTTTTTGATTTTATACGTAAATAATGTAATGATTATGTTTAAGCCTGTGGTCTGACTAGGCAGGATTTCTTTTGGTAGGTTTCTTTGCCTGTCAGGTCTTCTGTGGTTGTCTTTGTCGAAGCAGTTCTAATAGTTCTCAGTGTACTACTAGCCCATCTCAACTCCCCCCCCCCTTTTTTTTTATTTCTGTCGAGCTGCTCGGAGGTGGAATAACTATAGTAGACCATTCACTGTTATGTTTCCTACCCTTGCACTATAACATAGCGGTGTTGGTAGCTGCGATGCTTCTGTTGTCTTTTTTTGTCGGACCGTCGTTTTTTTGCCTTTACTTTATTCTTTAATTTTTTTTCGAAATTTTTGCTCCCGACCTGGGTGTTGCAACCATGCTCACTCCTGTATTCTGTTAACTCCTCTTCTCCTACCTGCATGCCATAAAGTTAATGGATTTGTTGCTTCTTCCCTTTTCCTGTGCCGCGTTATATTTCCTTAGTCTTATCGTATTCTTTTATTGTGTTGACGGTGCGGAAATAACAGACACTACAACTACTACTAAAATAATAATAAACCATCTTTTAGAAAAGTGACAAGAAATATTCTTGAAGCTACTCGAATGAACTAAGGAAAACACCATTAATTACACAGACCTTGATTCAGCCAATGTGGCTGGGTATTTTTTTGTAAATTTCGTAAATCATAGTAGTAGCATTTTTATTTTTCCAGTACAACACAATTTAAAACGAGTCATAAATTCACTAAAACACTGGTCGCAAAAAAAAAAAAAAAGAAAAAATTTCAATATGACGCAATATAATTATTTTAGCTCAATATTTATTTGATGATAATTAATTAATCTCGCCTATAAATTATGCTGTAAGGAAAGGAGTAGGAAAGGCTGCTTCAGCAGCCACCTAGTCAACCACCCCCAGATTTGTATTGAAACACTGTATCTTCTTAACGTTGCTAACAAAAAAATGAACAAGAAAACTTTATTTACAAACATCTATACCAGTGCAGGCATCAGAAGAAAGGTGAAACCAGGCTTCTCATTTGAAAACAATAACAAAAAAGGCCAAAAAAAAAAAGATTCTGAAGTGAATTACGTTAACTTATGTACTGTAAAAATAACCATGTTCTTTTATTATGCATACTGACAGCTTGAAAAAAAAATTAAATATCAATTTGCAGTGACAACAGTGCCCTCTTTCACTGTTCTAAACCTCTGAAACCTACACTAGTGGATATAAGCATATTTAAAGGCTACTATGTACAACAAGGGGTACAACACTCACACACAAAAGCGTTAACACTGCACACATCCTACTAGCAGCATTATTACCCACACTCAAAATAGTGTAGTACTCAGTTACTCACTACACAATACAGCCTGCTATCTAAGTTATAATGAGTTGAAGCACACATTTTGGTACCGTTGTTGCAAATACAGTTGAATCGGATGGCCAATGGCATAATTTACTTTATTGCATAAGAATTATTAATCACAAATCAATATTTACTGCTGAACTAAGTTTGGATATATGCATAATCTGCTTAATTGCATAAAAAGACTTGAAAAAATGACCAAGCAATTAACCATATTTGTCTGCATTGCAAATACCGGTAGTTATTTTGATCCTGAAAACTACAGATAGCCCAAAAACAGTCAATATAAGTCCTCCCCTCCTCCTGAAGCAAAAGTAATCCACTTTTATGACAACTTAGTACCAGGTGGTTACTAGTTCAATATTTAATAAGCTCAAGCTTGAGTTTGTAAGCAACAAAAAAGGTATACATTTTCATTTGTTCTCATTCTGGGCATATTTAGAGATTAGAGATTTTTTTTTATTACTTTTTTAAATCTTCCATAAGACAAAGACCTAATGTCTGAGAAAATGTTATTCCATATCTGTGGCCCAATATAGAGGCTTGATGATAGACCCTGAGAAGTGAGCTTTCTGGGGATAAAAAAGTTTTGATTAGAAGCATATCTAGTTGAATAATTATGATACTCAGAAGCACGTTTAAAGTAATTTTTGAAAATTTCTGGAAGTGCGTTATAGTGGTACAAATAAACAAATTTTGCCAATTCTAGATTATAAATATCTTCAAGTTTAAGTATATTAAAAGATGCATACAGTTTATTTAAATTAACTTTGTCTTTGATCTTTTTGAATGACATCAGTCGCAAGATATGATTTTGCATTATCTTGAGTGGCTTCAGCATTGATACACTTGAGTTTGCCCACGTAAGAATTCCATAATGTAAATGGCAGTATACAAATAAATAGTACATCATAACCAACGTTTTTTTATTTACAAAATGCCTAAATTTGGAGATAATACCAGCAGCTTGAGAGACCTTTTTGAGAACATAATTAATCTGAGAATTTGACTTTAGATTATCTTGTAGATGCAGTCCTAAATATTTAACTGTATCAGTTTGGTGTATGACGCTTCCACACAAAATTAATTTGAAATTACTTGCTCTGTTTTTATACTTCTTGCTGGGAACAATCATGTAGCATGATTTGTTTGCATTTAATGACAGCCTGTTAAAGTTTGTCCAATCACTTATTTTTTGAAGCTCTGCAGTTACAATTTGTTCAAGTTTATTTAAGTTTTTTTCTCGAATAAATAGCACAGTGTCATCAGCAAACATTCATAGCATAGATAAATCAAATTTTGATCTGCACAAAACCATTATTCTGTACAGTAAAATATGAATGTTATTTGCTTGCAAAATGCAAACTGAAGTACAATTTTTCATACCTTCAAATCGACAAACGTGGTGAGACAGTCCAGATTTGCATTCTTTCGCTCTCAAATTGATTCCATCGTCATAGGTTAATGGCCAGGTCATTTGTTCACAAACAGATGCGTTAGATGCTGGATAGTTAGTTGTATTGGCAACCATTGTTCCATTATTCCAGAACCAATTTACTTGATTAACATCAGATCGGGCTCCAGTAAACACACTGACGTCTATGAAAGCAAGTAAGTGCAATTCTTCAATTAGTGTTATAATTACCACATAGCCCAAAGCAAATATTTAGCTTAAAAAAACACACACATAGCCTAAAGAAAAAACTTAACCAAAAAACGGGAAGCAGTTGAGCACATAAGTCCTCTGAATTAAATTATTGTAAATTATAAAATGAAGTATCAGTATATAAATTTAGTATTTTGCAAAGATTTCCTGATAAAGTTTTGGGAAAAATCTAGTTATTATATGGCTGCATACACACAGCAATGTCAAAAATGAAGATTCGGACCTATTATTACAGAGCAGCTTGATACGGTAAGAGGCAGTACAGAGACTCTAGTTAGAATTTAGATCAGTGGTTCTCAACCTTTTTAGCCCATGGACTATTTCCAATTTAGTCTAAATGTACGCGGACTCAAGTCACTCATAGGTATGAAAACAAGGTTGTTCGATAACTGAGTGGTCACACGATGTAAATGTACGTTTTTTGCTGTAGCCGCTGCTATAGCCTACGCCGCGAAACCAGTGGCGTAGTGAGAAATTTAAAAAGAAAGGGGGGCAATACTTTTTATATTTTTTTTATGCGTTCTTTTTTTCGGCAGAACTAATTTGAGTCCGGGGGTATGCACTCCCGAAACAATTTTGAAAATCTGCATGCTGTAATGGCTATTTTAGTGCTTTTTGAATAATTTCACGCAAATTTTGTTTAAACTTTTTGACCCTAATTCTGAGTGCTTCGCCAAATACGATGCGTTTTGTTCGCACATTTTCGATTATGCGTGCGTAAAACTTATTGCTATCAAAAAGGTTCGAAATTATGGAAAATTTAAAGGATGCATACCCTCATCCTACCCCCCTGGATCCGCCCCTGGCCATAATCTACAGAAACCATCAAAAGAGTCGGGTATATTTCAGTCACTTGGAAGCATTAAGTATGTTCTTTTTTACTAAAAGGCAGAGTTAAAAGGGAGGGCATGGCACAATGCCCCCCTAAATACGCTCCTGACCGAAACCATTGATTGGGAAGCTGAAACGTTACGTTCATGCTGAAAAATCGACTACGTGAAATAAATCGTTTCAATTTTTTTATTTTGTTCAGTTTATTTTTATAGCAATCTTTTTCGTTTTTTGTTTATTTATATATTTTTTTGGAGCGACTCTTCATTGTCAGTATGTATTCCTGCAGCTATCAATTCCTCTAACACTTTGTTTATGTTATGCTCTCTAGCATTTTTCTTCATAGTTTTCATTACTAGTGTCCCACAAAGCTTCAAAGTTTCTGTATGTTCAAGAATTTGACAATGTCTTCTTCAGACCATTTCAAAATTTGCCGCTTTGCCATATCCTTGTTTTGTAACACCCGGTAGGCTATAGGCCTATTACTTTTTTTAACTCGTACATGTTGACAATATAAGCTCGCGAATGCTTTGTAGTACCCAGTGGCGTAACTGGGCCTGTTTTGGGGGGCAAATGCCCAGTTATTTTTCACGTGTTCAGGGATGTATCCAAGGGGGAGCGAGCCGCTGGGTCTAAACGCACAAAACTTTCGTGGTGTAAAATTTTTGTTTTACTTTTCACTTGATTTTGGGCGGAAAATTGCACATCCACGGACGTGATGACCTTTTTTTTGCTCTTCAAATTCTTTTCATCTCTGTAACATACCGTACACGTAAGTTTCGCGGACTCATCCTCGCCCTTCCGCGGACTCATTTGAGTCCGCAGACTCGGGGTTGAGAAACACTGGTTTAGATAGAGATGGACAATCTATAAAAATTATTGCAAGGCTTGGGAAAACACGAGCAAAATACTTGCTCAACTTTCTCGTGTAAAATGATGTGGAATACATAGCAAGGGAAGTATTTTTTCTTGAGCAGTTTCTTGCAATAACAGTCATACTGGAATATCGGAGCTAGAAACTTGCTGACTCTTTACACGAGAGGTAGGCCTACTCTGTAACTGCAATATTGAAGATACAGTAGATTTTGAATTGATCCGACTAGAATTCAAATTCTATCCTTTTCTGCTGTTGGTTGTCACGTAATTGCTTTAACAAAAGTTCCAAATAGGATTAGTTTTAGCGTTTTTTCCTTATTGGATATTGAAAAAACTTAGCGGTAAACAAGACTAAAGCGAATGTAGAGGAAGGAGCAATTGAAAATGCCTAAAATAGAAAAACATAATAAGGCCTAAGTTGTGTTTGCTTAGTATTTTAAGGTAAGTCCTCTATATAATGCCCACGCACTGCAGTATTGCCTGCCCTAAAGTCAAGTAAGTACACCCCCCCCCCCTTTAAAAACACGGGTCCACCCCTGCTTTAAAAAAACTATACCATACCATAAAAAACCTATACCATAAAATTACGATGTTTAAGCAAAGTAGTACTTATATGCGGGTCCTACTAAACACCGCAAAGGACTGAAACTAGTGTTGTAAGTCAAAAAAGGAGTCGTTTATTTGCAAAAAAACACGTCTTTTTTTAACAATAACACTTTTTTTTAACAAAAAATCGTTTTTTTTTATTCTTTGGATTTTTGTTATACTCGTATGTTCAACAGATATATAGATATATTTTAATGAAACGCTACGGAATTTTGTTGCGTATTGCTATTGCGAACATTTGGGGTTAAGCAAATTGCTGAAAAACACGTTTATGGGGAGAGTATTTCGGTTACACACTTTTTGAAATTGTTAGTTAATGCGAATCAGGGTTTGATTTTAATACTCTTTTTATTTACTGTGCCAACAACATGGGTACGCTTGGTACTATCGGAAAATAGGTAACATTTCAATAAAAGGACTCATTCTTTGCTGTTTTTAATATCAAATTGGGAGAAACAGTTTGCTTTTTAACAGATATTTTAACTTAGAGCTACGACTTTATCAGTTATCGCAACATACGATGAACAACGAAGGTGATTAATTCATTGTGTCAGCAGTCAGCAGCGGTACGCATAAAAGATTTTCAATTTGTTACTACGAAATGTCAAAATGATAGCGAGCCACAGAAACTGTGCACAAATTGATCTTTCAAAGATCAAACCCGAATCTACATTAAGCCAGTCAAACGACTTGCATTCGCTGGACCTCACCTCGAGTTTCAGAGCAAAAATTAAACACAAGTTACACAACAAAGTGGTTCTATACTTGATCTGCTGAAAGGGAAGTCAAGCTAACTTCCACATGAAGAGTCTAAAGACAACCATCCCTCAACATCAACAGTTGCATAAGCATCTTCAGCAATATATGTACAAAGAAAGCTTTAGTTTGCAAAATTAAATCGCTTGAGCGTATCATTAAAAATAGGTCTGTTTATATAAAGGGTTTTCAATAATGGTTTGCGGCTTGTTAGCGGCCCAATGCTAATAGAAAGCAACAAAACTGGACCGTTAGCGGACCAACAAAAAGTCCTGTGAACGGCTACGCATAAGATTTTCCTTTTTCTCGGATTTTCAACTATCCGGAAAACGGGAAATTTTCAAAAAAATTCTCGGGAATATCGGTAAATTCTCGAAATTTTTCGCGGGAAAATTTTTTCGAGAATAATGATTTTGACGTTTTTTTTGATTTTCAACATTTCAAATTTAATTTTTAGCATTTTGTAATGTTGTTTTGACAAACTTAGCTTGAGTTTTTCCATTTTTTCGACAAATTGAAGAAAAAATTCTGATTTCACAAGCATTTCGTTTAAAAAAATTTTGCGAATTTTCAAAAATACTGTAATTCTTAGTAAGCAAAAAAAATTTTAATTTGCAGTAACGCAAAGCTAACGCATTTTTGATGTTGGAATGAGAGATATCCGTCCCTCTGAAATCGTTACTAATGTAAAGACATTTCCCGGGATCCCGACATAAACTTCCCGGGAAACGGGAAATTTCAAAACCTTAAATTCTTGTCCCGACTTCCCGGGAGAAAGCACTAGCTAGGCTAGTCAAACTAGCACTTAAAGCACCCAAAATGGCTCATGCTGGTTAAAGATGTAAATGATAATTTAAAACATTGTTTTTTATTCAAATACAAGGAAAAGCAAATTTAAAACACATGTTTGCTATTCCGAAGCAATACTTGTTTTAAACTAAAAAAAACATTGAATGATAAAAAAAAAAAATTACTTAAAGAAACATGTTTTTTTTTAAATAAAAGTTACTTTCTGTTTGCGCTGCTGTTACTACCTTAGTTTTAACACTGAATAAAAGAGATTAAATGACATCCATATCCGGTTGTTTTCGCACAGCAGAGGCGTGTGGCTATTGACATGGGGCGCGTCCTTGCGGGCAAGAGAAATCAAGGTGAATTTTTGGGATGTTTACAACAGCTAAGCAACTAGTTGATAACCTTTTCGGTCGTCAGTTTTTGATGCAATAACGAAACATTTAATCCGCTTTGCCAAGGAGCGTATTCAGAGGGGCGATCGCTAGTTAATTACAGCAGAACCTACAAGTTAAAATGAATTAAATTGATTTATTATTCGATGTAAAATACAAAAATGCAGGGCTTTTAGAACAAGGGTTTCCTGAATTGGAATCCCCACGGTTGGGCGTAATGCGGGAGAAGAGTTTCTGAAGATGGGGGCTACTGTTACTGCAGCATCAGGCAGATATCTGCTATATGCTCTGGAAAATATGTCAGTGTAACTTGATGTATGAAGTGGTCGATGAATCTCCAAAGCACATGAAGCGAAAACAGGCGGTTTGGCGCCGCAGTGTCCTTACCATGCACTTCCTAATCAAACGCTGGGAATTAAGAGCAGATTTTACACGAATTTCCGGGCTTGGTACCACCATAAACTATTCTTAACACTTCTGACACTATGAGGGCGTGCCCAGAAATTTAAAGAGGGGGGGGGGGCGCAAACCATAATGATCCAGCTTTCAGAAAAGTGATAAAATATAAAAAGACATAAAATATTTTTGAACCTACTTTTGCAATCTAACTATTCCTTACAATCGAACGTGTTGAATATCCCTCGCAATCGAACGTGTTAAACTTAACTCCAAAATACTGTTGTAGATGATTTCTTTTAATACCGGCCTGCATAGTTTTTCAGCTTGTTTCAGCTTTGCATCATGCCGCATTTTACCTATTTGCGCAGCAATAACAATCCGGCTGCCCCGTTTTGATACAGTTCAATTTCGAAAAGTAGCCTGGTCGTATGCCACGTCATTGGTCATTACCTTTTTTCTGAAATCTATTGCGTGAAGTTTTACAAAATTTTGGATAAAATACAACATTCCTTAACATTTTAGCGAAAAAAATGTGTAAAAATTCTCTTGCAAAATCGGATGAAAATCATATTACGGAAATTTGGAAAACAAAATGGGAAGAAATTGCATATTGTGTAAATTACGTCGTCAATAAAAGTTAAAAAGTGCCGGAGTTTAGAAAAACAGACTATTATCATTTGAAATAAATCTTCTTTAAAGTTTCGGTGACGACGATACTCCGTCGTTGAAAGAAACTGCTTTCCCATGCAAAATTGAGTACCAGCCTACCTATCTGAAACCCAGCAGGCAGTTCCTTACTTACTCTTGTTCGTACGTAAAAAAAATGATAGTCATTGAGTAGCCTTAATCATTAATGATTCGCTACGGTATTTTGTTTATGCGCTTGCTCATAAGCCCGAAACAATTTCTTTAAAAACAGCATTGCCTGTTGCAGATTCAAAGTCTGCCACAAGAATAAAAAGGTTGACTTCGCACAAAAAATGTTTGCCTCAGAGTTGTCAATCGGGCTCGGGCTTGAATTTTGCAAAATTGTCAAGCTTCAGTTGGGCCGGGCGGCGTATTTCGGAATAGTTGCATAAGAAATTTCTACTTTGCTCTTCGACGATAGGATTGGCTAGAGCAGTTGCGCGAGTATACTGCAAGTAATGAAATGTTTTGTTTGTTGCATTACCACCAGGGATGTGGAAGCGGAAGCTGAAAACGGAAGCGGTGGAAGCGGTCATATTTAAATGGAAGCGGAAGCGCAAAAAGTATGCCGCTTCCACATCATTCACAAAAGCATACTGTAAATAATTTATTAGATATCATTTTATTCAATTTACTACATATTATTTTACAATGCTAGATTCGTATGGATGCCAGATCTCATAGGCCATTACTTTTCGCTTTACTTTCAGATAGTGCTGACGTAGAATCGCTTTCTTTCAGCTTTCTCTAAATTTTAAACTAAAGCAACTAATTTACCAATAGCGCTAAAAGCAATAGTTAAATCTTTTCCAATCATAATCATGTCACGAAATAGATGGAATGCTGTCAGGAGCGTATTTAGGGAGGCATTGTGCCATGTCCCCCCTCCCCTTTTTGATTCTGCCTTTTAGTAAAAAAGAATAAACTTAATGGTGCCAAGTGACTGAAATATGCCAGACTCTTTTCATGGTTTTTGTAGCTTATGGCCAGCAGCGGATCCAAGAAGTAGGATGAGGAGTATGCATGCTCTCACCAGCCATTTTCGAAAATATTTTTGATACGTACAATTTTTTTCATAATTTCGAGCCTCTTCGAAAGCAATAAGACTTACGCCATGTAAGCACGCATAATCAAAAATGTGCCAACAAAATGCATTGTATTTGGCGAAGGCGAAGCACTCAGAATTAGGGTCAAAAAATTTAAACAAAATTTGCCTGAAAATTATTCAAAAAGCACTAAAATAGCCATTAGGTCTACAGCATGTAAATTTTCAAAATTTTCCGGGGGAGCATGACCCCGCACCCCCATAGAGCTTTCCTTGTTTTTCAATCAGATTTGAATTAGTTCTGCCGAAAAAAAATACGCTAAAAAATTGTGGAAATCATGCCCCCCCCTTTAAAATTTCTCGCTACACCACTGAGCATTGTGTATCAAGCTATCAACATTTTTCGGGTCCTACTAAACACCGCACACGATTGAAACACCGCAAAGGTCGACAAAGGACCTCAAATTGATGTACTAAACACCGCAAAGTACGGCAAAGGACTCTAAAACTCTAACCCTAACCTAATGCTAGTCTAACCCCAACCTAACCCTAATTTAAAGTCGTTTGTTATTCTTTGTTATGGTATTATTCCAAGTCCTTTGTCGTCCTTTGCGGTGTTTCAGTCCTTTGCTGTGTTCAGTAGGACCGACATTTTTCTAATGGAGAAAGTAAGTTTCGTAGCAAAGTTGCAGTAAAAGACTCTCAGGATTGTGACTCAACCATTCTCAATCATTCCTTTACACTTTTGTTTGCTTTTTGCGAATTGTCTTTAAAAAAAACGCTTGCTAAACTTTGACCAAGAGCTTTTAGCGAGTTGGAAGAAAAATACGATTTACGCTATCGCCTACCGACGCACTAGTCGTACTTTACTAGCAAAATTTCGGTGAATCTGTTTGGAAGCGGAAGCAATAGGTGTGGAAGCGGAAGCTGTTTGCAAATATACAGCTTCCACATCCCTGATTACCACCACTCTAACCCATCCAGAATTACACGTTAAAGAATTGCGCGTGAAAGAAACCAAGTTCGTTGAAAATAAAAATTAGAAGAGCATCTAACCCAGACCCTATGAGTAACAGCTCATCGTTCTAACCACAACACCAGGTTGCTATTGCCACATCTATAGTCCAATTTTTCTACTATACTCATTTCGGTCAAGCCCTAAATCGTTCTCCTAGCGCTCTCCTCGCAAATGCTCTAGTCTAGCCAATCAGATCGCTAGAGAGCAGAGTAAGAGCAAAGTGGAAATTTCTATGCAACCATTCCAAAATAAGCAGCGGCAAAATCGAAATTTTCAGTCTTATTTTCACTACTTTAAGGAAAGGCAAAAAATTTGTGCATAATCGGAATGCAGCTTTTCTTTCTGCGGTCTAACGTTGGCTGTGCGACGACGTAATCGCCTGCTGTCGGACAGACTTGAAACGATAAAAATCATCAATTCAGAAAAATTATTTTTATAGCTTCAAGTTTGCTGAATTAATTTTTGGTTATTTTCGTTTATTCATCTGTAAACACAAAAAAGCTAAGGATAATATACACTGCATTCTAGTTCAAGGGTGGCAAACCTATGACACGCGTGGTAGATGTGGCACGCCGCAGGTTTTTTTCTGGCACGCCACTTGATACTTTAATCCTTTTTTACACAATCGCCCCTTTCCGCAAAGCGTGGGTCTAAATTGTTCCCCATAAAGCGCTCACGTTTGCAGAGCTGCTAGACCAAAAGCAAAAAAGGTCTTCGCGTCCGCAGAGCTACTGTTTTCCAACTGAAATCGGGTGAAGACCAAAAAAGGGTCTTCACGTCCGTTGGACCACTTTCTCCACAGTTCATTCAATGTAATGGCTCAGCATTAGCTTGCTAAACTTTATTTCCATTATTTTGGCACATTCGCCAAAAAAGGTTTGCCACCCCTGTTCTAGTTGATTTCATTTTTTTGACTTAATAAGTATTGCTGTTCATAACTGGTGTGACTGTGGATGGGGAAAACTCATTCTCTTTATTTATTAAAATTTCTTTAAAATTTATGGTGTTGTGTTTGATTTCGGGCTTAAATCGCGCTCAGACTGGCTGATCATTTAGAATTTGGGTCGGGTTCGGACTTGAAAAATCGAGCTCAAGTCGGGCTCAACATCTTCGGCCTCTTGACAATTCTGGTTTGCCCACTCCAGAGTTAGTTTTGTAGCGAAGACTTTGCTCCCTTTATAATTTTGTTCGATCATTGCGTCGTTTACAGTATTTTAAATGTCACGAAACGACTTTGACATTCTTCTTATTCTATTGTACGTATACTTTCACATTACAAAATAGGTAGGCCTTTTTGTCTCACAATTAAGCAATCCATTTAACTAATAAATAGGGCGATTTAAGGTTACAAAAGTTACTTTTTTTGTTGGCTCCAATTAGCACAAAAAGCGTGGAACCAAAATTTCACACGTGTTGGACCAGTATTTAAGAAGTTCTAAAATTGCAAAAAGTTACTTTGTATGTATTTAGGTTAAAATTAATTTTTAAGGTTACAAAGTTTTTTGTGCTATTTTTTGTCCAACTTTTTTTTGTCTTTTCTTGCTTCAATTGGAATGGATTTACACTCAGCAAAATGCATCACGGTGGTTATATACTAAATATACTGGACAGCCTTGCGTCTTCCAGTAACAAAATGGCACCTTTGCCATGTTAAAACTTTGAATTTTGTGACGCTTACCTAAACTACTCTATTGGTTAGTGTTTGCTTAGTAAGAACAATACATTTTTTGAAAAACGAAGATTAGACAAGAGTGAAAAGCGAATGGACTGGACCAGGTGCTTATAGCATTCCACTGTTTATGACGTGATTATGGCTTGTGGATCGTAATGTCGTATCTATCCAAACCCAGATGGCTTTCACAACCAACGGTGGTGACTTACAGTATTTTTAAAATTTTCTTTATTTTTAATGAGGGATTTTTTTTTAAAATTCCATAAAAAAAGCAGCGGTAATTTACGTTAAAACACCTGAGTCTCCTTTACCAAGTTCTGTCTATTTTAAAACCGAAGGGCTAAAATGAACATATTCGTTTTCAACAACAACGATTGAAAAAAAAAAAGTTATTGCAGGCAGGTCTAGACTCAAATTATCAGAACTAACTGAGCTTTTGGAGAATACGCCCCTGGGTAAAGAATACAAAAAGGTTAAGAACCCCTGGATAGACAAACTCTTTCTGTTTGCATAGATTAGATCGCCGTGCTGTAATCCTGCTGGCTTCGAGCAGACACATGAAAAGAACTGCGCGCAGGGTCTAGAATAGAGCATTGATCATCGTTGCAATTGGCATGTTTAAGAACAAAATCCTTAGGGTATTCATTGTCCAGCAAAATTTCCTTGACCCGGTTGATTTCTTCGTCCAGCTTGCTTTTGGAGCAAATCTTCAAGGCAAAATGAACGAGCGTCGACACTAAACTGGCTTAACGTTTTATTGGCGTAAAGGATTCCCAGCGTAGGTACTGGCCTGTGAACGTAGGTTTGCGATAAACTTTGGTTTTATCGATGCTGCCCTTCATGTGTTCAACGTTTCATTCATTCATTCGTATACACGTAAAACACATATCTCTCAGAAGTTAATAGAGGACAGATATATTTAGAGTTGGTCCTTGGTTATTTCCTTGATATGGCATGGAGGGCGCAAGGTGGTACAGTTATTGAGAACATGGAAAGCTGTTTGGATTTCTTCGCAGGAGCGTAAAATATTGTTCGATAGTCCCATTTTAACCATGATGGCAGCAAAGCGGCTAACGCCGGTTCGTGAACAACGTGAACGTTTTCAACGTGTTCAACGTGAACGTCGAGAAAAGGGAGTTGTTCTTCTCCTCAAAAGTGAACTGAAGAGAAAAATGTAAACCATTAAGTATAATTAAAACTTCCTCGGACTCTTTTTCATTTTGAAAGATGACAATAGTGTCATCGACATACTTAAAATACATGGCAGGTTTGTAAGTTTTAGAAAAAAGCTTTTCTTCATAACATCCAATAAAGATGTTGGGCAGTGCGGGGCAAAGCGGCGACCCCATAGACTTGGCCCAGCGTTGGCCAACATCTTTGTAGGATATTATAAAGAAAAACTTTTTTTTATAAAATATTCAAACCTGCCATGTGTTTTAGGTATGTCGATGACACTTTTGTCATCATTCAAAATGAAAAAAAGTCAGAGGAATTTTTAATTAGACTTAACGGTTTGCATTTCTCTTCGTCCACGTGTGGAGATGCTGGCAACAATTTGCCACATTCTTTAACTTGCAAAGCAAACAAACAAAATATGATAACAGTTTATTACAAATCATCCAACAAAAAGCTTATTCAAATAGAATGAACAGTTAGTAAACAACCAACAGCCAATATCAAATCCACGTTCCACTAGCCTTATTCCTTGTACCAGCGGACTTCAGTTCTCTCATTTCTAATGTAACAGGGTTTCCAATTAAATCTGCATCCACTAGGGAATGCAGTGACTGGGTTATGCCCAGTCACTGGAGATTACCCTAAAATTTAATTACGAGTTGAAAATAAACACAAACATCAAACTGGAAAATCATAAAAATTAGTATGTTATGTAGTCACAAAGTCGAGAAGGGGGGCAACGTTGTCTTGGTAAACGGTTTGAGTTTTGCGTTGAGGGAAATGTCTCAGCAACAAGAGGCGCCTCAAACAAGGATAAAGAACAGTATGCTGGTTTAACATTATTTATTGTTACAGATTGTTGCTTTACTCCACGCAAAATGGTAAATGTTTTTCAGTTCTTCACAGCACTTCAAAAGGTCCATCATACGTCGGAGTAATATTTGATTTTACGGGATCGTTTTTTACAAACACATGAGTACATGAATGGAATGAAGGGGGCATGTGCGTGTTGAGGATCTGAGCAACTCTCGTATCAATTGGTCAGCATTGACTTGCAAACGATTTTAACGAAGAGATCATTTCTCCAGCGGAAACTTCCTCAGCATAACTGTTAGCCTTGTTAGCGCATAGATCTCCAGGCAAACGTAAAGTTTGTCCATGTACAAGCTCAGAACTACTGCATTTTAAATCTTCTTTATACATGGAGTTTAAAGAAAGCATAATAAATGGAAGATGGCATGTCCAGTGAATCTTGTCCAGTTTTGCTGTTAGGGATATTTTAATGTTTTTGATTGAACGTTCGGCTAACCCATAGGATTTAGGGTACCTAACACTGCTGGTGCGGTGATTGGCACCAATGAGCTTACAATAGTCACGAAAAGTAGTTGAAGTAAATTGGCATCCAGAATAAGTGTGAATATTGCAGCAAGTTCCAAAAGCTTGTATGTGTTGGTTGAGTGCATGAATGACAGATTCGGTAGTTTGATCAGTCATTGGGTAAGCTTCGACCCTACGAGTAAATCGATCAATGCACACTAATAAGTAAGCGAAGGATCGAGAAACAGGGAAATCAAATCAAAATCAAATCTTCATTAAACTCGCCGTATTACGCCGAAGCGTGTAACGAGTGGCGGGGCCCATCTCCGCGACTTAGCGCCTGGGCCACACAGCTCCGAAGAAACGTCGCAACAGTGGCGAGCCGTTGGCAACACCCTGTCGATTTAACCGGCCCGGGAATCGAACCCCAGACCTCCCGCATCAATAGCGTGCGCTTAGCAACTGAGCTAACCGGCCGGTGAGAAACAGGGAATGGTCCGCAAATGTCGACATGAAGGGTGTAAAATCGCTGATTAGGCAGGGGAATGGGTGACAAAGGTGATACAACATGCTGCAAAACTTTTGAACGCTGACAACCAATGCAAGATTTAACAAAATCACGAATCTTCGATTTCATGTTAGGAAAAACATATCGCCTTTGAATGATACGTCGAGTAGCTCTTATGCCTACGTGTGCCAAGTTGTGGCAATGAGCAATGAGTTGTGATTGCAAAAGTGGTGGAATGAGTGGCCTATTTGCATTGGTGCTGACATCAACTAAGAGGGTTTGATGTGTGTCTGGAAGAGTAATGTGCTGTAGCTTGAGAGATGAGTTCTGTGGAATGTCCTACTGCTTGTGCTGCAGCTGAGTACTTAATAGTTCTAGAGAAAAAGGAGACTGCTCATGTTAAAAAAGATGATGAATCATAACTCTTGACAAGCAATCAGCTACTACATTGAGGTGACCTGGAAGATGGCGAAGCGTACAGTCAAACTGAGATAAGTAGCTAAGCTGCCGAACTTGTCTTGGTGTATGATTTTCAGAGGGTTTGTCGAAACTAATTACCAAACTTTTGTTATCAGTAAAAATGACAAACGTGTTATCCGATAGCATATATTCAAAATATTTGACGCTTGAAAAGACACTAAGAAGTTTCAAATCATAGGTAGAATAACGCTTTTGATGATCTTGCAAGCTTTTGGAGCAATAACCCAAAAATTCAGTTTTGTCGTCATATACCTGATCCTAAAGAAACGTTACTTGCGTCGCATTTGAGTTGCAAAACAGCATTGGGTTTAGGGTGAGCTAAATGTGATATGTAAGTCAAATGGTCTTTAATTTTAATAAAGGCTTCCGTGGCTTGAGCATTCCAATCCAGAACATCGTTATTTTTAACGTGGCCTTTTAGAAGGGAATTCACAGAGTCCAAGATGAATGCAGCATTATTAAGAAAACGGCGCTGATAAGTGACTAGGCCCAAAAATCGTCGTAGTTGCTTGACTTTGAATGGATTGGGAAATTTTTTCATGGATAATATTTTATCTTCCAAAAGAACAATGCCATTTTGGGACGGTTTATAGCCAAGAACAGTAATTTCTGAAAGACCCAAAGAACATTTAGCCATATTCGACGCCAAGCCATAAACATTTAATCGATTGCCTATGTGATGTAAATAATGCTTGTGGGAGGTCATGTCCCGGGAAAATATATCATCGACAAAAGCGAAGCAATAGCTCTCAGTACCCGCCAAGACATTGTTGCTGAAATGTTAAAAAGAACTAGAGGCTTAAGTTAAGCCGAACGGCATCTTTTTAAATTCAAAGGTACCTCTATGTCATGCGCGGATTTATGGGGGGGGCAGAGAGCCCGGGCTCCCCCGAAATTTCCAAAATTTTTATAAATTTTCACTTGTTAGCAAATGTCATAATTGGTATTAAAATCTGAAATACTCTTAACTAAGATTCAGGAAGGTCGTTTGGGTAGCAGCGCTTTCTGTGATCAAAGTCTTAACAGCTAGGATGCAGTTACTGATTGGGCTTTTACTGATTGTTACTGATACTGATTGGGCTTACATCATAATCTATATGAAAGGCAGATATAAATATATGATGAAAAGATTGGTTGGATTGCATATTCGGTGAATCAGTATAGACTATTGCATTAAAGCAGTAGCCAGTATGGCGAAAAAGCATAATGCAGAAGAAGAGTTTGCTTATGTTGTAAGGTATTGAAGTAGCCTACTGATATGCCATTATGCTTTGAAAATCTGGGAACTGTAGTTCAGCTCAGTAGCTTGCTTGTAATACAATATGATAAGTCAAGTGTTTGAAGCCGACTAGTTTTATTCTGCCAATTAGGGTCCTACCTTATTTTCTGCAACTAGCATGTGTTAATCAATAGAGGGCAGTACCCCCTTACTCGGGCAAAAATTAGTCCAAAATATAAAAAAAAGCACATGGAATTGGCCGAGTGGTTGGTGCGTAGGACTACGGAACTGGTTTCGCGGGTTCGACACTCAGCTAGGTCATCTTCCATGATGCATATACTTCACTTACCGGTACATAAAAACCCAAGATGCAATTATGTGGCTTAAAATATAAAAGTAAAACAATAAAAAAAAGATATAAAAACAAATTAATGAAACTGAACTGTGGGCATGGACTACACGTGCTGTCAATAGCCAACACCCACCCCCTTGACGATTGCAGAAAAAAAGAAACTTTTTTTGAAACGAACCGACTTTTCTTCGTGCGGAGCTTGTCGCAATTGCTATCATGTTTTTTCTGTTGTGTCCAACTTTCTGATTTAATCTCGAGAAACTTTCATAACGATGCGATGCAACAATACCGGTAGTCCAACTTTTCTGATGTGTTTTGCTTGAACTGCATTTTTGTCATAGATGCTACTGCGGAGCACTTAATAAGTAAGAGTTTCCTTAGATAGATAGATAGATTTATTATTTAGCCATATTTACGGAAAACAAAAGCAAACACACACAACATGTGAAAAAAAAAAGTAAATAGGCAAGGAAGCATCGACTAACCAGGTTTTCGGGTCAAGATGCTTCCTATCGATACAATATTGCAGTTGTTGTTGAAAAGTGCGGAGAATTAACACGAAAATTTGACAGTTGTGCACTTTAACAAATAAATACAAAGCAAGCTGACATGTGAGAAAAAAAGTATACAGGGCTCAAATACTTAATCAAGAGGTGTTAACAAAATATAGGACAAAATGAACAAACAAACAAGCATTAAGAAAAAGTTACGATTGCTTTTGATTAAATTGAAATGTCAAAGAGAATAATTTAGAGTAGACAAATTTATTTTGCTGGCTACACACCCAAAAGGAATTAATCAATATCTATTAAGTAGTTGCAAGATACAGCAACCATACTACCGGTATCAGATGCATTCTTTATTTACATATTTACAAAATTACATTACCACGAACGTTTTCGGCACAACTTTTGGCCCTCTTCAGGTATATCTAAATTAGTTAAGTAACTTTAAGTATTAACAAAACTGACTGAAAAGAAATTATTAGTAAACTCAAGCTGAGAACATTACTAGGCTAGGCTAACTCGTCTAAGAGTTGAGTCCAAAAGTTGTGCCGAAAACGTTCGTGGTAATGTAATTTTGTAAATATGTAAATAAAGAATGCATCTGATACCGGTAGTATGGTTGCTGTATCTTGCAGCTTTATGGTATAAAAAATCAACCTCTCTTCCGAAACTATATTAAGTAGTTGTTTTTTGTAATTTTTTTTGAAAGAGACCCATTGCATGCTTTTCAGTTCATAATCAATTTCGTTGAAAAGTTTAGGTCCTCTGAATGAGAGAAGGTTTAACGCAATTGATTTGTTGACCCTAGGTCGAAAATATCCGGATTTCGTAGATTGTCTTGTGTTATATTCTTGGGTAGAAGCAAGTTTGGTAAATTTGTTTTCAATTATTACTACAGTATGCTACAGTATGTCCGGCTACAGTATGTCCGATTTGACCGGCCTGGGAATTGAACCTCAAACTTTCCGCATCGATACCGACATCTCTAACAACTGCGCTATAACCGACCGGTCTGCTGAAAATTATTGAAATATAAAACTAAATTGACACTGCCGTAGTGCTAAGAATAAAATATAACTACTGCTAAGGAAGATCAGACCAACAAAAGATTTGAAAAGAACAGGGGGGGAGGACAAAATTGTTTTTACGTGCCGTAACTGTCTCAGGAGCTGGAATGCTCCGTTTTTCAAACATACCGATTATGTGTTTGAGAGTATCTGATGATATTGACGCTGTGATTTGGGTGAAGAATGCTTGGACAATATCGATGCTATTTTTGACCTTAACCGCTTGATCAGGAATTCCTGTCGCGCGCAATTCATTTTAGCTTGAAAATGTTTCGGTAGGAAGGGCAGTGTTTTCTCATGCTCTACTATCTTCACTTTTCCAGACAGTTATGGAAGAAACTGCCCCCTTTGTAATGAGCGCATATTAAATGTTTATGTCAAGGTTTATATGCGTTGCTTATATCGATGTTGGTTTTTGAAAAAAAAGTTTGGAGAAAAGCAATTAACTGCTTTATCCCCATGGCTACACCCTGTTTGTGACGTTGCGAAAGCTTGCCTACTTTAGTCGGTTAACCTTCCTAAGGCCCAAAAATGAGGTAAACTAAATTTTGCAGTAAATTTTTAACCACGGCTTGATAGCTTGAGTTTCTGCAAAACCTTTTCTCTCCTTAAATAAAGCGCAAAGCATCAAGCAAAAGTATGAATGAAATATCTTGGTTGCTTCCTTAGTTATGGCATTATATAGCTTAATCATGGTTAACTGTAATTGCGTAATAATTTAGACTAGAAACATTACAATCCAATGCACTTTATTACCTCTGAACTACCGTAATGGTAGCATCTTCACGTCATCACGATGTGACGTCACTGAAACACCCTGCATTGAAAAATCCTGCGTACGCCCCTGCTGGATAGCGTACTTTAATCATAAACTTTTTCCTTCAGCTTCCTGAAAAGTCTTTAACATATTAAATTTTCTGGCCCCCCCCCCCCGAAAAAACCTGTTTAATCCGCGCCTGCTCTATGCGTACAGAAAGCAGTGAATTTTTTGTTGCTGGTTTTTACAAGCTGCCAAAAAGCGGACTTTAATTCAAGGCATGTAAAAACGGTAGATCCATAGACATTCGCTGTAAAATTTTGTAGCCGTGGCAAAGGATAATTCATTGCTTTAGTTCTTTTATTAACTGCACGACAGTCTATCACGAGTCTGTATGAATCATCTTTTTTCTTATCCAGGTGCACTGGATTAGCCCAAGGGCTTGTAGAAGCGCGAATAATATTTAGGCGAAGCATTTCATCAAGTTGGGTATCTAGTGTTTGCTTTTTCTCAGGGTTGAGTCTTCTAGGTCGAAACGCAATAGGAGAACCACTTACGTCCATTTGGTGTTCAAACGGGTGCAATTTCGAATCAACACGTATTTGACCAGAAGTTAAGTCTGGAAATAACTCGAGAATATCAGGCAAAGAAAGTTTGTCATAGTCAATTTGCTGTTTCTCAAGGATTTGATTCTTCTTTAAAACAAACTCAGGCATATAGACTTTTTGAAGAGAAGCATCAATTGTGATGTATTTTTTTTAGAAAATCTTGGCCCAGAATGGCATAATGAACGTCAGCTAACCAAAAGGTGTGTATAAACTTTTTATCAGGAAAGTCATTGAACTGCAAAATCAAACCTAGTGATCCAAACTGTTTTAATGGATGACCATCAGCGGTAAATAATTTTCAAAAGGAATCATTACCTTGGGTAGATGGAAACATATGGATGGGTTCTATGAATATGTTTTGTTCTAGACAATAAGATTATTGAGCACTTTTGATTGGTTATACAAGTGAATTTGGCATTTCTTACTAATATCAGATCATTCTTCTTGTTTTATTTGTTTGGACTTATTTACTAAAATTAAGTAGATTAGAAAAAAAAGGGGATGAGAACTCACAATTGATTACGAAATTTAAGAGATTGACAGTGAGCAAAAACGCATTAAATGTTATAATAATGTCAGAAATTGGGCTATCACATTCAAATGAAGGCTTTACACATATTGATCTAGTAGTTGTTGTTTATAAGCAGTAATAAATATTTGATGCGTTAATTGTTTAATATTGTGCGGAGTATTATTCCAAACTTTGACACCTATATATTTTATTGATCGTTGAGTTCGAGCTGTTGTAAAGCGGGGTAAATATAGTGAGTTTATGGAAGAATTTTAAGTGAGTTTAAGGTATATGAATTTGCACTGTAATGAAAATAGTGGAAAAGCGCGTAGGTAATTTCTCATGGGAGAACAAATAGGGGAAAGCGGGGAAAAGTGGACCGCCTAAGCCCTAGGTCGCGTAACTGCTAAATTTTAAAAATTATTTTGATTTTTTTGTTTTGAGGGTAAGCGTCAGCATATGTTGTCCGGTTTAAAACCAAACTTTTCCCCGAAAATCGTTTTTTTAATTTGAAATTTTTTGATTGAAAAATACCTCCGATGTTCCACTTTACTCCTTGCATGAGTGGTAAAGTGGACCCAGGGCCGGATTTAGACAATGAGAAGCCCTAGGCTATTTGGTCACACTCATTAGAAGAGCAAAAACATAAAAGGTCTACACGTCGACAGATGTCTTTTTTTCACTGTAAATATTGGTGAAGAGCAAAAAAAGGTCTTTGTTGTTCTTAATAAGGCCTCTTATTTTCTCCGAGGCCCCTCATTTTCTCCAAGGCCCTAGACTTCAGCCTGCTCAGCCTACACGTAAATCCGGCCCTGAGTGGACCGCAGCAATTTTGAGCAATCGTGGTATTTTTTCAACGAAAATCATTTATTTATAACTAACAATAGTTCACCAGCTGCACATTTTGCATATTTCAATAAAGACATGGTTCGCATATAAAGTTGTCGTCTTCTTCGTCGCAACCAGCGCAAGCTTCGTAGGCCCACCGCAGGCATTTAAAGCACTGAATCCATCCGTCATTTTTTGACGATTTCGAATACATCTCATTACATTATCTAAAAGCACTCAGCATCTGCATTACTTTCATTGCGGCTGCAGGGCCCTGCTGGTCCGCTTTACCCCTTTTATGTAACTTTTCGATTTTGACAGTTAGCCTGCTTTAGGCTATAGATTAGCATGAGGAAACCCATGTTGTCTGTGCGTTACATAGTGAGACTCCTTCCACACATTTAACAAAACTTTTCCAATGTGAGTACAAAATACAATGTTAGTTTAAATATATACCTTTAACTAGACGAATTCATTCATTCATTTATTGACGTATCAGAGTCAAGTCAGTACGAAATTTCGACAATGCCAAAGAAATGAATATAGCATAAAAGTTGACACAAAGGCACGCTAGGAGACCATAAAAGAGCAAAAGCTCACCGAGTCATGGCCACCCATTGTTATTCAATCGCATTTGTCTGACTCTCGTAAATTAAAAAAAGGGTCCAAAATTCGATTTTCAAGCCTTTTCCAGTTTTCTACTCTAAAATACCTTGAAAAATAGCGTCTGCAACGTTCTACAGTCACGCTTCATTAAACTTAGGGGTAACCAGGCCATTAAACATTTTTATAAAGAAGTTACGGGTATGTGCCACTTTACTCCGCCGGTCCGCTTTTCCCCACTTTCCCCTACATTATATTACCAATTTCTAGCAGATACAAGTCTTCCAGTTTCAGTATTTGATACTTCTTATATTGGGGTGTTAGTTTACTAAGTGGAGCTTTTGCAATAATTCGTATGACTTTATTTTGAAGTCTTTTTAGCTTCAGTAGGTAAATCTAACAAGTGGATTCCCAGATCGGTAGAGCGTATAGGAGATTAGTGTGTACAAGTGAATAATAAAGAGTCAATAAAGATTTAGAAGGAAGATGATAGCTTAATTTTGCAATAATGCCGATGGAGCGAGCCACTTTTTTCTCCGAGAACATGATATGATTTTTAAATGAGAGTTTATTATCAAACACAATTCCTAAATATTTAGCCATTTCTGAAATCTGTATAATTTTATTGTACAATGTAAGATTAAGAGGGGGATTGGGTTTGTGCAAGAAAGGAGAAATAACTAGAGAGAAAGACAGTCTTTTTAGGGTGTACAGTCAAGGTATTTACTGACATCCATCGATTAAGATTGTAAAGTTCTGAGTTTGCTAACTTTTCTAAATCAGAGAAATTTTTTTCGGTAGCTAAAAAAGCAGTGTCATCCACAAAAAACCTAGGAGTTGTTTTCAAGGCAGCTGGAAGGTCGTTTATGAAAACTAAAAACAGCAGAGGGCCTAAAATGAAACCCTGAGGAACACCATACACATTGCTTGCTAAATTAGAATTTATGTTATTAATTGATACAAACTGTTTTCTATTGGTAAGATACGACTCAATTAAATTATTGGCAATGCCACGAATTCCGTAATGGTCAAGTTTTTTGATCATTTTTTTATGTGAGACACAGTCAAAAGCTTTTTTAATATCTACAAATATTAAGGAAGAAAATTGTGTATTGTTAATGTTATCAAAGCAAGCTGTCACTAAATCTAGCATTGCGTGTAAGGTAGAGTGTTCACGTCGAAATCCAATTTGTGTAGGGGCTATTATATTATTTCGTTCTAGAAAAGGTAGAAGTCTGTTGAGTATTACTCTTTCAAAAATTTTTGAGATGGACGTTAAGAGGAATATAGGACGGTAGTTAGCAACATGTTCAGTTGGACCAGATTTATAGACTGGGAGAACTTTCGCAATTTTTAACTTATTGGGAAAACTACCAAATTGCATGCAAAGATTAAGAATCATGACTAAGAAAATGGCAATTATCTCTGCAGCGATTTTTAAAAAATAAGGAGGAATATTATCATGGCCATCAACTTTATTAAGTTTAAGAGCAGAAATTAGAGATATAATTTCAGGGTAGCCTAAGAAGTGGGGTACACAAAGATTGTTGACGGACAAGAATGTTTCAAATACGAAGTAAAGCCATTGGCATCAGAATTATCAACATTGCTAGCTAAAACATTTCCAACCTTGGAAAAATAATGATTAAATTCATTCGCAACAGCAGTAGGGTCTGATACTGTTGTATTATGGGAAGTTATGATATCAGGTGTAGGTGATGAAGGTTTTGAAGGCAAGAGAGTGCGAAACACTTTCCATGTTTTTTTGGGATCTCTTTTATGTTCTTCAATAAGGTGATGGTAATGGCTTTCTTTGCTAGATCTTTTAGTTTAGTTAACAAGTTAGAGTAGAGCTTGTAGAATTCTTTATCTTCAGCACAACCATGTATGAAATGAGATTTATGCAATTTTTGCTTCCGTTTAATGGAAATGAGAAGATCTTTAGTGATCCAAGGTTTCCTTTGCTAGCGTTTTTGTTTTCGATTAAGTTTTTTCAGCGGTGCATGTTTATCATTAGTTTTCGTTATTGCAGAATAAAATTTATCAAATACAGCATTTATGTTTATGAAAGTGGCACTAAAAATATCAAAACTAAGAGAATCAAGTTCTAGATGTAAATCTGTATTAAAATTTCCACTACTACAGTATGTTTCTTTAGTGATCTGACATGTTTTGATTGTGTAGAGCTGACAGTTAGTTTGCAAGAAATGAAAACCATTATCGGATAATGGTCAGTAATACTATATTCAATAACAGCTGAAGTAAGGACATAACGCTTTTCATTAGTCAAAATGTGACCGAGACATGTAGCAGTGGTTGCTGTTACTCTAGTTGGTTTGTTAATGAGTGATGCTACTCAATGAGATGTTAATAAATTCATATACTCCACACCAGTGTTATTGTTTGTGATGGTAGATATCGATGATAAGGTATGTATGTTTCTGTCACCAAGTATAAAACAGTGCTTTTTAGCAGTATTTAGTACTATCAGGATTTCCTTAGATATTCTAAAAATTTTGTAACACAAGTGTCAGGGTGCCAATATATTGTACCTACAATGAACTGTGTGTTAGTTTTTGGGGAAGAAATGTTCATCCAAATATCTTCACCAAGTAGCACATTTTACAGAAACATTAATTGGCTGAAAATGTAGATTATTATTGATATAAACACCTACACCACCAGCATTAGTAAGGGAGTTAACATGCAAGAAGGTATAGCCAGGGATTGAAATATTGCATAGTAGCTTATCTTTAATTTTAGTTTCAGTAAACGAAATGACATGGGGTGCGGTTGGTAAACTAGTTAAAAAATTCACAAAGTTTTTCTGCGGAGAGCAAATATTAAGATGCAATAAAAACATTTCACTGTTATATGTGGGCGTAACAGAAGTAGGCTGTATAATTTGACAAGGCTCAACATTTTGAAACATAGATGCAAAAGCGCTATCACTTAAGTCAAAATTAGCAGAAACAGCACTTTGATCAGCAACTTGACTCGACACCAAAGCTCATTTGCACAATCATACGCCTCTAGGCTCATGAAACCCAGACAGCAAAGCAGTAAAGAAAAAATCAATTATTCAAGAGCAAAAAAAAATTAAAAAAAGAAAACGAAAAAGCAAATAAAAAATTAGCACAAGTAAGAACAGCAACAACCAGTAAGTTAACACGAACCTTAAAAGTTTTCTTATCTCTTTCATGCCAGCTTGGCCAGTAAGATTGTTACCCAATGGTGATATCCTCAGGTGACATTGATTTTAAAAGAATTTTTTGGTGGGAGACTCTGGTTCGGTGAAATATATTTCATCATCATATTTTGCTTGATGCCGGTTTAACCAAACATTCTTTCCTTTTCTTAATCAATGCTTCAGTTATAAGTATCTGTGTTTCTTTCAATTTCTTTTTGTTGTTGTAGATTAATTGCTTCAAATTGTGAGAAATAAATTTAACAATAATTGGCTTTTTTGGGTAATTTAGCCGATAGCTTCTGTCCAAATCTACTGCTTTTGCAGTTATTCCTAAGCAACGTTGAAAAGTGTCCAAGACAAGTTGATCTGTACTTTCATTTTGGCTAACTTGCAAACCATGGACAATCAAACAGTTTCTTCTCGAGTACTGAGCTTGCTCTTCAATCTGATTTTCTAAATTTTGATTTTGGTGTTGCAGCTCCTTCACAGAATTTTTAAGCTGCTTGATGTGACCTTCCATTGCCAAAGATACTGAGTTACATATGACTTGCCTAAAATCATCATTGTTTTTAATGACCTGACTTACTTTTTCAGAAATTGATTCAATAAATCCCAGGTCAGTCTTCATCTTATCAAGATCATAATGAGAAATTTCTGTAGAAGCCATGAGTGCAGGAACTTTTTCAGCCAGAATTTCATTTAAAACATCAGAATCTATAAGAACCGATTTCACTTCAGATGTAATTGCTTCTTGATTGAGATGGGGAGCACCACTTGCTTTTTTGTTTTTTCCACCAGACATTTAAGCAATCACCAATAAACTATTTACAAATGATTATAACCAAGCTTTTATATTTTAAACCAAGCCTATAAATACATAGCCTTCTACCTTATTCAAATAGAATTGCGATTACCCACTGACAAGTGCGTCACGAAAAGCTTCTGGGACAAACAGCTTTTTTCAAATCTACTATAAAAAGCAATGACAAACGGTTTCTTGAAGCCTAACGCAAAAACAGCTTTTTTCAAAGCTATTCTCAAGTTCTGTACCGCCAATCAATTATTCGAACATAAAGTCACATTTTTAAGTTTTTAGGTCCCAAAAAAATCGTCTTACTAAAGGAAAAAAACTTCGACGAGATAAATTCAAAAATAATCGAAAACAAAATTAGGCTTAATTGAAACATAATGTAACATTTATGACCGCATATTAAACACTCAAAAAGCATCCGGCCTTGTTCCTCTTCCTGCAGAACCAACCCATAGGCAATATTTTTTTTTGCAATATTGTTCCTACTGTTGTTTGTACCTGGTATATAAACTTCGTTCCTTATTCTAAATCCGTCAAGCTTGAAAAGTGACAATCTGCTAGTGACAATATTCTGAGGTTTCAAGGCAAACAATTTTATTGCATTCTTCGTTTTTGAACTGCCTCCAACCAGTTGAAAATCTGTACTCCAGCCATCAGCTGGTTTACATGGAATGAGTTCTAGGAAGCTTCTGGGATCATGCTCGTAATTACGCGTTTTACAAATGTGTATTGTCCGATTAAAATCTTGATTGTTTCTAAACAAAAAAATAACACATTGCACATTCAATTTTTGAGATATTGCTTTCAATATTAAGGGTATTAGGCATTTTTGCCTTCTAACCTGTAATATGAAAAAAAACTTCTCAGCTCTCCAGCAGGGGGAGTAATATGAGCGTTGCTGGGATGAGTGAAGTTTCCTAAAGAGAAAGTGTATGCCCCTACGTGGCGTCCCTTCACTCCTTTCCAAATATTTACTTCGACGAGTTGATCTAAAGTAACAATAGTATAAGAATTGACAATGCCAAAGAGCCTACTAGCAAATCAAACGCCACCAAAAATCAACTGTTGAATTCAGAAAGTTATGACAAGTGCAAGTTTTTGCAACTTTTTTTCATCTTCCGAATGTCAATTGGCAAAAATTTACATAGTACGTTACTCCGTTGTTATACGCAGTTTCCATAAATATTATTTTGCAATCTATTCTGAAGTTTACATGCAACTTTTTGAATTCATCAGTTAATTGCAGGTGGGACGGACTTTTACCCAAAACTTTCAAATGTAAAAAGTAAACAACTTTTTTCTAGCTAGCTCTGTTACTCAAATTTTTCTAAAACGTAAAATTAGTTATAAATCGGGATGCAAATCTAAAAAACAAATCTTTATTATACTCGCAGTATTACGCCGCAGCGTGTAACTGTAACGAATGGCGAAGCCTTATTTGTACAGCTTATAGTATCGAAATAACTTATACCGCACCAAAATAGACCTATTGTATTATTCTGCATCGTAGTGGTAAAACCAAATGAGTGCCGGCATATCCCGACTTCCCGGGAGGAGTCACTATGTAGGCCTATATCCATCATAAATTCAACTGCATCGATAACAACGAAATAACTAAAACTCACGCTTAGTTTGTAGAAGTACTGTGCTTCAACAAAATATAAGTTGACTGAAAGTAAGTTATTAGAAAAAAAAAAATACTTGCTAAAGCTGATCATTATTATCAAAATAATTAAGACGCCATCAGCAATTGCTAGGAGCATCATAATAATGTCGTTGGCTTAAAATGACTGATCACCAAGCTAGCATTTAGAATTTCTGCAACCCAACAGTTCTTAGCTGGTACGTCTACACGAATAAATTGAATAAAAAACAGCTAGTCATCATAGGGGTTACAGTTTACACGCATCATAGTGAGGCGTTTCATCCCGAAGTATGGCCTTAGGTGTATGTAACTGACGCTCACTACTCTAATCTAGTGGCTTACTACCTATTATAAAAAGTCGTCGTAAACGAGTTTTAAGGAATTGCCTCATTTCTTGACTGCTGATCTGAGCAAGGTTTCCTCTAGCACCCCGGCATATCTCTTCTGCTTGGCGATACGTTGTTGGTTGTTCAGATATAGCGTAAATGAAGTTGCCTTGTCTGAGAACATTACTTCGGCATTTTGGAGCTGTAAAGCGTAATACAGTGCAGTAAATTTATGGTAGGCAGCACGCACAAAATCATTGCTGGTTATCGTAAATCCGGTAACATACTAACTACGGTATCGATACTGTATTGTATGAGATTTTTAAAAAGCGGTTTGTGAGTAATGTATGTTTAATTTATTTTTCAACTGGCCAAAATAATCGTTCGCTTTTAAGCTGCCTAATTAAATACCGGTAAACAAATAGGGAATATGAGATAGAATAGTTGGTAGTCTCCATCGACGTTTAAAGAGGGACAAAATATAGTGTAATAGTAGTAGTAGTAGTTGTAGTAGTTTATTATTATTTTTTTCTTTCCACAAAGTAACGCACGAAAAAAACAAATCCTTGCATTCGGAAAGAAACAAGGAGCATCAAATAACCGTAAGGTTTTCTAGTCGAGATGCCCCTTGTTCAAAGACACAAAGCATTAACACATACTGTATTAATATCTGCACAATAATTTGCTCACATATAAACATAGCGCACGGTACAAACAATGTTGATCAGTGTTAACAATACAGTCAGTACTCTCTTATCAAATTTTCTTTAAACTGCTTTTTAAAAGAATTGAAGAGTTTATTTTTTAAGTTTTCGCTAATTTCGTTCCACAGTTTAACACTCCGGAATTTAACCTTCTTTTGCCCAGCAGATTTAGAAACTCGAGGTAATACGTTTTCACAGTGCTCTTTCCTGGCGAAAAGTCAGATCAAAAGCGCTTGACAAAATAACGAAAAACGCTACGCAACAGTGAATACAATAGTAGATATGAATATGAAGCTGCGACGATAAATTTGAAAAAAAGGTTCCTGGTATTAATTTAATTCGCAAGAAATGTATAAAGTTCGGCTAGCACTAGAATCTGATGTAGAGTGACAAGTATACTTGTAATACAAAGCAAAATCGAAGTGGGAAGAAATAGTAGCCTACAGTGCGATGCTGTAGACTAGAGCAGTGCTCCGCAACCGGTGTGCCGCGAGGCGATCCTAGGTGTGCCGCGGAATAATCATATTTTGAACCACTAAACTGCAAAAAAATGAAAAGAGTGTATATGGTTTCCCGATTTATTTCAGAATTGCACCGATCTATCTCAAAAGATCTTTTTGAAGTTTCGCTTAGTA
Organism: Trididemnum miniatum; assembly: GCA_964006365.1. Classification (NCBI taxonomy): domain Eukaryota; kingdom Metazoa; phylum Chordata; class Ascidiacea; order Aplousobranchia; family Didemnidae; genus Trididemnum; species Trididemnum miniatum. The sequence continues at coordinate 25,292,204 of OZ023233.1, forward strand.
GCGTCAGGATTATCATCACTTTAATTAATCTCCACATTTTTCTCGTGTTGCATAACTACCAAGAGACCCGCACGTTGTACAACAGATTATTGTTGTTAGCAACCGAACCTTTTTCTTAAATGTATCTAGATTTCCCCGCACTCTTGATGATAACGAGCGTTTTATTGCCAATTACGAATTATTCACTTAGTCTTGGAAGTATAAACATAAAAAATTCCAGCTTTCACTCGACGCGTCGATCCCGTTGTGCTAACTTTTGACTAACCTCAGGAAACCGCTTTTGTTTGATTTTTCTTCTCACGCAAGCTGAAAGCTGATATTACAACTAACTTTGCTTAATTTTGAAGTGCGAGCAACCTTGAACAACGTTAAGGCGGCTGCACACTGAGCTTGTTGCGATACGCCACGACCAATGCGATCACGTTTGCGTCAAGTCCTGCGACTGCCAACGCCCAGTTGCCCACTGCTGCAATTTTCTTACGGATTTGATGATAACAAAGCATTTGGCTTTGTTACAACAAAAGCATGACCATTATTTTTTTGCAATTAACTCGTAACAATATGATTGGATCCGAAATCCTTTTTCTGTTGATGCTGAAAGTTCAACGCAAAAATTATCATTGCCTATTAAAGAAAACTTTCTTGAACTGCGAAATGACAGAACACTGCGATTGAAATTCCGCGTCATTACTCTCGATGAATTTTGGATAGCTGTTGGAAAAGAATATAGGCAAATTTCGGAAAAAGCTCTCGAAATTCTTCTCCAGTTCTGCACCACATATTTGTGTGAACAAAGTTTTTCGACGTTGGTGTTGATCAAAAATGACAAACGATCATGCTTGAAAGAAATTGATCGGGAACTTCGAGTTGCCGTTTCAAATATAGAGCCCAACATGCAGCGATTGAGCTCGTTACGACAAACCCAAGCATCCCATTGAACTGCTGATCCCATTGAACTGTAGTTACAGTGATTTGATGCGTAAATTTTTTGCGCTTTTTTGCTGAGGTGTGCCGCAAAAATTTGGACATGGTTTTAGTGTGCCGTGAGTAAGAAAAAGTTGCGGAGCACTGCTGTAGAGTGTATACTAGGGTGCATCATTCCCCCCTATTTTGGAATTTAAATTTGTGCCATTGAGAAATGGTGTCCATATCAGATAAGATTTGATGAAAAAAAATATGAAGACTCAGGGATTGCCCCAATCATTCCCGCACGCACTCTCAAATTTTTATTTACTAAAATCGCCATATCTCAAAAACTAAACAAGATAAACATATAATGTTTCTTATCAAATTAATTGCAAATACCTGAGTTAGTTCAAATATGCACAGAAATACACAAATTTAGCATGAAAATACACCACAAAAATTTTCACTAGTTATCATTTTACAAAAATTATCGTTAAGTTCTAACAAATTTTTGAAGTAGCAACAAGTAGGGATGTGCAAAAGCCATAAAAGCTTTTAATGTTATGAAAGTTGAGAAACACAAAGCGATTAGATCAAGTGTGTGGCCTTTTCCTCAAGTTTTGCCGACTTGGTCTCTTTTTTTTATTTACTTGCAGATTGTTCTCAAAGTTCTTGGAATAGGTAGCAGAAGATTAAAATCGGTAGCCAAAGATTATATAGATTACAGAACTGCATCAAAACCACCCCGGAATGTATTTCTTCTTTGTGCATGCATTCCGTGGAATTTTTGACGCAGTTCTGTAATCTCTGCTCCTCATTCTGATTTAATGCTGGTTAAAACTCTGCTCCAGTTCAAGCGAATTCATTCGACAATTGCATCTAGTACCGCAGCTCTTCAATAGTGCTGAAAGAGCTTCAGCTCCATTTTTGTATTTGACTGAGAAGATGAAGCCCCTCTGTTTGTTTGACGGCTGTGCTGTTGCAGATGAGGAAAAAGAAAAATTGCTGTAACCTTGCTTCAAGGAAGGTAGCATCTTACTGCAATCCCCAAAAAGTGAAAGGGAAATGGAAAACCGAAGTTTCCAGAAGTAAATGAAAAGCCATCACTGGCTGACTTAACAAAAGGTTCCTGGTACTTTTTTCGGTATTGAACTGTGAACATAGCGACAGATTTTTTGCAAAAGGATGAGAAAGACTGGTCTCTTGAAGAATATCTTAAACGAAAAAAGTGAGCAAATGTAATTACAGTTGTTAATGAGTGTTCTGAACGTGAAATAAAATCTTTGGCTACCGATTTTAATCTTCTGCTACCTATT